>VXBA01000657.1:276624-645678 GCA_013399895.1 Serilophus lunatus
TAAACAAACAGTCGTCCACCAAAAAAAAAAAAAAAAAAGGAAAGAGAGAAATTCTACTTACTGTATTTATCTGTGTTGCTTTGATGATCTGACTTGATTTCTCAATATTCATCCCCAAAGCCTCCAAATTCTATGTCCACACTGATGTAACCCAGATCCTTTCTGTAAAGACGTGAGAGGGACCGAAACATAACATGCTGGGGTTTTTATTCTGCTTGTATGTGGTTTCTGTCTCTGCAAATTGGGAAGGAGGGATCAAAGGGAGAAAGGGGAATGCAAGCTTTGTTATTCTTTGCTAAAGCAACAGATATGGAGGGGTTGGGTTTTGCTTTGATTTCTAGCAATGTGATTTTGGCTTTCTTTTCTTTCATATGTCTGTGTATACATATATATACACAATTTTTAGGAATGTATGTAAGAAAAATCTTTGCCCACCTCCAGGATAATGAGCTTTTGAGATGGGTTGTTGTGCATGACTTTATTTACATTGATTTTCTCAAAAATGAAGTGCTAAGCTGTATGTTATAGGCGTGCTGGAAAGGGGTCCACTAGTTAGAGGTGCTTCTAGACCAAACCTGCAATGTTTACAGCTGCAAAACAGGGCTGGCAGCGTGTGAAGTTTGGAGAGGATACGAAGGGAATGTCTGAAAAGAGTAATGTCTTTTCCTGTAGAAAATATGTCTCTGTACCGTGCTTAGAGCTGTTAAGGATTTTTTCGATATATATTATTTTCCTCTCTGGAAAAATCAGAATTGTTCAAACCAAACAAAAAAAAAATCAGTTTGAAAATATTTTCATCTCTTGCTGGTGGTTGTTAAAATTTTATTGCCTTGATAATTCAACTAGTTTGTGCTGATTCCAGCTGTCTGTTATTTATCTGATGCCCTCTACTAGTTGAGGGAAAGAAATAAATCATGTAAGTGATCCATAAAGACAAAGCTGGAGCTTATAGATGGAGGTGTGGAGTTATTTCTCTGTGAGGGTCTGTCTTCTCCGAGTTAAATGCTGAGCTGGGCTCGGGAGCTCATTGCTTTTTGGCTGGTGGCATGATTGGAAATGGAGGTAAATCCTCCAAATTTGGCAATTTCCAAGTGGAAATTTATTTAGATATAAATAAAAGAGAAAAACATTTTCCCCAAGTCGTGGGATGGTAACAGTCAGCCCCCAAAGCTGACCAGAAGTGTTTAGGGGCAGTAGCCCATTCTAAAGGGAAAAAGCCAGGAGCCAGGGATACAAGCCCAGGGAGATGCTTTAGTGCCTGTTGGCTCTGTTTCCCCTCTTCACTTGTAGCTATCTGCAAGAGGTACCAGCTTTGCTTCACAGGAGAATGAGTCAATCTTCTTTTTTTTAAAAAAAAAACCCAACTAAATAAAATTGATGCTGAGGATGGTTCGGGTCGTTAAACAGCTTAAATCTGCTTTATTTGCCCGTTAGCCATCCTCTGTCATTAGTTTTTTAGTCGCAGAATCTCCTGGAAATGTGATAAATGAGCTGAGATCACCATGGAGAGGGAATCGATCAAACAGCAGCCAAAATCATCCTTCCAGGGGAGCAGCTTCGAGCGACACAGGGATTTGGAGGAGTCAGGGTGGAAAAATGAGAAAAAACCCAACCCCGAAACAAAGCAGCGAGTTCAAATGGGATGTGACTGTGCCTGAATGTTTATTTTGTCAGGGCACGAAGGATTTACCTTTCAATACGATTTCTACAAGGAATGCTCAGTACCTGGCCCAGTATCGAGGTGCTCCGGGCATTCCTTGATCCGGAGCTTGTACTTCTGGGGAGCTATTTGGGATGTCACCCCGTGTGCTGGGGCTCATCCCTGCCAGCCCGCTCTGGTGCCGTGGCGGGGTTGGGTGGGCTCCCGGCTCATGGGAAGCATGGGGAGGACGAGGGGTCGTGCACGCTCAGCTGGCTGGGGAGGGATCGCTGGGAGCCGAGGTTTTCCCCTCTTGGAATGTACTTGAGAGAATTAATGATTTTATTACCTCTTTTTGCCTTTTGTTCTCGCCAAGGCTGGTGGAGTTAAAGAAGGAAAGTTAATGCAGAGCGATATGAAAGTTGGGAGTAGCAAACTTTGTTACTGTAGCAGCACCGTTCTTGTCATTTCAGGCTTCCAGTCGGAATTTTGGGGGAAGGAAAGGAAGTTAAAAAGTGAGCAAGGGCTGAGCTTGCTGCTTGTTTAGATTGATTTCCCACCCCAGGCCTCAGTGAGCTGCTCAGATCCTCTGGAGCCACCTGCCCCAGCCCCAGCCGGCAGTTTTGCCCCTGCAGTCGGCGCTCCCCGGGGCTGCAGCGGAGCCTGGGAGCGCCGGCTCTGCGGGAGCAGCGATCCAGCCACAGACTCGGTCTTGCCCTGCTTTTCAGGAGCGGCTCCGTCCATGAACTCCCGCATTAGGAGCTTTTTGGGGTGACAGCGGTCGCTTGCAGTAGATCCCCTGTGCTCGTAAGTGACTGTGCTTGCAGAATTCGGGGGGTCGTTTGCACGCTGTGAGGTATCTCCGTGCAGTGGAGCTTTGCCTGGTCCCTGAGCTCTGTGGGACCATCCAGGTCACACGTGTGGCGGGTCGTGATCGGGTCCCTGGGGGTGATTTGGCCCCCTGACTCCCCCTCCAGTTTGTGAACACCGAGTTCTTCATATTTGTGGGGGTGCACAAGCTCAAAGATGGGGGAGAGGGATCGTTCTTTTTAAAGGAATCATAAGCGCTGACCCTCTGGAAAATACGGCCCCAAAGAAAAAGCTGTTCATTTGTCTGCAAATAGCGTATTTATAATGCATAAAATCTCTTTCAGTGCTTGCTGCTGTGTGTTTGCTGAGGCTGGGTGATGGGAGACCTGCCTTGCTGTTTGTCTGCTTAAGCAGGATTCAATGTTATTTGCCACAGGATTCATGAAAATGCCTCTGCCTGTATCATAGCAACCCCGTTTCCCACAGTCCATAAAAAGTCCATTCCTGCTGAACGGCAATCCGCTGCCTTAAAGATTCAGGCCCCCCCTGTGCCTGGGGAGAGGGGGATGTGCCCCTCTTTGGGTGCTCCCGGGAAAGCTGACGTGTCGGGATGATCCCGGCTCGTCCCGTGTGCACGGTGGTTTTAATGCTCTTTCTTTAAAGCAGATAAAGGGCTTCCTTTCGGGTTTCTAAAGGCTTCCTCCCCCCCCGGCTACTTCCCACCTCTGTTTTAAAGCTCACATGACAAGTTAAAGGGGGACGGGACAGCTCAGAGGTCTCTGACGTGATGGCTCTGTTCTGTCCTGCCATTTGGCTTTCCCCCCGGGATGGCAGCAGCACAGCACTCGCTTTTGCTTTGTAGTGAATGAAGATCTGCCCCGATCCGAGCCCTCCTGTGGGAATGCAGAGGTGCTTTCTCAGCCCGTAGATGAATGTTGTTAAGAGCTGCATGTTCACCTGACTCCTGCCCCCATCTGTTTGCATAATGTGGTTATATTTCTTTTTGGATCAGGTATTCAGTACACAGCCCAGCTGCTGTGTATAATGTCTGAAGGAAAATTGCCAAAAATCCATGTAAGTTTTTTTTTTCGGTTGGTTTTATTTTAATTTGTGAGTAGAACCCCTCTCTGTATTGTCATTCCATTTTGTTGTGGTCCTTGGTTTGTGTCCTCAGGGAATGCTGGTCGTGCTCCGTGTGCCTGGTGCATGTGTGTGTGTGCAATTCCGTGTTGTATCCATGTCTCTGTGTTGTGTTGATGCCTCTCTGTCGGGGAGGGGGGGTCCTGGATTATGCATTTGCAGTGTGCATTTTCTCAGCTGGATGTGATAATCGTGTTCAATGCGTTTCTCCCAGTGAAACACTGGGAGAGCTATTTTGGTAAAATGCAGGGATTTGTCTCATAGCTGTGGAGTCTCCAATGACCAGAAGTTGGGAAGCTTGAGGAAAACTCCCAAGTGTTAATAATTGTGTGAGAATTTGAGAATTTCCTATTTGAAGACAATGCTTGTGCAGGGGGTACAGAGCATAGTCCTGCCAGGTCCTGGCTTTGTCACCGATTTACTGTGGGGCCCTGGGCACGTTCCTTTTTTGCCTTGTGCCTCCTCTTTCCCGGTTGGGGAGGAGAAACATCACCCGGTTCTGTGGAGCGGCAGAGAGCACTGGATTCTCGTTTCTCCTCTTTCTGTGGTGATCTGGCTGGTTGGTGGGGGAGTGGCAGGACAGGTGGGCAATGTGTGTGTGCCCACGTTGGCCCAACGGAGCTGGATTTTGCCTGTTGGAGCTGTTGTCGACAGCAACTGTAGTGATTGATGCTTCTCACTAAAAATAGATGCTCCTGAAGGAAGAACTGCTGGAGGAGCCGTGATTTATTGTCTTTATTTTATTAGTTGTGGTTGAATTTCTTTCCTGTGTGGAAATGAGTTTTAATCGGCAAGACCCACAGATGGCTGGGTTGGCTCTAACCCTGCTGGTCTCCTCACCAGCAAAGAGCCATGCACCCTCTACTCCTTGTTCCCGGGTTTTGCACGGTGCTGCTCCCGTGTTGTTAGACAGCATGTTCACAAGGACAGCTGAGCTCAGGGAAGAGCTCAGAGCTCTTCACCCTCAGAGCTCTGCCGTTGGTGAACGTGTTGGAGAGGCCTGACAGCTGCACCCCCTGAATTAAAGAGAGTTTTAGGGAGTGAAGGGATCCTGTGCAGGAAGGTATTAAAAGAATTAGGTCTGGATTTCAACTGACTCTGTTTTATCCATACAGAAAACTTCATAGGAGTGTGCTGCTTCGGAGAGCTTCCCCCAGTACAGAGCCGGGGAAACTGAGGCACGTGGTGGTCGGAGAGCGGCGTGTGGTGGGATGGGGCTGGGAGCAGGAGCAGAGTGCAGGGCCCGTCAGTGAGGCAGGGTGGGCTTGGCATGGCGTGGGGTTTTATCCAAACCCTGCTCTCTGGAAGTGTCCGAGGGACAGGCTGGTGCTGGGGGCTGTGGGGGGTGAGCTGCTCCGGTCTGGTGGAGGATCCCTTTTAGGGGATTTGGAGGCAGAAGCACCGGGAGCAGCAAAGTGTGTCTGTGCCCGCGTGAAGGGCCCATGTGGTTCAGCGCCTGCCCCTTCCTTTGCATCAGCTGAGACATATATAGCAGCACGTACGGGCTGCTGGCAGGAGCGTGGGGCTGTCTTGGGCAGCATCCGCGGCCGAGCGGAGCCGGGGCTGTGCTGCAAACGGCTCTGCTCCGGGAGCTGGCTCCGGCTCCAGGCAGGAGCTGCTTCCCCAGCTCCAGTGGCCTCCTCCAGGCCCTGCCCGGGATGGCAGGACACACAGCTGGGTGCTGGGGGCAGCCCGCCTTGCCTGGGTGCCACGGCCACGGAGGGAGAGCAGACTCTGTGGGCAGCATCCCCCCGTTGCCAGGGCACGGGGCAAGGCAGCTCAGCCCGTGGTTTTGCCCTTTTTGTTTTGGCTAAAGCCCAAAGTTGATTTCTAGGCTGTTTATTGTTGTTGGATTATCTCAGTGCCCCAGCACAGGCCGTGTGTGCTCCGGCCCCCTGTCCTTCCTGAGCAAAGCTGCTGCCCAGGTGGGCGCAGGGCGGTCTGTGCTTTTGCCAGGGGGGAATGAAGCTGGAGTGTCCTTCCCACTGCTCCTGGTGGGAAAGCAGCGTGCCTGGGTATCCCATTGCCTCCCAAGGCCATGGCCCCTGTCCCAGCCCTGCTGAGCCCTGCAGAGCATCCAGGCTGTGCCCTGTGCCACGGAGAGCCAGCGGCCTCACAGGCATCCCATAAAAATCCCGGGGTTTTGCAGCAGTTCCCTCTCGATAGTCAGGAAGTGTCTGTTTTCCGAAAGGTTAAACTGCTCCTGGTGCCAGTTTTTGGTACTTTAAGCCCCTACAAGGGAGCTCGGAGCTGTGAGAGCGGCTGCAGCTCACCCTGAAAGGTGCCAGGAGAGGAATCGACCAAAATCAGGGCTTGGAAAGCATAAAGATCCGAACCATGTTCAGAACTGTTTCCTAGTTATCAACAAAATGCAATATGGCCTCAGCTACACAAGTAGAAATTGAGAGCAAACCCCTAAGGATCAGTCTTTTACCCCAATAAGCAGTGGGTTAATTTGCTGGGCATATCTGTAGAAAAGTTTTGTCAAGTAAAATTGTTCCATTTGACAAAAGCATCAGGCTCTTGCTGGCATTATCAGAAAACGGGGTTTTTTCAAAGGATTTCTGTGGACCACATTCCCCTGCTATTTCTGCTGCTCCACTCCCCTGTATTGTATTCAATATATCTGACAAGGTTTTCTCAGTGCGTCGTGCACTGAAGTTTCTGTTCTGATACCAAATTTAGGGAAGGCTTGTTATCTGCAATTCTTTCTTCCTGGCTTGATAAGGTGCTGATTAATTTAATGCAACTCTCTTTCCTTATCTAGTTGAGTTTCAGTCCGTTTTAGTGTGATCTTGGAAAAGTGTGATCAATCTTTAATGTTTGTTTTTAAGGTTTATACCAAAAGCTTTTAGGCATGCTGGATGTTCTTGGTCTTTTGTGAAGTTCTGGGAGAATTAAGTTAAAAAGTAGCAATTACAGAGCAGGTTTTGAATCCAGATGAAACGTTTGAAAGTTGCTGTAAAACAAGGAAGAGCATTCTTGGCTCTAATGAGGTTTTGGGTGTTAAAATAGAATTGCCTTCCCCTGGTGCTGTAACCATGCAGAGCAGAACAAACCAGGGAATGTTAATAGTTGCCATGCACTGGGGTGTGTAGTGATGCAGGGGTGAAGGAGAGGGCCTGTTCCCGTTCCAGGGGTGTGTGTAAGGTGAGGAGGG
Organism: Serilophus lunatus; assembly: GCA_013399895.1. Lineage (NCBI taxonomy): Eukaryota > Metazoa > Chordata > Aves > Passeriformes > Eurylaimidae > Serilophus > Serilophus lunatus. The sequence continues at coordinate 283,374 of VXBA01000657.1, forward strand.
GCAGGGGCAGTGTCACCTGTCCCTGCTGTAGGCCACAAGGAGCTCCACTGGGGAATTGAGTCCTGCTTTTGTCCAAACCCACAGGCACAAGGGGAGACAGTGCAAGGAAACTCAGCTGTCATCGGTGGAGAGCGTGTGCCGTCATTTCGTGATCAGGAGTTGACATCTGGATAGATTTTCAGTCTCCTCTGGTCCAGGGCAGATGGATCTCTCATCTGATGCCCAGCAGCAGATCAGTCCCACCTCCTGGATACTGAGGGTTTTGCAGAAGTGTCAAAAAGTCTTTCCTAAAGAATTTAAAATGCATACATGCACTGAAACTAAACCTCCCAAACCTGCAGGCTGGGAACAAATTTGTTTAAGACTAACTGGCTGCCTTAGAATTAGAAATCTTCAACCAGGAGAAGCCTGGCTTCTTCAGTGCACACCTGGGGTGTGTTCACAGGCATTAACAGGAGCGAGACTGTAGGTTTCTGGAATTTAGGAGGCACTGGCCTTGCTGCCCCGCTACCCCCAGGTGGGTGCTGCTGAGCCAGTGCTGGGCTCTGCTGTTCCCAAATTGTCACAGTGGCCCCAACCACCACAAACCCCGTTTTTCCAGCTGAATTTGAAGCTCAGGATGAGACTGTGGCTCATCCCCAGAGCCCAGATTTGGCTGGAGATCGTCGGTGCTTCTTACTTTGCCATCTCCCCCTGTAGCTTCCCAGTTCCTTGTTCTCCTCCTACATTGTGTTAAAGAGTTGCTGTGTTTTGCCCCAGAAAACAGTGCTGGTTTAATCTCTGTGTTTTTTGAGCAGATGCCAGGCTGTCCCTCTCTCTCCTCCCTGCACATGGCAATGTGCACATGCAGGCACGGCTGCACCTTCCTATTGATTTCTTTTGCCATGTACAGGGAAACCTATGGTTGAAAACACATGTGCATATGTTTTCCTTCCCAGATATATTTTGGAAAATATGAGTCAGCAGCAGCAGCAGGCAAGAACATATTACATAATTTCTGTGAGTGAAGAAAACCTTGCAGTTTATTAGGAGGGAAGCTGTATGCAAGCAGCAGCTTTTACCATCATTTTGGTGCCACACACTGGCCTGTGCCCCTTGATCAAGTGACCTCATTTTCCATCCTACACTGGTGTGTCCAGTGCAGGAAAGTAGTCCCAGTAGCCTTGGCTTTTGTTATAATTTTAAACCCCCCAGTACCAGTAGCAGGATCTCAGGGCTGTGATGATGATGACTTTTCTCCTGTTCCTTAGCATGTTTTCCTGCAAAGACTCTGTGAGTTTCCTTTTTGGTTCCCCCCACTCCCCACCTCCTGCTGTTTCCTATAAAATCTCAGTACTGAGAGAAATGGCACATGAGTGCAGCTGGAAATAGCTGCTGCCCCCTCTGCCTCCCCTCTGCTCGTGGCCACCCACCTCCTCCACCTACACCCAAATGGGAGAGTGAAGTCAGCATCCGCTTTTAGCCCTGAGCTCCTGCTCCTCAGCTCTCCCCCTCCCTCTCTGTGCCTGCTGTATCCACGCAGGGGGAGATTTGGAGGGGGTTCAACACCATTTTCAGGCTTCGGCAGCTGGATGAGCACTTGTCTGGTCCTGTAGGTGCTTGGGGTATCCTGTGCCTCAAAATCAGGGATGGAAGCAGAGATGCCGCATGTTCACTGAGCAGGGAGGGGGGAGCAGCATGAATTCGGGAGAGATAGAGGAGCACTAACTGAAAATCAAGATGGATCTGCAAGTCAGACAGCTGTAATGTCAGGGGTTTGAATCCTCCATCCTGGGCTCCATCCCACATCCCTGTGCCTTGTGGAGGCGTGGATGGGGAGCAGTGGGCATGGAGCTCTCATCCTCTCCACAGAGCTGGAGCTCTCTGTCTCCAGTGCCAAGCTTAATTCCAGGCTGTTCCATCAAATCCTGTATTTCTGCAGGATGCCTCTAAAAGCCGAGGAGGGGAATGGGCATTAGCAGAGTAAAAGGAAAGAAAGGAAAAGACTTGTTTGTTTTTAATTTGACCAATAAAAGCAAAAGGTTCTGAACCGCTTTCATCTCCCAGGGCGCTGCAAACACTTTGGCTGTGCCTGAGCTCGTGGGTGCCTTTCAAGCCAAGGGAAAGCTCTGTTGTGGTTTTCCAATATCAAAGCCTTCCCAAGGAGGCAGTAAATTGCCACACTGGCTGAAAGTAGGAGTGCAGGCAGCTCAGTGCCCTGTCTGGGACAGAATCTGAGACACACGCTGGAGAGACACACAATAATTGATGGTGACGTAATAACCTGTTTATCCAGAGCACTCTGTCTTCACCCCCATTAGCTCCCGAGTTTCTGGTGTTTGGAGACAAGAGAATTTAAATCTTCTATACTTCTAAACCCACAAAAATCTCTGTTGTAGCCAAAAAAATTCTCATGAGCTCAGCAGAGAGGATGTGCTCTTCCATCCACCATCCATCAAGACTCTCCATATTTTATCCAGACGCCTGGTTTGAGCTGTGTGTGTCTGCCCAGTGTTTGGAGCAATTGAGAAACAATGGGGTGCCCCCAGGGCTGGGATTTGGGGGAACTGCTCCCCATTCCCAACAGTGCTGTGGGTGATGCTGCAGGGGCTGTTTCATCTTCCTACATCTTTGTTTCTCTGTCTGTAAAACACACAGAAGGAAATTGCCCTTTTCTGTTCAAGTGGTCCATAGATGAGGATGGAAAGTGCTGGATTGAAGGCAGGTGGATTGTAGCAGACTTGGGATTGCTGGAAAATGCCTGTGGCAAAGGGGAGGGGGAAAGGGGCTTTTTGGGGGGTCCCTGGCAGAGCAGAGCTCCCATCCAGGAGCTTCTTCCTTCACTATAAAACATCCTCTTGAATTCCTCCCGAGATCCCAACAGTGATGTCAGCGGGGCTCCACCAAAGATTAATTTGGCCTCAGATATTTTGCATATGCAGCATCAGATCACAGCCTTATTATTGCCCCTGTTTTTCCAGCATTCAGCTGGAGGAGGGCTCTGCACCTCGTTAGAGCCTTCAGTTGTTACTCATTAATAATACACTTGCTCGGCGTTATTAATTGATCCAAATGAGGCCTTTTGTGGTATTTCTGTGCTGTTAAGAAATTAATCTGCATTAAGTAGAAATACCTAAGTAAAAATAGTAGCTTTGGAGTTGAGCTGTTCAGCCTCTGCTGGCAGAACCGTTCTGGGTAACCATATTCCTTCTCTCAGAGCCAGCAGTAAGAGGCAGGAGAGGCTCTTGGAGCACAAAGGAAGGGCACAAAAGCCACCCAGGGCAGCCCAGCCCTGCTCTGGATGCTGGGATTGCCTGGAAGTGCCATCTCCTGGAGACGTGCTGTCTTTGACTGAGTGGCACGAGCTCACATCTTACTTCCCAAATCCTTCCTTTTAGAGCTTCTGTGTCTGGCCATCCTCTCCCCACAAGGAAGATTGTTCCTTGGGGCTCGTTCCCTCCTGTTTTGTCAAACCTGGCAGCAGATTGTCTGTAGTGGTTATTCTCAGCTGGTCATAGAAGACTTCCAGTCCTTCCTTTGGGCATCTCACCATCACTCCAGGGGGTTCAGGTTTTACTGCACTTTTTGCCTTTCTGTTTCTACTGCAGACAGTTTTACTTTTGTGAGGTTTTTCCAACTCAGGTTGAAATTCAAGTGATAATAATACTTGACATTTTTCATTCTGGCATCTTAAAAATCTTTTCTGAAGTTTTAAAGCCTTTAAAGCCTTTGTGCTGGATAAATACTTGAGTACTTTTTCTATTTTAAAATGAAAATGGTACCTGAAACCCCTCAAAAGTCAAATGAAGATCAAAGGCTTGGGAATACCATCAGTTTTCTGTATTATCCACAGCAGCTCAAGGCTGAGGTTGTATCAAGTGCAAAGGGACTGTTGTTCTCCTTATGATAGAATCCTAGAATCACGGAATGCTTTGGATTGAAAGAGACCTTGAAGGCCATCCAGTGCCACCCCCTGCCCTGGGCAGGGACACCTCCCACTATCCCAGGTTGCTCCAACCTGGCTTTGGACACTTCCAGGGATGGGGCAGCCACAGCTTCTCTGGGCCAGGGCCTTCCCACCCTCACAGGGAAGAATTCCCAATATCCCACCTAACCCTGCCCTCCTTCGCTGGGCTCTTGTAAGAGCTCAGTTCATCTGTAAAGCTCAACCCTGATGCTCTGGAGGGCTGGGCTTGGTGTCTGACATTCCTGCTGCTGGCCTGGATGGAAATCCCAGGGTTTAGCATGTTTTCATGTCCATCCCAGTGCATCCAAGGGCCCCTTTCAGTGGTACCTGGATTGGCTTTACAAGGTTTTCAGAAAAGTAAATCCCTTTTCCCTGTAATCCAGCCTTCCTCACTGTGTTTCTCTTTCCCTGTGGCTTCTGAGCAGGAATCAGGACAATAGATGGAAATTGATGTCCTGGAGGCAGGTGACAAGGGTATCCTGAGGGTTCAGGGCAGCTCACAAAAGAATTGCCTCTGACAAATGCTCAGAGCAGCTGCAGCCAGAGCTCACAGTGGGGATTTTCACCACTGACCAGCCATTACAAGGCTGTGTGAGGCACCACCAGCAGCATCCTTGGAGGGAGAGAAGGTAAAAATGGATGCAAAGCAATTTGGCCAGAAGTAGAGTGAAAAGAAAAAGATAGTTAAGATCCAATGAGTGGCTGTTGAAATGCAAAAGGATCTAGAAAGCAAAGACACAAAAATAAAATCTGAAACGGAAATGAGTAACATTTTTACAGCATTGTGTAACTCACTTTAATTGCAATCCATCTAGAAATCTATTTGAGGCAAAAAATCAATGCACAACTGTAAAGCAAGGCATTGGCCTCCCAGATGTTTGCAGCTTTCTGGATTGTTATTTTCAGCTTCCTCCCACAGTTTATTTGAACCCCTCCTTCCTTGCAGTGGCCGTGGAAGGACGTCCCCTTGGATGTGTGGCAGGTGGGCAGTAAGTGGTTTCCCAGGGCTTTCTGCTCTGGTTTTCCCTCTTGTTGGCTCTGGAGGAACACCACGAGGTGGTTGTAGTGGAAGCCCTGGGGTTTCTGTAGGATCATCCCTCCTTGGAGAGGCCCACGCTACGTTGTCCATACACGGGGAGTTTTCCCTGGACAATAATTCTGTGCGAGTGACAGAGCTGGGGCCAGACTGTGCTATTTACTCTGATCACATCTTTTAAATCCATGATTTTTAAATCCACTGTGCAGCTCAGGCATTGGAGTTGCCTAATCACCTGGAAGTTGACTTTCACTGTACGTGTTCTCAGTCTGCTTAAGAAACTGATTGAAGTCCATCAATGTTCAAGGCTTCTGGTATTTTGGCTTGGCAGAATTAAGTCCTGAATCTGAGACATGTCATCAGTGTCATTCCCAGCAGTCTCCTGAAAGGCCAGCGTGACATTTCTCTTGTATTTGGTGGCATTTGTGAAGGAGGTTTCTTGTTCCTTGTCCATCCTGTTCGGGGCTGCTGACGGTGCCTTGCGCTGAATCCAGTTCTTGGCAAGTGCCGGGGGGAGACTTGAACAGGGATGTGCCTGGGCAGGGCTGATTGCTGGATAAGCATCCCTCTGCTCCTGGGAGGGAGGGAGGGAGGGAGGTTCTGCTGCCATGGCCTTTGTCCTTTGCTTCCCCATCACACACTTTGGCTCTGGGTTGTTCCACTGCTGACTGAGTGTCTCTGCTGTGGGCACTGTGGGCTCCAAGAGCTGCTCCCTCACTGCTTCCAGAGTGTCCTTTGGCCGGGGTGTCCTCCTGCCTCTTGTCCTGCTGGAGGCAGTCCTGGGAGCTGGACTGAAGCAGTGAGCCAAGGAGGAGGTAACCCAGGGGGCCAGGCAGGCTCTTCAAAGATCAGACATCAGACAAGGGAGGGTTTGAGACAGGAATCCAAGGAAACAGCTGACATTCCTGACAGCCACGCACTTAGATTCCCAGCAGAATGGCCCAGAACATGAGCAGCTGCCTCCAGGTTTTCAGTGTCTCCTCTGACCTCCCTCCTCACTTCCAAACGTGTCCCTCTCCCTGTGTCACTCAGAGCCACACTACAGGGAGTGAAATGCATTCAAGTTTAAATTAGTGGCTCAGAGCACCAGAGAGAGATGGGAGGAGAGTTTGCATTAGGTCAGGATGAGATTCATCCACTGAGTTGAGAAAGGAGTGCATCACAGAGGAACCATCCATGGTCTGGGAGGGAGGCAAGGAAAGGGGAAAAGCAGGCTTTTCCTGATTGAGAGAGTGCAGGTGAAAGAGGGAGAAGGGTACGATGCAGGTGGTAAAACTAAGAATAGAGGAGTGGTGTTATAAAGGGAAATCTGGGATTGGAGATCAGGACAAAGTAGAACATGCAGGAAATGTATTCCACTAGGCCACGGGTTTGTATTTCTGGAAAACAGCTGATGTACCTTCGTGTGGAGCAGTTCTCATGAGATCAGAGAAAATACCGGAACAGGTTCTCAGAGGGACAAGTCTTCTTTTGGCTTTGGACAGAACAGATGATTGAAATCTGCTTTTTGGAGCCCCAAACCCCCTGAATTACAGGGAGCACAGTGTTCCCTCACATACAGGCACCTCTGGGCACAGCTTAATAGAGAGCAGCACCAGGAGGATGTGCCCAAAATAAAGTTTATTCTAATGAAATAACTATGGAGAGGAGCAGCAGACCTCCCTGGGACAGATGGATTCAGGAGTAGAAGGGCTCTGGAAATGGGTAATGCTGGAGCAGAGGAAGGGAGTGTTTTATTGTTATTACCTGGAGTGGATTCAAGCCTTTAACAGATGGGAGGATTTGCCAGGTTGACTGTGCTGGGAAGTGGAGATGTGTGAACCAGTCAGCCCATCCACTCCTGGGCATCCCAGTGCTTTGGGAACATGGAAAGGTCTGGAAGATTGAAAGGTTGAGGTTTGACTTGGTAATGTTTTGGGGTAGGTTGTGCTTGTGGGTGCCAGGAGCTGCAAGCGAGTCTTGGTTTTGGCACTGGTCCTAAAGAAGGAGAACTGAGTAAGGAAGATATTGCAAATGCTAAAATCAGTGTTTTGATTGCTGCTTTTGAAAGATTGGTAGAGCTGGAGTTGGCTTCAAGAACAGGATTTATCTTGGCAGTTCAGTAACCTATTCCAAACCCTCCAGATCTCTATAACCAGAAGTCCTCAGGATTTATGGATGACCTTAGGAAGCAAAGGCAGTGTTTGGTGAGCTGGGGTGCTGTGGAAACAAAGCCATGGAGTCTTATCTGTGTCCAGCAGCTTCAATGTCTTATTTTTAAAAAGGCTCCTGTATTCATTACCAAGAGCATTGGGATCTTCTAACATACATCCCCCCCTCTTAATTCTTAAATAATTCTGTTCCATCCTGTGTTACTTCAGAAACTCTCCCCACTTTACATTGTTACATAAAAATACAACAGACATCTGCCCCCATTTTCTTTTCCTCCAGTGGCTCCTGACATTTTAAAATTGTGGGCTGGAACTCCAGGGATTTTGCTTATCTTGATGGATCTGATGGGGAGAGCACTGGGGAGGGATTGTGAGAGCTGGGACATGAGCTCAAGACGTTCAAAGCACAGAACCACCTTCTTGGTCAGCTGAGGCTTCAGAGTTTTCCCGTTTGATAGGAAGTCACAAGATTTTTATAGTTATCAGGTTTTAATTTTTTTTTGTCCTGGATTGTCATGCGTTAAGTTATGAATAATTTAAACCTGTCCCTTCCACTTCCAGGAGAATCATTTTGAAAGAAGAGTAAATATTAGCAACCAGTTTCTGGAGAGAAACATGAAGGTTTAATCTCTTTGGAGTCTATATTAATGAATGTGGCCAGACATTCGTAAGGTGCTTTCTACACACTCAGTGCCCATCCAACACCAAGGAAAGGCTATTTTTTGCTACCTGATGTTAAAGTCTTTAGGCTGTTGCATGCTCAAACACCACAGCGTGCAGCAAGACATTGATTTGCAGCTCCACAGGTCAGGAATTACCTGCACAAGGTGCGTGAGATTGCGATCCTGTGGAATCCCAGAGCAGTGTAAAGGTGCTCTGTGCATGCAAGAAATGTTGGGTTGTGTGGAGCTTCAGAGACCTCAAAAAATGCCAATTATTTCTTGTGAATTTGGACATAGAGGCTCTTCTGCAGCTGCTCTGGGTGGGGTTATTGTACGTACAGAGCTCTGCTGCTCCTGGATTCCCACAGAGGTGCTGCCCACTCTGACTCACATCCATGGCGTTTTATTGTTGCACTGAAGACTGTCTAAAAATTCCCTGGCATTTCTCCAAACAGAGTGCCAGCAGCTCTTAAACTGAACTCATTTCCTTTCCATCAAACCAAGGAGCTCATCAATAGCAATCTCAGACTCCAGCAGGGAACACGGAGGCGTTTGAGATTTGTCACCCTCTGTAGCCTCGTGGTAAATAGGTCATTGCCAATGCAATAGCAATAATAAACCACAGAGTGGGAATTTGGAGAGTCAGAAACGATGGGGGTTGTGATCCTTTCCCTTTGATAGCTGATATTATTAGGCAGTATAATTATTTAGGAAATATTTGCTTGTTAGTTTATGGAATCAGTGAACAGCACCTTCCCATAGATTTGTGTCTGGGGATTGACAAATGCTCAGATGTTTTTGCACCTCTGTGGTTACTTTTATTAAATAACATGAGCATAAAAGTCCAGGTGAAGCCCAGGAGATCACTGGAGCTCTCACCAGCTCGTTGGAGCCTTTTCCCAGCAAGTTGCTCTGAGAGCCCTTGGTTTGTTTTTTCCAGCAGGAATGTCACATATGATAGAGGGACTCAAAGGGGCCACTTTTACCTTTAAAGTCTAGGTTTAATTTTTTTCTGTTAAAAAAAATGTGTTTCGACAGTTTGTCACATCGGCTCAGCCTGGCACGTCGTGGGCAGTGAAGTGTCAGGAAGGAAAAGCAGAAAGTATTTTGATGAAGGATCAAGTCAACTCACTAATGTTTTCTGAACATCTCCTGTGTTGACCTTGGTCCATGCAGGCACCCGCCCGCTCCTCCGGCTCTCGTGGCTCTGGGGTTGCTCCTGGAGGTGCTGAGAGAATTGCCAGGCAGGATTTGGGGAGATTTCAGTAGAAGTTCTCGCTGGAGGTCTGTGCTGTGCTTGGAGACATTTGCCAGGTTCTCCCAAAGTCTCCATCATGTGTTTATTTTTGAGGTGAGGAGGAGGGAAGGAGGGAGGGAGGTATCATCATCATTTTGGTAGCTATGGAGTGTGGGGAGGGCAAAGTCTGTGCAGCCCAAGAGCCCCCAGATCTCCACGCTCAGCTTCCAGAAGAGCCCAACCCCGTCTCTCTCGTGGGCTTGTTTTTTCACTAGACAAACATTTAATTATTTTACCTTCATGCCGCTGCTGAATCAACTGAGGGAACTACAAAAGATAATGTACTTCTATTTTTATATCCTATACTAATGAAGCTCAGGCTGGAATTTTCCCCTGCATGATTGGCTAAAAGAAGGGAGGAAAAATTCCGAGGGAGAGGAGGAGGGAGCGAGACACAAAACGTTCAGCAGCGTGCACGGATTTGGTTTGGAGCAAACGAATTGAGTGCTTGGGAAGGAAGGAGAGGAGCATTTTATCCGTGTCAGATGATCTCTAGAGGATCTAAGGCTCACTAGTGGCACGGGGTGAATGGAGCCAGGACGGTTCTTGGCAGGGCTGGGAGTGCAGGGCCGAGCACCAGGACTGGGCTGCAGCCCCCAGCCCCCAGCGCGGGCTCACTGTGAAACACCCTCTGGGACTTGGCAGGAATGAAGCACTCCATCAAAAAGTTCATGAATGTGTTCAGCTGGAGACACATGGCTGCGTGCAGCCTGCTGGGAACACTGGGAAGAGGGGCAGGATGGGCCAGGCCAGATCAGAGAGAGCAAAAACTGTATAGATATGGAATATTAGAGGAGGAACAGGTGCTTAGGGCTGCCCTGTGCTGACATGTTAATCTGAGCTGCTGGATGTGGCTGATACCCCCTGACCTCCTGGGCTGGGATGGATGGCTCTAGATAACAGCTCTGTGCTCAGCTTAGCCAAGATGGTCTTGGCAGCTCAGCATCAAGATGAAAATCCAGCCCAAAGTCTCCTGATCCGACAGCAATTCCAGTCCCAGGCAGCAGCCTTGCTGCTGGAACTGGGCTGTGCTGGGAATCAGCCTGGCAGGATTTGGATTGCAGTGATGAGGTCAGAAATTAGATCTGGGCTTGTGTGTGGAGCAGCCCCCGTGAGCTGGGGCTTTCAGAGGTGAGGAACTGCTTCTAAACTGCTCAAATGCTCCTGAAAGATTCAAATTAAAGGATTTGACATTTTCCTTCATAATACAAGAGAGGGAGTAATCAACACACTGAGCCAGGAATGAGTTTATTAATTTGCTGAACTGCAGTGGTGTCATTCCGTGGAAAATAAGACATTGGATTTCATTTGTGAAACATGAGTGAGACGACTAAAGGCTAAATCCCAAAAAAGCAGCATTTGCTTCTGTTTCCCAGCAGCTGATTTGAACTGATCCAAGGGACCTGAAGGCCACAGGTCCTCAGTGTCTTCATTTGTGTTTTGGGAGTGATAATGTGTAATATCTGCCCCCATAGAAACCAGCTGTGATATTTCAGCACTGGACTAGTTGTGTCATTGGTTTGACCTCCTCTGAAGGGGATAAAGAGGGTGTGAGTCCAGTGAGGGAAACGAGGAGCGGGCTTGAAGAGTCACCCTCGGATACCAGAAGGTCTGTGTAGAAATTTGTCCTCTTAAATGGCCCAAATGTGGAATAGTGGTGTTTATAGTGCCCATAAAAAGAGCTGTTAATAAAATTAATCTGGAAGGAAAGGGCAGCACTGAAAGAAAGATGAAATTTTACAACTCCAGCATGCGGTAGATGAAAAGTGGAAATCCAGCCCCAGCTGGTTGTACCTGGAAAGCCACTGTTTGATCCCAGGGAAAGTCACAGCTTCGGTCCAGCTGGACAGACCCCACCAGCACCAGCATTGCCATGATTCATGTCCCTGCTTGAAGACACAGTTGCCAAGGGCACAGATGGAGCTGCCTTGGGCCCAGTGATTGCCATGGTATTCATCAGTAAATTGGAGTGGCACAGCCTTGGACAGGGCTCCAGTCTTGTCAGCAAACAACAATGTGTCTTTGAGGGCAGGAGAAGGGGGAAAGAGGCAAAATAAACCACTTTGATCCATTCAGACTTTATGGGAAATCAGGACCTACATGTAGGAGATTGATGTAAAGTGGACAGCCAAGGAGGTTGGCAGCATGGTCTGACGGGACGCTGAGGTTCATCCTCTGATGCTGTTCAGCCTGAAGGGTCCTGTGACAGATCTTTTCAGTTTTTCAGGAAAAGTTTTACCTCAAGAATGCAAAAAGAGCTGAGGACATTATTGCTTAGAGCATTGTTGCCCAGAGAAGCTGTGGCTGCCCCATCCCGGGGAGTGTCCAAGGCCAGGTTGGAACCACCTGGGATAGTGGGAGGTGTCCCTGCCCAGGGCAGGGGGTGGAACAAGATGAGCTTTAAGGTCCCTTCCAACCCAAGCCAGTCTGGAATTATGTGAGCAGGAAAGGAGAAAAAAGTAAATGGCACCAGGTTAATGAGGGAACAAGTGAACTTGTGTGCACAGGGAGCACAAAACCTGGGAGCTGTGAAGGATGGCTGGATCTCTGATGGGAGCTGATGGCTGAGGCTTCCCTGGCTCACAGGAACAGTTTGTGCCTCTGGCCTTTTAAAAATTGAACCTTGAAAATCTGGGAGAAATAGACTTTTTATTTGGTTAGTGGTTTGGACCTATAAAACTGGAAGTCATAATACCCTGTAAAACATTTGAGGCAATTTGGGAACATTGCATTCCTTATTAAACTCCGTGGGTTTTAGAGACTTCTTAGGTTTTCACAGTGGTGCAGGGTATGACCTCTATAATGTTCAACAGGATCCTTCCAAAATTGAGACCAATTTAACCAGAATAGCTGCTGCCTTGGTGCTCCAGCTCTTCCATTTCTTCCCTGGCTGGAGTTAAGTTCATAATGGTTTAGCAGAACCTTTTAGTTGCTAAAAAAGATTGTTGTGATCTGGGCATAAGGGACTAGTTTGTGACAGATATTTTAGCAGAACCATTTGTCCGTGCTGGAATAACAAAGTGAAATGTCATAGCTACATTATTTTGAAGGTCAGAAATCATCAGTCTTTGCATATTTTCAAGGTTATTTTTGGCCATTTTAACAAGTGTTATTTGGGAACACAAACCCCTGTGCATGAAGAGGAGGTGTAGCAGTTGTTTACAGCTGATGTTACCTGACTTCTCAGGGGTGCCAGTGTGTTTGCACCAGGCCCAAAGTGAAGACCCAACCCCATGGCCAGCCCAAAATCCAGCAGCAGAGATGGTTTTCTGCAGCTGGAATTTTCAGTCCTACATGTCGAAAAACCCAAAGCGCCTATTTGTTTAAGCCAAGAGATGGTGCACATCAGAATTCTGTGGCACTGTGATTTTCCCTCCTCTGTGACACCAGCTTTGTCTTTCATCTTTTTTCCTCTTTATTTCTAAATTAATTTTGCCTTCTTTGCTGCACCAGGCAGAGGGTGCATGTACTGTGGCATCTGCAGGTGGAACGCTCCATTTCCTGCATTTTTTCCTGTGAATTTTGCTGCCAAAACTCAGTGTCAGGGTGGGCACCAGCCCTTGTAGCTGCCTGTCAGGGGCACTTTGGAAGAGCAGGTCCCTTGCAAAGCCAGAGTGTGGGCTCTTCGACCTCTGCTGGTGACTACTCAGGAATGGTGTGTGTTTAGACCAAAGAAATTCCAGAAATATCTTGATCCATGTAAGAAGGGAGGGTGATTTCCACCTCAGATCAGGTATGTGGTTATCTGAGAGCTATTCCCTGGAATGCCATGGGACTGCCCACAGAAGGACATGGGTGGGAAATGCAGTGGCCCTGCTCACCTTACCCATCAAAGGTAACATCCTGTGCTGACATCCATGATCCTGGATGTTAAGGTTTGCAAAGTAGCATCAGAGGAAGCTTCTGTAGGGCAGAAGTGCTTTCCTGAGAGGAAGGGGTCTGCCAGGCTGGGAGGGGATGGATGCTGATTCAAACCCCAGTGTTTAGTGGTAACTGAACTCATCTGTGCAGGCCATGGGATTTATCTGTGTGCTCCAGTGTCAGCAGCTCAACCCCAGATTGTCCCAGGGAGCTCTGCTTTGGTTTGAAAACAGGGATTAAGTGACATTTTTTATAAACCCAACCAAGTGAAAACCTTCAGGCCAGGTAGTTTGGGGGGTAGGGGGGAGCAGGCAGTGGGGTGAGCTGCTGTTCCCATCATTGTAGTAACCACACAGTGAGATCCCGTGGGTGTTAGAGAACAGGAAGGATCAGTGTGGGATGGAATGAGCCACGTGCTGCTCCTCTCTGACAGAGGATGTGTCTCTCAGACTGGCCTGGCACTCAGCACAACCACAACAGCATTCCTGACAGTCAGCCAAGCCAACCAGCCTCCCCAACTGTCTCCTTGTCCTTCCTCCTCCCAGCTGGGTTTGGGCTGGGTTTGCTCTGGGTTCATTAACATGTTAATCCTCTGTGAGGCTGCTTTGGTCTCCTCAGCCCCTCCTGGCTGGTGTCTGCAGCTGCTGCAGAAAGAAGGTGATTCCTTCTGCAAAAGAAAGGCCTGAGGTGGTAGATCTGGGTGGCAGAGAGGTTGTTTGGAGGTTCTTTGGGTCCTTCAGTTTGTTTTGTGGAACTCAAACAGTGAATAAATGAATGAGGAATTGCTGCCGTGGTACCTTTACCCTGCTGTGGTCATTCAGAACCAATGCACATGCAAAAAAAAATCTTATATCAGTATTTGCAAATTAATGCAGACAGAAGCTTAAAAGCTCAGAGCAAGGCTCTGTTACTAATTTTCCAGAATCACCACTAAAAGGAAGAGAATTTTGTGCAGGACACTAAAAAACCACTCAAAAAAGCAAAAATGAAGGAAAGTCCCTCCAGGTTTCTGTTCCAGAATTACCCCAATGTATCAGCTGCCCACGGTTTTCTCTGCAAAACATCCCTTGGGTCCCTCTCAGTCTGGAATTATTTCCAGCACTGAGGATGGGAAGTGAAGATGCAGCAAATAAAGCACCTTTTCATCCGGAGCCGCCGAGCTCCGAGTGCCACGGGAGGCCCGGGATCCCCACGGCTCCGGGGCCTTCCCTTGGGAACCATCCCACCCCTGGGAGCTGAGAGGCTGCCAGCTGCTTGGCACGGGCAGCGAGAAGCAGAGTTTAAAAATAACAGGAACAAATCCCCCTTCTACAAGGCACAAACAGAAAGAGGATGGTTGAGATAACAGTGGTTTAAGAACTCGTGGTACTGCCTGGGGCGCTGCAGGGAGGGAATTGCACGGGCATGGCTGCATTCCCTATGGACAGCAGGTGCTGTCCTTGTTGTCCAGCTGGGGGAGCCCAGTTTTCAGTTTCATTTTTCTTTAGTTTGTCTTGAGTTTCTTGATTTTTCTTCAGAGTTCTGGGTTTGTAGTGTGAAAAAGGCAAGTTTAGAGGGGTCATATTGTGTTGAGCTTGATTTCTGTTAAAAATCCAAGCCACTAGAGATGAGGACTTTCTGCCATGCTTGACACAAGGAATTTGGGGTGAGATGCTGTAAAGTGCTCAGAAGTTGAAAATGCCAGCCAGGTTGGTAGCAGTTCATCCATCTGAGTCCTAGTGAGATGTGTGCCCACCCCTGCAGCACCTTTTAGGCACCATGGAGAAGTCTGAGGAGATTTTTGGGGGGAAACCATAGACAAGTGATGCCAAGTGATGCTGTGAAGCCCTGGGTGAGGCCAGACACGGCCACTGTGCTGCTGCCTCGTTGGAGGGAGGGAGGGAGGGATGGATGGATGGATGGATGGATGGATGGATGGATGGATGGATGGATGGATGGATGGATGGATGGATGGATGGATGGATGGATGGACGGACAGATGGACGGACGGACGGACGGACGGATGGATGGATGGATGGATGGATGGATGGATGGATGGATGGATTCTTTTGTGAGTGTTTTCATCGAGGTGAAGGAAGCATTGCACGCACCTTGGTGACGCTGGGAGTGAGGAGCTGGAGGAGCCAGTTCCAGACCCTCCACACTGGCATTTCCAGAGCAGCCTTTTACAGCAAACTCCCAGCTCTGTCCAAAGCAACTTCCTGCCTGCTTGGATCATTTGCATGCATCAGGATAAATCTGTGTTTCCCAGTTAAGCTCTGACAACAGGAGCACTGCAGCTCCTACAGCAAGGCAGTGCTCAAATTAAAGCTGCTGGAGAAAAAACGTAAGAAGAGCAGTGAGTGGAGAGGGGAGCTCAGGAGAATGGCTGAACTTTGAGGGGGCTCATGGCTGCACCTGCCCAAGATGGGGGGTGAGAATAACAGGCAGGGCAGCCAATCTGGCCAAATAAAGGGGATTAAATCCTGGAGGGAAGGGTCAGGAAGGTGTTTGGTCTCTTCTCCAGGATGTTTGCAGTGGAGGCAAGTGGAGGTTGATGGTCACACTCAGTGACTCTGAAGCAGCAGTTAATGGTGGAGACAGTGCTGGGAAGGGCTGCAGGGAGGGGATTTAGGGCACATGGCTGGTTTGCTGTGCTGCTTTTTGGGGCTCTCTCCCCAGGCATGTCCCTCCTCTCCTGGGGCTGTTAGTTTTGGTAGTATTTCATGTTTTCAGGGTAGACACAGGAGCAAAAATCACTCCTGTAGAAGAGAGGGGCAGGCTGTAGGGCTTCCCCCATTTCTGTGTGTTCCAGAGCTGCAGGAGCCCAAGCTGGCCTGGAAGCAGAAGCACTCAGCAGCTGTTCAGTGGGTTCCAGAAGGGAAGAGGATTTCTGTTTGGATGCGGATCCTCAGATCTGTGCTGAGGACCCAGAGCAGCTGTGCTATGTCAGGTCACTTGATCCGAGCGACTGGTGAATTGCAACTGAAGGCCCCTCTAGCTCCTGCTGTCCTCCTCACACGTTGTTTCTCTGCTTTAACCTTTGCCTGCCTTTCCCTGTCCCTCCCTTTGGGCCAGGTCCTGGCCTCAGTCACAGCAGTTCCATCTGGGGTAACTGCTCCGTGGATGAGACAAAACCCGGCTCCAAGGGTGGCAGCAGAGCAAGGTTTTACTGGCTTCTGGGTTAATCCAGGCTTGACTTTGAGAGGCAGAACCACACACCCACACCCACCACTGAGCAGTTTTAAAGAAGTTTGTTGGTGTTCTGTATAAAAGATGTACCAGTAAGTCCATAAACTTCACTTTATATAAGGAATTATATGCTCTGAAACAGCTGGATACAACCAATGCTTGGGTGTCTCAGCGTGGGGTGTTCCTGTACCTTGGCATGGGGATGTACAGGATTGGTGGTGCATGTCTGTGACCCTTGGGTTGTGTCTGCATGTTTATTTTTGATTATTGGTTTTTTCAATGTGGAGTACTGCACATGGGTTTTATTCTTTTATTAGCAAATTTGACTTGGATACTCACAGAAATGCTGTGAATTATCCAAGTATTGTTGTACCTTCTCTCAAATTTGGATGGCCTGTCTTCCTCCTTTGTTTCCCTTAATTCCTCATCTCCCCTGATGCTCTTTCCTTTACCAAAAATCTTGCAGGAGTAGCTAACCCATCCTACCCTGGGACAAGAACCTGATCTCATTCACACTCAGAGAAACCAAAAATAAAACCTATTGAATTCGGTGTATTGACATTGATTTCCCAACTCTGCTGATGGTTTCTGGATTCCTGTCTGCTTGAAACTGGACTGAGAACTATTAATTCAGGAAGCAGCAATTTGGGCTTGATGACCTTAAGCCTTCATTAATATAATTAGTGCCCTCAGTTTGAGGCAGGTTCTCTCCACTTGGACTGTGTGACATGAAAGCTTTGTGTTCCTCTGACCTGAGGTAGAGCAACGGGTGTGGGAGATGCTCTGGACTGTCAAAAGGTTGTTTTTCCAGAAGCTGAGTCTCTTTATTTCAGATTTTCCATTCAGCTGGGCTTTGGAGACCAGCCTTGGTTTAGTATTTCTGTTCCTTTATGTCTTTTTTGGGCCCTTGAATTATGTAACAAGAAAGCGAGTCACTGCAGAAACACCAGCCTGTGAAAGAAACTTTCTGGAGCTTTTAGCACAAACCACAAATGTTTTTTTCCCCAGAGTTTGGAGCGTATTTTGAGGAGGGATTTGAGCTTGATGGGGATACCAGAGAAAGTTTGAAAGTACAGAAAATGTTTTCATCTTTCCTGTAGTGCAAAAATAACTATTTGTCCAAGATGAGAAAAACTCCTGCAGGTGGATTGCTGGAATGATGTGGAGGGCTGGAGAAACTTGGCAGCAGGGATCTTTTTCAGCTCAATTTCTTTAATGGTTTTGTCAAATTAAATTTTCTTAATGTGGATACTCAGGGAGAAGCTGAACTTCTTCCTTTCTTTGTGAACCTGAATGTCCCTTTCTTTTTTTAAAATACAAAAACTGTGTGGGTTGGTTCTTATTACACAGGTGTGCTGAGCTGAGTTGTGAGTAGAGGAGGATCTGCTGGAGTGGAAACATGCCCTGCAGGAGTGGGAAGAGGTGTTTGGAGTAGGATTGTTGTGAGAACCCACCCACTCCAGCACACCTTGTACTGCGTCGGTGTGAAGCAAGAAGACTTTCTGCAGAGGCCAGGGATGGTTCCCTGTTCCCTCTTCAGTGTGTTTTACATCTCTCTGAGGAGAAAGAAGGGGAAAGGGCTAAAAATGTCTGTTCTGGCTCCTCTTTCCTAGTGAAGCATTTGTAGGTGCAGGGGGAGGTGGGTGCTCTGAGTGGGTTTGCTCTTTCTGGGCTCTCTGGGATTTCACAGGATGGACAAGCCAAAATGGTTTCTCCTCCAGTAAGTGTGGAGAGGGGAATTTGCCTTGGTCTGAGACACGCCAGGGGAGCAGCTGGCCTTGTGTTCATCAGGAGCTGGCTCAGCAAGGTATGGACAAATCCCTGCCTTGTTTTTGTTTGCTGGGGAAGGCTGAGATTTTGTTCTGCTTCTGAAATACCTTCATTAGTCTGGTGCTGAGATTTGGATCTAATTTTCCTCAGTGAAAGCTGTTTGAAGAGGTGGTTTGAGCCTTGAATTGTTCTGCAGAGGAGGACATGGAATATTACCAGGGTAACCAGCTAACCAGACAGCAGGGCTGAGGACACGACAGCAGAGAGCAGCGTGTGGCTCCCAGGGACAGCAGCGCCTGCTGCAGCTTCCACACAGCCTGGGCTCCATCAGGGTGATCAAAGGCTGATGGGGAGCTGACAGTGTGACATGACCATAAAAACCAAGGTATGATCCAAGGATGGATTAGGAGCTGAATTTCCAGTAGAGATTGATGCTGCTGTACTAGACAGTGGAGCACGCTTGGACTAGAGCAGACTGTTGCATTGCCAATATTCCACAGGAACGTGTTTGAGCTGGAACAGGGACAAGGAGGGTGGGAGTTGAGGATCTGTCCATGAAGGTGAGCTGCAGAGATGGGCTGGCAGAGCAGCAACAGAGAGGAGCTGCTCCTCAGATGCTCTGAGGACCAGAAGCTGCTGAGCAGAACTGCTTCAGGTGATGGAACGAGCAGGTATTGCGCGATCACAGCAAACACAGGCTCTTAGTTTGTGATCATCAGGCAGCTGTGGCAGCTGGAGAGGGTGTTTGGGACCCCTCCAGTGCAGCCTGGCCACCACCAGGCTCATCACCCTGCTGTGTCAGCAGTTGGTGGCCATGGGCTCTAATCTGGCCGTGGGTCATTGATGGTTATTAGCAGTGAGTGCCTGGGGCTCAGCTCGTGCCTGAACTTTTTTCACGCACACTCAGCTCAACCTTTTTGCTTCACTTTGGTTCCTGTCAGTGTTCTAAATTGATTTGCTAAAACATGAGGAAAATGGGAGCCTGCCCTCAGGCTCATCCACAGAGTAACTGGTCCTGATGTCACAGAATCCCAGAAAGGTTTGGATTGGAAGGGACCTTAAAGCCCATCTCATCCCACCCCCTACCACAGGCAGGGACACCTTCCACTATCCCAGGTTGCTCCAAGCCCTGTCCAACCTGGCCTTGGACACTTCCAGGGGTGGGGCAGCCACAGCTTCTCTGCCCAACTTGTGCCAGCACCTCCCCACCCTCATAGCCAAGAATTTTTCCTTAATATCCAATCTGAATCTGTGCTCCTGCAGGGTCAAGCTGTTCCTCCTTGTCCTATCACTACAGATCCTTGCACTCTCCAGGTTTTTAGAAGTTTTTCCAATTTTTATTGAGTAAAGAGACATCAGAGCTTCCATCAAAGAAGCCAATCTGGCTCCAGCACGTCCCCAGCACTGGTGCCTGTTGTTGTGCCTGTTGCGGGGCTCCAGCCCACGGTTTGCCAATGTGGTGAATTCTGTGGTGTTAACGAGTGTTACTGGGTTTCCATGGCAACCCTTTCGCTAATTAACGCACAGTAGCGAGGGAAAAAACCCTATCCTTAATGATGAATTAATTTGACAAGATTGCTCTGGGTAGAAGAGTTGTGAATAGCCACTCCAAAGGTGTATGTGGGGCTGGGAGTGCACGTTGCTTCAGAAAAGGAAAAACCTGTGTTATCCTGACCTTGCAGCATTCAAACTGGAACCTTGCTCACAATTTGGAAAGGGTTTGTGTTTCAGAAGGAATAAAATTATCCTGACAAATGTCTAAGAGCATAACTCAAATGATGTTCCGCTCTTTTGTTCCTATTTTTTTTTAGGTACGACATTTTAACTTTTTTTTTTTTTTTTTTTTTTGGTGTTTAAAACATTAAATAAAACCCAGGTCAATTTTAGAAGGTAAAGGCATGAAAGAATAAGAAAATTTTAAAAGCACATTATTTTATATCAGAAAAAAAGCAATTCCTGATGATGACTCCTCCCAAATCCCAGCCCCGTCTGCTCGCTCCTGCTCCCGTTCCCTTGGCAGTGCACCAGGGAACAGAGATGGGCCCAAATGGATACCAGAGATCCAGCCTGGTGTTTTGACATTCAGAAAAGAACCAACTGCTCCTTCCCAGCGTGGTCCCGATGCCAAAGCGATGGCGTTATCCTGGAGTAAATCAGGAGTGGGGAAAGCAGCGCCTCCGTGCTGGGTGTTGGAAATGAGTCACGGTGTGGATTCCCAGCAGCAGCAGCAATTAAACTCCTTCAGCGCTTTGTGCACAAGGCAGTGGGTTAAGTCACAGTGTCCTGGCTAAATTCTTCCCTGGATAATTGTCCTCAGCCTTCCCATATCCTCCCCTCCTGCAGTTTTAATCAGCTGGAAGTTTGCTCGCCAGCTCCTCTGTGGTGATGACCACAACCTAAGTGAGGGTTTGGTGGAGACTTGTCCTCCTGGGAGTGATCCTGTTGTGACTGCAGCAATTACCTCCAGGGAAAAGGAGTGTTAGGGAAATAATGACCGTGGTTTAGGGCTGGTTAATGAGATTTCCCTTTGGAAGGGAGTGTTCCTGTGCCAGTGAGCGCCCTGTGAACCTGCTGTATCGTGGCTGAGGCTGGATCATCCCTCCCTGGAGGGTCCTGGAGAGCTGAGGGAGCACTGGAAAGCTGCTGTGCTGGCTGTGTTGGTGGAGGGAGAGCAGAGAGATGGGAGGTGGTCCAGTCCAGTGGGTCTTGTTCTCCGTGTCCTCTTGGGAACAGCCATGGGATGGAGGTGGTGTGAGGTCTGGAGGATTTGGTTGCTGTGTGGCACTGCAGCCCAGCCACATCCAAACCCTCTGCTGCCTTCACCACCAAGAGGTCCTGGGGTCTCAAACTGCTGCACTTGGTGGGGTTTGAGCCATTCCAGGTGGGGAATGATGTGTTTTCCCCAGAGGTGTGTGTGGCTCCAGACAGAGTGGTTCTCATGTTGGAATTGGGGCTATTGCAGGAGCACTTGGAATGTCATCAGCAGGAGCAGGTTTTTTGGAGTGTTTTTTGGCTGCTGTGGTGCAACCCCCCGGCTGGAAAGCAGGAGGCTGAGCAGGGACATGGGCTGGGGTGCCCCAGGGCATCCACCCTTCCCCTCACCTGTGGAGGGCAGACAAGGTGAAAGACTGAAAGAGATTCATGGGATTTCAGCTTCTCCTGGTGTCTGGCAGCACATGGGCACTACAAGGTTGTGCTTTTCCTTGTGACAAATCTGTGTTCCCCTGGGAAAACTGTCCTTAAGTACCTTTGGCAGGTGACAGCGTACACAGGTCTCCCTTTGGTTTCCCCAGCCCGTGCACAGCTTTGAATGGACACATGAGCTCCTTGAAAATGTGTTCCCAGAGTCCAGAGCTCCCAGAAAAGTTGCTGCATTTGTTTTCTCTTTCCATGGTTGCTCCGTGAAACAGGCATGTCACATCCAGGAACACCTTCCTTTCCCCTGGACAGCTACTGGTACCTGAAAACACTTGTGCAAAACCCAGTACCAGCATCTGATCTGGGATTTAATTCCTCCAGTTCAATTAAAGTGCAAAAGAATATTCCCAGTTCCCCTTCTAGCACTGAGTGACCCCAGGAGGAAGAGCCTGAGGGGCTTTAAGTTGCCGCTAATGTTAGCGCAGACAGCTTTATCCTGATAGTCCGTAGTCTTTATATATATTCTTATTTAATTAAGGCTGTTTGGGGCACTGAAATGACCTGTTCTGAAACATTCACAAGTCTCTTGACTTCACTGGCTGCTGACTTGAGCTGTTAAAAGTTGTTTGAGGAGCTGCATTTCCAAAGAGTATAAATAATAACAGAGCTGGGATTACTTTTACCTTTTTAAGGAGAGAAAGATGTATCCAAATATTTACATACCTTTTGGGATAAGTAAGTTCTTGGAATGGTGGAAGAGGTGGGGCTGCACACCCAAACAGGCCCTTTGGCACAGCAAGGTGGGAGAATTCAAGGAATTCCTGTGGCACGTTGCCTCAGGATTTTGGCAGCGCTGTGTTACTTCCAGCAAGGGGGCTCGTGTGGGACTCCAGGACTGTGGCATCTCCTCTGCCACCTTGCCCTGGGGAGTCAGTGGAATGTGCTGGAATCAGAGATGTGACACCCCCTGCCCCACTGTCCTGCAGTTTAGAAGGGAAGAACACGGAGTTCTCCAGAAAGAGAGGGATTTAAGAGCAGATCTAGAGAAACAGGGACTGTGAGAGTGTTTTCTTGTTTGAAATCTGTGAGCAGACCTCCCTGCCCTGTGCTGCAGTGACATGATCCTCTTGCTGTCACAGCCCAGATCTTGGCAGTGTCTGTGCAATGGACACACTCCCAATAGATCAGAGTATTTTCTAGGCCATCATGGCCTAAACACCACGTGTGCCTTGGTCCTTGCCTCACCAAGGAGACTTTCAGTGGCCTGGCCTTGGACTCCAAAGCCATACAAGGGTCTGTAGCTCACACCTGGGTGTGGCTGCATCAGGCTACATCCACACTCTGCTCCCGCAAGTCTTGCCTTGGAGGACCTTTTTCCAGATGTTGGACATCCACCCCAAAGCTGGGCCTTGTCTGCAGAGGTTCAGGTGTGGTTCCTGCTGCACTGGGGAGGCTCTGTGCCATCTCACCAGGCTCTTGGTGCAGCTGCACGTGTGAGGGCTGCCTTGGGAAAATTGCCTGATTTACTTTTCGTTCCTCACCTTGTAGTTCCTCTGTGTTAAATCCTTTGTCAGTGTTTTCATTTTAGATAGGTAAAATGGAGCCTTTCTCCATTTCAAACTCCCAGCTCTCCCCATTATCCATAACTAATACCTCTCTGGAACTATTTAGACTGTGTTAGCAGGCTCTGAAATGGGAGTTTAGCTGAGCTTTTAACGGGTTTAATCTCTTTCTGAGTATTAATCCTTCCAGAACCTCTGATAAAATTTGTTGCTTTTCTCTGAATGCCTCCCACGCTGTCGATATCTGTCTGGAATGAGTTGCTTCGTGCAGAACAAGCCATGGAGGAGGGACTGTGACAGTCTCTCATGGATCTTGCTCTCATTTCAGTGCTTTTCAGACTCCTCTCTGATTCCCTGCCACCGTTGCTCCTGTGATTCCTTGGCCCTGTGAGCATCTCTCCCACTGAATATGGGTTTGGAATGAGTTTGCTGCTTCTTTATTTGCTTTATTTCTCGGTTCTCTGACGTATTCCCAAGGTTTTCCTGTTCTGTATCATCAGAGAGTGTTAGTGAATGACTTCACCTCTTCCACATTGCAAGGGAGATCTGAAGGTATCAAAGACCACAACAAATGTTGGGTCTGGTTTCTTACACTTGATTTTTTTCTTGCTTTGTGCTACATTGTGGGATCCCTGAGCCTGAGTGACAGCAGACTCAGGCTGTGATCCAGGTTGTCACACACTGCAGCTGAACTGGGGGGGAAATGGTCCTTTTTTCCATCATGGTACTGTGGAAATGACACCATCAGCAGACTTGGGACAACATTCCAAGTGTTAGCTCTGGAAAAGAAACAGGACTTGAGCTATGGAACCATCCAGCACACTTTGTCCAAATATAAACCTAAGGAGAAATCTCTCCATGCTGTCGAGATGTCCAGGTTCTCCCTGATTCCACCTTTTACAGCTGAAATAACAAGGAAAAGTGATTTTTCCATCATACCTGACCCCAGTGCCACTTGCTGTTCATCACTGTTGGCCATGTCTGTTGCCACTGTGGTCACATTTCTCCACTGTGTCAGTTCTTTTTTCCTTTGGATGCACTTCCTGGCTGCTCCAGCTGGGCAGTTTGGAAGGAAGGTGGTTCCTTGAGCAACACTGGCCATAAAAATGATTGTGAAAATTTGTGAGAGTGGGATAATTTATTGTTTCCATGGCAGTGCTGTAGGAGGGAAAAGCTCTGAGGAGTGAGGTATGGAGTAACAGGGGAAACCTGTGAGAGACAGATCACATTACATCTTTCCTGTTTCTTTTCTTCTGTGTGGGTCATAAAACAAAAGTGAATGAGGCAATTGGAGCTCCTATCCATTTTCCTAGGGCTTGTTTAAATGAGGATTTACTTCTACTAAAAGCTCCTTAGAGCCACTTAATTCTTCCAGGTGGAGTAAATATCTAGGCCAGTAGTAAAAATTCCTCACAGATGTCTTCGGGAGGGTACTTACCAAGCACTTTTCTGAGGAGAACATCTTGGATGTTTCAGAAAACAGCATCAATTCTTAATGATGGTAGATTAGATAGTGGGACAGGGCTTGGCATAGCATTCTTAAGGCCTTGGGAATATTTGAAGTTTCTGTTGTGATGGAAAGAGAAATGAATGGGCTGCAGAGGAGGGAAGGTACATGCTTTTGTTTTCAGCAATTAGTCAAAATAACTCCAGCTAAAGTTTTATTTCAGCCATTTGGGCTTATTTCACTAGCAATTAATGCTACCTCCAGTGGCACCATTCATTGCAAAATTCGTGTGAATTCCCTCTGCTTGTCCAATCCATGATGCAGTTGGCACGAGCTGCACATGGAAAAGGGAAGTCCATGCACTCAACTTCTGTTTCTTAGCTGAAAAAAAAATCCCTCTGAGAAGAGTTGGAGGTTTCCCTTTAGGTCAGACTGTCCCACCTTCATCATATGGTATCTTCTCTGAAAGTTTCTGTTCTAGAAGTGCCAATCCTTTAAGTCATCCTTTTAATGTTCTGAGTGGGGAAAACCTATTTCCAAAATGAATGATAATTATATACTGGCTATAATTGAGTGTAGACTGCTTGCCAGGCAAGTAATACACGATGTAGCTGAAGCTGAGCCTGAGTGGGTCCTTGGATAAGAATTCCTCTGGGCTGATGGACTCAGCCACGACAAGATCCAATCCAGATCCAAGCTGGGCTGTCACTGTGTACCCTCAAATCTGTCTCTACCTTTGTGTACCAACATCCCTGGACTGTCATTTAGGTTTCACACTCGTTTTGCTCTAGAAATGGAAAGCAGCATTGAAAAAGTCTGAGATGTCAGCCATGTGGGTTATATATTCCTTGAAGGAAGAACCCAGTGAATGTGATGAAGGCAGGTGTTCCCACTGACTTTGGTGTCACTACTCACTGAGTAAGGACAGGGCCTCGCACTACAGACAAGACTGGCTGTGCTGAGTTGAGTGCAATAGGACTGAGGGAAATCTCAGCCTCTCCCAATCCTGGCCAGACAGGGAGCAGCAAGAATCTCTTGTAATTTTGGCAGACCTGGGAGTGGATCAGATCCACACTGTTCCAGCCCTAAAACGCATCATCTCCGTCCAAGAGCTAGAGCTTCCCATCCCAGTGCTATTCCTGGATGCAATTTTCCATAGAGGAAAAGTTTAGATGCTTTGACTGAGAGGGAAGTTGTTTGCGTTTCTTCGGAGTACGAGCCCAAGTGTCTGTGAGCCTCTGGAGGATCATTTCTAAGCTAAAGCCAGAGCAGGACTTGCATTTAAGCTGCTTCTTCCTGACACTTCGGTGTATGGTTTAGTGGGAATGGCAGTGTTCAGTCAAAGGTTGGACTTTGTGGTCTTGGAGGTCTTTTCCAACCTTAATGATCCTGTGCTTCTGTGACTGGAAGTGCTCAGCACATGGGTTAAGGGTTATCCGAGTGTTGTACTGCCAGTGGTTATCCCAAACAGTGGGAGAGAGCCCAGGCAGGAACTGCCTGTGTGGAGCCAGGGAAGACAAGCCCTGTTATTTTCATGGAAATCACCTTTGGCTCTCTGCAGGGCTCTGTAGGTCAAGGACATGGGACAGGCCAGGGACAGGAAAGATCTCCCAAACCAGCTCCACGTGAGCTCTGCTGCTCCCAGTTCTTCTGGGGTGAATCAGTCCAGTACGAGCTGTCTGTTTTCCACCCAGAGTCTGGAAGGGATTTTTTACACACTCCATTTGCCTTTCCCCTCAGATTGGAGAGCTGAGTTTTTCCTGTTGGGTTTTTTTTGAAGCGTAGGTGTTTTAAAAGTAACATTTTGGTTCACCTTTAGAGTTACCATCTGACTTCCTTGTCGTCCCACATCCTGATTAGTGATTAATTGCAAAGGACATGTTGTGACTCCAGCCTGTGTCCTGGGGTGCTTGTCTCAGCAATGAGGCACTAGGTGATTACTCACCACCCTTAACCTGACAGCTGTAT
This sequence comes from Serilophus lunatus, assembly GCA_013399895.1. Taxonomy (NCBI): domain Eukaryota; kingdom Metazoa; phylum Chordata; class Aves; order Passeriformes; family Eurylaimidae; genus Serilophus; species Serilophus lunatus. The sequence goes on from VXBA01000657.1 coordinate 309,382, forward strand.
TTCTTTCCTTGACTGGTTAATGACCTTGGCCAGGTATGTGTGTGCTGGAGACGTGTGTTGTTGGAGGACATTGGGGATGTGCAAATTTTCCTTTCCCTGGCATGACCTTCATTCCACCTAAGGAAGAGAAGGGAGCTGTTCCATGAACAGATGGAGCGTTATTTCTAGAGGTAGGTGAATAACACAGAAAATAATTCATTCCAAACCTCTTCAGACAACTCAGATGTTTGCCCTAAGATAGTGCTGCAAATCCTTGTGCAAATACCTGCTCACACAAACATTTGATCCAGCTATCCTGAAAATTGGGGGTGAATGTGATGGTCACCTAGTCCTGGAGCAGAACAGTGCCGAGGGACTTAACTGCCCATTAAGGAAATTAGAAGGAAGCACTATTTTAAGCAGTAGCTACAGAACACATAGTTTGTAAGCCATGTATAGGCAGGTGAGACTAAAGAAGGTTGTCAAGTCTTAGCAGGTAAAAAATAATAGTGTTGCAAACCAGTCTGTTGATGGATAATTCCCCAAGGAAAGGCTGCTGAAGTCAGCAAGGTTTGCTGCAAGTGGTTTGCTTGGCTTTTGGTGTTCCTTCATGAATCGACTCTATCAACCAGAGAAAGCATCACATTGTCTTGAAAGACAATTCATATTTGGACGCTTCTTTCCATGGACCCATTTTAACATGAACACACTAGTTATGCTGTGGAGATGATTTTCTAAAAGCAGAATAAAGCTGAGTTTGCAGCTCTAACTGTTGGGCTCTGGAGTGCTGGGATAGGTGTATGGGGAGAGATGCCTTTTAATTCTGTTGTCTTTCTTTCTAGTATTTGTATCCCTTTACTTGCCATGCAGCTTCAGGAAGTGTTTCTGCTCCCTTGGGTGCAGAGGCAAAGGGCCTGACTTCAGGGGCGATTTGAGGAATCGTGTCCACAGCCAAATTTGTACACAGATGGGAATGGGCTCACAAATTCCCAGTCTTCACAGGCAGCTGTATGAGTCATACTGCTCCTGCTCTGGTCCTTTTGGCTGGAAATTATACTTTTAAATGTATACTGTGATTACATGCAGCAGCATGGGCTCATTTGGAGGAGCTGGAATGCAAAGCATTAAGTTGAGTGGCTGCCATTATGTCCCGTGTTTGCCAACAGATAATAGACAAAGATACTTCATCTGTGACAGCTTTGCCCTCTAGACTTTGAATAGAATTATCTTAGTATGTAACCGTTTTCTGCAGCACTGTCCAGGTGATCATTTCCTTGTACTAGGCAGCAAATGTTGCCTCATGAGTAGGTGAAGTGGGACGGAGAGGTGCTTGCACGTGTCCTGTGCAGCATTCCCTGGAGAGAGGGGAAGGGGACAATTACACAATGATGAGGTGACACTGGTGGAGCCCCTGCTCATCCTGCCCTTGGGCAGCAGTTGTTTGCATAAACTGAGATAAGAAGCAACCCAGCAATGGCTTGGCTTGGTCTGTCTTGGACAGAGCTCATGTTACCTGCTCCAGGCTTTCGGGACTCCTGCCAGGACGTTGAGCTCTCAGGATGTGGGGATGGGAGCAGGAACACGAGGATGCTCGTGGCTGCTCTTCCTGTGCCCCCGTGTGCTGCTGTAACTCCTGTGTTGGAATGGGTGGTGTTGGCTGGAAAAAAGGCCTGATATTACAGCCTTTGTTTGACTAGAGCTGAGAGATGTCAATCTGAGCCTTGAGGGAAGGGGGTGTAGCAAGTGTCTGCCTTGAATTCCTCCTGTTAAATGGGACATTTCAGCTGTGGCTATTTCCCATAAAATCTGAGAAGCCATCAGACAGTGACTCTCAGTCATTCCCAGCCTGAATTGAGAAAAGCAGCTTAGAGGTGGAAGGCTGCATATCCCTGTGCTGATCTGGCCAATCCCTGTAATAGGCTTATGGGGTCTGATGGCAATCTGGGGAGAGTGACGTGCATTTAAGGAGCATCCATTCATTCCCTTCCTGACCAGACAGCCTGTACATCCAGGACTGTCCACTGGGCTTTTAGTAGGGAAAAGCTATGGCAACACAAATCATTTAGATGGGAATAGGAGCATCATTCCAGATACCACTTAGTATCTCTCTGTTGAAACCCAGGGAGCAAAGGCAGGTGGTGTGAAACAGCCCCTGTGTGCCACCCCTCTGCCTTCCATCTCCCTGTGCATTGCTTCCCCAAAACCAGGGGGAAGGCAGGGTTTGCACTGGGCTGTTCAATGCTTTCCAGGTTTGAGTGATGCAGTCTGTAAGGCAAGATGTTCTCAGGCTAAGCCAGGACTTGGGCACCATGGACAGTGAGCCTGGAGCTCAGGGAGCCAGAGGAGACCACAGGCTTTGGCTCAACAAGTGTCTCAAGGGGAAAGAGAAGCTGCTTTACTCTTACTCTTGGCTTTATCTCTTAAGTTCTCCCTGTCAGGAGTGGAGTTGGATGGAAGGTGAGATGTGAGGGCACAACGTGGGTGCTGGAAGGGCTTGAGCTCTGCCTGTGTTTTGCTGTGCTCTCACTGTGGGCTGGGGGGTGGCAAAAGCTGGTCATCCCCGTGTTCCCTCTGAGCTCGGGGTCCCCATCACTGCTCTTTGGTCCAGATTGCTGTAGTCCTGGAAATCATGGGCAAGACTCATGTTTTTGGTGGAATGCTTCTCATGAAGGTCATCATTTAGGGACAAGAAGCTTTATCTGGCCATTTCTTATTCAGGGTGCTCATCCTGGTTTTTCCTCCTGCTGCCTGAGATGGAATCAATGGGATTGTCACTGGAAGGCTCTTGGTTTGCACAAGAGAGCTGGGCAGACTCCACTTGCCACTGGCTTGTCCAGCAGGGAGCTGGGGCTGTCACTGCCCCTGCAGTCACCCAGAGCCAGGGCTGGTTTCTGGGGCTCACGGGTTGTTTCTCCGACCATTGGTCTCTTTGTGCTTTGTTTAATTAAACTTTTCTGTGAGCTCAGGGTCTGTGAAACAATTTGTAGATTTATTTCTCCTCTGTGCTCATCTGCCAACAAGCCACTCGTCCAGTGTGAGACATGAGCTGCAGGGACTTACTCTGAGAAATCAGGAGATCAGAAAGCAAGAGGGGAGCCTGAGTGGTGAATTTATGAGTGTAATACATTCATCTGGACTTTAATCCAGCCTGGGCATTGATTTGCACTAATAACAGCCACCACTTTTCACGTTCCAAGTTCTCAGCACTAAAAATACCTTTTTTTTAAACCATAATTTTGGCCTCTCTCCAATACCAATATATGGGAGCTATACATTATTGAGGCTATTACTGAAGATGTGTTTAATAGATTGTGGTCTAATGTGACACAATCCAGGCTTCTGCTTGATTTTTAAAAGGTGTTTGAGAACATGTTGCAGTGATTCAGTCATGAAGAGGCTCATGCTGCTGGTTCCTCCTCCTTGGCCATCCAGGATTAAAATATCCAGTTTGCATTAATATAAATTAATATGAATTAATTTCCTTTCATGATTTTTAGACCCATGCCAACTGTGTCAGCTTTTATAGGACACAGTATCTACATAGCCTTGTTTTATAAGTTCTGGTCCTGTCAATTTATTCATTTCCCTGGGAATTCCTGGGTGAGGCTGCATTGGATGGTCCTGGAGCGTGTGTCAGTGCAGCTGTGTCCATGTGCCATCACATGTGTGTCATCAGCTTTGGGGTGGCTGGTGGCAGTTCTGCATCTTCAGGGATACAGATCCCACATCTGGGATGGGCAGCTCCGTGTGCTGTTCCTTTGTGAGGATCCATGTTGTGTTAAATAACACAATCCACTGGGAGTAATTCGTGTGATTTTCTCCTTAATGCCTTTTTTGCTCTCGAAACTGCCATGCCCTGGAGCAACAGGTGATGTACATTTTAAAATAAATGCCCTCTAAAGCATCGAGCACTCTTGCCTTCCTCAGAGCAATGACAATTTTATCTCCTCTCCCTGCAAAAACCATTCAGTTGCTCAGATGAATTCAGTTTGCTACAGTCTGCTCCATGAGAGAGAAGTTACTTGCTTTCCACTTCCAACAAGGACAGGCTTTTTTGGATAAAATGAGTCTAGATTTGGCATTTCTGACATTTTCAGTCAAGTCTTGCTTATCCCTGAAGGGATTTTGAGGTTGTGGATTGGCTACACCATGGGCATAGGGATGCTTGGAATGGTCTCTGTGCTATGCCTCCACACTGGGTCCCTCAGCCCAGGGCTCAGGGCTCCCCAGCAGCCTCTTGCTCCTCACTGTGCTTTCCCAGAGCCTAATTTCTGTGTATTTTGTAATACCCAGTTTACTTATCTGTGTTACTCTGCTCCTTGGGTGACTGAGAGGTGGTCCCATGGGCAGGACACGGTGTTCTGATGTCATCAGGCCCAGTGGATGCAGAGGCTTTATGGACCTAGGAACACAGCTTGGGAATTCTGAGTGCTTCCCCACCCCCAGGGCATAGTGCAGGCTCAGCCAGGGAGATGGAACTGGCCATAAACCAAAGCCCAGCTCTGGCCCTCTGGTCAGGAAGGATTTCAGCACAACTCCAGCTCTTTGAGGCAGTTATGAGATGTGGGGGCAGGAGACTGGGGTTTGTGCAAGTAGTTTAGGTTCAGATCCTGAAGAGTGTTTAGGCATTTTCCTCCACATGCTGTGACGAGGGATCTGTGCTGACAGCCCTGGCTCTGCTGGACAAAGGTGCTGTTTTCCCTGGAGCAGTTTATACTTTGATTTGCAGACCCAATCTCATCATTTATCTGAGTAAAAAGATTCTGGCCAGTGGTTATTTGTAATTACTTTACATGAAAGATGTGTCAGGAGGGAAGGGGATGCTTAATGTGCCTCATGCACAGAAGGGATTGGGAAGCAATTCTGGTGACATTTGTGCCATCAAAGCAAGAGCTCGCTGGTGCTTCAGAGCCAACTAAAACCTGCTTTGTTGGGGTGACTCTGCCTTGGTGCCTGCCCTGCTCATCACTGCTGCCATGGTTTTATAGGCACCCTCAGCTCTCCAGTCACTGTACGTGGATCAGCATTCCAGGTGTTGTTATTAATAGGAATGACATGGGCAATAACCATAATAAGGTGGAAAATAAGACGAATCTCATTCCCTGGGGTCTGTGCCCTGGGTGAGGCCAGGTGATTTCTTTTCAAGAAAATGTGAATCAATGGAAAACAGAATAGTCCAGTGCTGTACTGACTCTCCACCTTTATAAAGCTTCCAACCAAGTGTGACAGCCTTCCCAGAATATGGGAATATCAGAGGCTCTTGCTCCAATCAGCCTCTTTCAGCTGAAATCCAACCATTAGTTAAATTCATCAAAGGGCTTGAAAGCAGAAAGGGAAATTCTTTGACTTGTGCTTAACCTTTGGGTGATTGCACCTCTTCAGAGAATAAGCAAATCAAGTGGAGCTGCCCTCCCGTTTGTTTGGTGAATGAGCCCTGTGGAGATCCACTAAGATTGGGCATTATTCAGTTTGTATAATTTCTGATGAGAGGTTTAAAAATAAATACACAATCAAAGGGACTGTTGGGAGATTGTGCAAGGGCAAAGCACAGCGTGGTGGGGCAGGGTGAGGTTTTCTTGTACCCTTCCTTTTGTCTACTCCTTCAGCTGAGTGACCCTGTCCCAGCTGGGAAAACCAGGGAGATGTTGGACTGGGGGGATTGGGAAGGTGACAGCGCTTCTGTCACCATAAATGGCCCTGGAATTACCAGCCCCCTCAGCCTGTGCTGTGTCACTGCACATCTCTGGTGTGTCCTGTCCTGCTGGGGCTCCTCTGAGTGCTGAGTTCTTTGAACACCAGCTCTCTGTATATCCTTGTTTGAAGATGTTTTGGCTGCTGCTGTTCTGGAAGGGCCTGGTGAATACAGTGGGAAATTGTATTGTGATTTTACAGTGCTTTTATGTTGTCTGAATAAAGGGCACGTCTGTACAAGAACAATTTGAACAAATGGCATCAACTCACCATGTTTCTCTGTCTCCCTTCACAGCCTGCTCTTATTCCTGCATCCTGCTCCTGTGGAGGAGTACACAGTTTATATAACATTGATTTGAAAGGGAACTACCCAGAGTTTTTATTTTTTACTGTTAGAACTCTGTTGATGCAGAAATAAATGATCTAGTAGAGAAATATTTCCTTGCCTTAAGATTATTCGTGTTTCTAGAGGTCATAGTACTGAAAACTTCAAGATACTTCAGATTTACTAGGAAGATGGTGATCCATGGTAGATTTCTTTGGGGTTTTTGGAAAGGTGGCTTGTCATCAAGTGCATTTTGGACCAGTGAGAAACTCTATGCTGGAAACTCAGTGCAGAATCTTGTGGGCTAATGATGATTATTTATCCCTGGAAGAGGAACAGACAGGTAAGAATGGGTTGAATGCCCATTTTGTGTCCATTTCAGTTCACAGGGACCACTGTGCTCCCTGATTCCTTTTTCGAATTGGCCCATAGGAAGCCAGTAAGTGCTGAATTGTTGGGAATATTTAGCAAAATTTAGCAGTAGGGGCTGATTTCACTCAAACATGTTTAATCCGTGGCTGCTTCCCTGCAGGCAGGGTCTGAGAGGGAGCAGATGTTCACCTCCAACTGTGTGTCCTGGCTTGGAAAGTGAGAAAAGTCAGGGAAAATGTTCCAGATGCACTGGAGGCAGAGGCTCAACCATTCCTCAAAATAGTCTCTTAACTGGTCCCATCCTGAAGATCTGGAGCAAAGTCCCTTTGCAAGGACACAGCTGGTTCAGGGCTCCCAGATGGAAATCCTTTATGGAAGTTGTAACCCTTGGTCCAGGAGTCACTTTGTAAATGTGCTTTAGGGAACTATCCTGGGTGGTGATCATGGGCTTTTTTGATCAGGATGTGCTGTGGATACAGACCGTGAGATAGGAAGAAACATGGTGAGAGAGACCTGCTGCTGCAGGAGGGTCTTTCCTGACATCTCCCTTCCTCTTCTCTCCTTTGGCTTGTAGGATTTGCTCCAGACCTGTTCTGGAAACACAGTTAAGACAGAGTGATTCTACCAGGTCCTGCAACAGGGAGTTCTTCCTGTTATTCCTTCTATTTTTTTATTTCCCTGCTTATTTTGACAGGGAGAGTTATTTTATCTTGATAGCAGAGCCAGCAAGGCATGGCCAGAAGAGAAAATTGCAAATTCCAGTGTCAAACTACTGCTGTTGAGCTCCTCCCTTACATTCCATGGAAGTTCCCCCTGTGGCATTAATCCTTCCCCTTTGGCTTTGGAAAGCATGAGGAAAGAAGGAGACAGTTGGGATCATTGGCCAGATGTGCCTTCCTGAGCTTTCCCAGGACTGGTGAGGACACTCCTCAGCATCCCTGCCAGGGTATACCAGGCTTGGGAGCACTGGGCTGGCACTGGCTGGGACTTGCAGAGTCCTCAGAAGCCCTTTTTTTAGTGTTTGTTGTTGTTGTCATTTTATTTTGGCAGCACCTCTAATGTAATTCAGTATTTCAGTGGTCATGTTCCATCCTGGAAATGACAGCAGATTAGAAGAGAAAGCATGGACCTTAAGTAGGAATGATTTAGTTCTTTTGCACTGACTTTGCTCCTTGTTGTAAAGCACTCACCTGTTGTACCTGAGTGCTGGGAATGTCTAAATTAAGCATCTGTAGAGGGAAGGTTTATGACTGAATTGGAGGTTTGCAGGGGGCTTTGGAAACCTGTGGGGGAAATCCTTAGGAAGGCTGACATGTGTGATCCTGGTGATACAGGGATAATATTCCCTGCTCCAGAAATATGCCAGCTGTGCATATAATTAGGGAGAACATGTTTCTTTTCCCTCTTTCTTTCCCTCATTAACTCAGTTTGTTTGCTGGGACATGGAAGTGGCCTCTCATCTGTCTTTCCTGGAACTTACCTTTGCTCATTCCCAAGTGTTTGCTGGGAGATGAGGAAAAGCCCAGAAAGAGCAGTGACTCTCCCAATACTTAATCTGGTCTTCTGCATTGAACGCATTGAGGAATTTTCTCTGTGGAGAGATTTTACTTTGAACAAGCAGCTGACAAGAATAACTGATTGTAATAGGAACTAGGACTTACACCTGGCAGACAGGTGGCTCAGGGTATGTCACAGCAAGTGTACATGTCACCTACTGCATTTCTTCTCACTGCCTCCCTCTTCTCATGGGTAGGACACATTTCCCAAGTATCTAAGTCCTCATTGTTGTAAATTTACAAGGCTCAGGTTTTATGAATTCTCCGGGTGGGCACAGAGGACATAATTTTATTTCCCACAGCCTTCACCATACAAAAAACTGCTGTGTCTTTGAGAGTGTGATATAACATTCGACTATTCCTTTTGTGTTTATTATTGTTAAATCCATTATTGTTACCCTGCTTTAGGGATGGCCAAATTGTAGTTGGGATGAATGTAAAATGTTGGAAATGCAAACTTCTTCATCACCCAGTGAAACACACAGAACAGTAATTTCTAGGGCATGAATCACCTGGCTGGAAGGTGGATTGCTGAAATAGCTGAGTGAATCACACTCCAGATGTGTCTCTTTCTCCTCCCTGGTTACAAAGGAGTCCAGATGACTTTCAGAGGTGCTGTGTGGTAACATTGTGGGAGAAAAGTTCCTTTCAAGGCCTTTGGCTCGAACACAGCCCTAAGACCAAGCTTTGAAACCAAGAGATGTGAACTTTCTGGAGTGAAGAGCTCCTGCATTGAATTCTCTCAGAAAATAATATTTTATCCTGACCTTTCTCCAGTTCATTATCTCCTGCTGCTGCAGATGTCAAGTTCTGGCTCCACAACCCTGCCTTGAGAGAGCTGGATGGCTCCACAGATGCAGCAAGATGTCTGGCAAAATAAATTAAACTGGATCTTTTAATTCTCGGCTCTGACATTGTCTCGCTGGACTCAGCTCGTGTGATGGCTGGAGCTCCAGCTCTGCCGTCCCTCTGTCCTTTCCTTACAGCCTGAACTGTCTTTGCCAGTTCTTCTGAAAGGCCAGGGCTTGCTTGCAGGATTCTTGGCATGTGAATTCCTTTCCTGGGCTAACAGCAAGGACCAGGGGCTGGGAAGGACCAGCCAAAGGGGCCTTTCTTCTGCGTGCTGGCACAAGGCAGTGAAAACCAGGAGCTGAGAGCCTTTCGCCTTGAGATCAAGAAGCGCCTGGCAAAGCCACCCCAGCTCCTGACATCCACTGAGAGCACCTTCCAGACCTCTGTGTTAACAGCAGAGAAAGGCCAAGGTGTCACCTCCTGTCCCTCCCTGTCCCTCTGCAGTCCCTGCCAGCCCTCGGAGCTGGGATTTTGTGCCTCGGGCTCGGAAATGCAGTTTCGTGAAGTAGGCTGGGAGGGTTTAACACACAGTCTCTCTGAAGTTTGGGTTCAGTGACGTTTCTGTGGCAGTTTGTGCCCAGAACTGCCTGTGTGTGAAGTGACAGCAGAGTCTCTGTCAGCTGAAGCAGAAAGAGCAGAGACACAGCTCCTGTACCAGCTCTGTTCCTGGTGCCTCATCAGTGCAAAACGGACGGAAATACCCAATGGCATTAACAAAAGGAACAAGTGTCAGGCCAACCAGATTCATTTTTTGACAAGAAAACTGATTTTCTAGCCAAGGAGAATGTACTCTACCACATTTATTTAGATAAGCCAAATGCAAGATCACAGTGGTGGGAGGTGGCCATGGGGAAAGGGGAGATGTGAGGTATTACTGCAAGATTTCTGTGACACTGGAATAAATATTTCATGCTGTTCCACAAATCTCTGCTAAAGTCTCATTGGGAATAGTATTTACAGCTCTGGTCATCTGTGTTCAAGGAAGATGCAGGGAAAGTATCTGGATGCCTAAAAGGGCTGGTGAAATGCCCAGGGAAAGGAAGAGCTGTGGGCCAAGAACGTGCTGGTGAAGAAGAGCTCAATCCTGGCAGAAGAACTGATGACTGTTACTTGGTCTTGAATATATTGTGGGAGTTTCTTCAGCTGTGAATTTTCGTCCCTTCTGGATCCATCTTGGGATTCTTTGTGGTTTAAACTGGTCTGTATTTATGAAAACATCCAGGATTTAGAGCAGAGCAAGGGGTCATGAGAAGCACTGAAACATGTCAGAACCTTGGCTGGGCATTCAGGTGTTGCCCTGAGATCAGAAATCAGTCGTTACAACTGTTGTTTCTCCAGATGTAGCTCCCTTGCTTTGCTGAGTGCAGGCCCAGAGCTGGATGTCACCATCTGGCTCCAGGTTCCACTCATTTGGATGGGACCCTCTGGTGCCCAGCTCCTTCCAGCTCTGTATCAGCCCAGACATGGGCTAACAGTCATCAGTTGGGTCCATTCCTTGAATCTTGGGCCAGAGCTTGTCATTAACCTGTGCATATCTTTGTGTCTGATGTCAGGGGCTCTTGGAGGCCCTGTATGGTACAGGGGCCACGTTTCTTTTACAGCCGATTTTGAATTAGAAAGGATGGTTTGTCAAAATGGAAGTAGGAGGAGCATTGTTTTACTTTACTGCAGGGATAAGAGAGGCCCACTGACTGGTCCATCTGGGTTTTGAGCATGAAAGGCACTGCCAGGTTAAGCCTTGTAGATCTTGCTGCTGTATGTACAACTGGCTCTGATAACTGGAGAGCTGGAACTGCAGCTCTGATTTTCCCAAACCCAAGGAGCTTGATTTGTTAAAGGAAAGGCAGTGGAAGGCAAATGGTAAATCAGGCCCTTTAATCTGTCGAGTGGATTGCCTGCAGGACTTGAATGTCCTTCTCTGTTGATGCCAAGAACTCTGAAGCAGTGCTAGAAGGTTTTCTGCAAGTTCTCACTGTGCAGGTAGTGATTAGCAGGCGTTTTGGAAATCCAGACTTAGAAAAGAGCCATTAAGAGCTCTTTAAATGTTGCTTCTACACTTGCATAACCACTGTGCTGGGTTATTGTCTGTGTGCTTTGTGTTCCCTGAGCTGAGAGGACACCGTGGATGGTAGAGCCTTGTCATGTGGAAGGTCTGTAATGGTCACAGTGCTGAGCTCTGTCCTTGTGAGCTGAAACTGTGATTTGGAGGCCAGCCCAAGCCTGTGCTCAGGGTGTCTCAGTGTCAGAATTAATGAACGAGGTCCAGGATGGCTCTGACAAGCTAATAAGCATATGGCTGAAGTCTGAGTTTGTAGGGCAGCCTCACTGCTCAGTGCAGAATTCCTGCAGTGGGCAAAACATAAACACAATTTATTCTTCTGGTAAAAAATACACAGCTGTCATTCAGAGGAGCAGTGGGTGTCCCGGGCACGGATGGATGGTTTGTCTTGTGGAAGCACAGGCAGCAGTGTTTGGATGAGTCCTTGTTGCCAGCAGGAAGCAGGAGTCTCATATTTGTCACAGCACCAAGGCTGCCAGAGCTCCAGGAGGGTTGGGATGATCCTCTCAGGNTCAGCATATTCTGGGATTCTGTGAAACTCGGTGGCTCTCAGTGGAAGGACTCAGACTGAGCCGTGGTGCTGGGCCAGTTCTGGGGCTCCGTGTGCTCCACGTGGAGCAGTGTTCCCTGGGTCTTGTCAGACACCAGTCTGGCCTCAGTCCAGTTTCCAGCAGGCAGGTCACAGCCAGTGCCAGCATGATTCCCATGGGCAGAGCCAGGTGTGAGCTGAGCTGAGCTCCAGGTCAGGTCTGAATCAGCTCAGCAGGGTCCCACCATGCCCTTGAGCTGCTGGGGGGCTCAGGGGTGACCAGAGTGAGGGACGGCAGTACATCACCAGCACTAAAATGGGAAACTTCCAGTTTCAAAAAAAAAAATGCTCTTCTAGATACATGTGCTGCCTTTGCTTGGATTTGCATGGAAAGCCTCCCGAGCCTCTGGCATTTCCACTGAGCACAGTTGCTCTGAAGGGACAATTCCTTTACAGGACACCATCGCTTGCTTTTTTCCCCCCATTTTTGGGAACTGTACATCATGCTGATGGAATCATCCCTGGAAGCCACATCCCTGGCAGTTGTGCATGCTCCTAACACAGGGTGGTGGTGGGAAGGAGGTGCTGCTGTCCCATGAGTGGGGCTGGGACACTGGGACACTGTGGGAGTGGGCACGGGGCGGAGGACACGGTGTGAGGGTGGGGATGCTGTGGATTGGGGGTGTTGGGGGGCTTTGCTGTGTGCTGCTGCTGAGTGTGGGCAAGTTCACTGACTGTGGTTTTCTGTTTCCCAAGCTGATCAGTGGTGGTTCCATTGTAAGTGCTGAGGCAGTATGGGATCACGTCACCATGGCCAACCGGGAGTTGGCGTTTAAAGCAGGAGACGTTATCAAGGTCCTGGATGCTTCCAACAAGGACTGGTGGTGGGGTCAGATCGATGATGAAGAAGGATGGTTTCCTGCCAGCTTCGTGAGGGTGAGTGACTTTCTTCTTTCTACTGCTCTAATGAATCACTGCTGACCCTCAGAGCACCCATGAGCTCTCACTGTGTTTGTTCTCACTGATGTTTAAATCCACTGTTTTCTGTCAAAAAATGGGGAGCAAAGAAGGTTTCAAATCAGTGGGGTAGAGGGAGGCTGGAATAGGTGTTGGCTCTGCTTTCCATGCTCTTGGGATATGGAGTGGCCTTGGCTGTGTGTCTGTTGTAGCCTCTCTCCTTAAGCAGTTCTTTGGAAAAGCAGTTCAGTATTGTGGGGCTGCAAGGTGATGGTTTGATGGGGCTTAAAAGTTCACCAAACTACAGGAGATGCCCCTGGAAGTGTCCAAGGCCGGGTTGGACAGGGCTTAGAGCAACCTGGGATAGTGGAAGGTGTCTCTGCCCATGGCAGGGGGTGGAACTGGATGGCCCTTAAGGTCCCTTCCAACCCAAACCATTCCATGATTCTATGATTTGGACAAGCTTTCCAGTCTGTGTGTGGCACAGGGGGGTGTCAGCCCTCCCCTTTGCCAAAGCAGAGCTGCACTTTGACTCTTCATCACTTTCAGATTAAAATTACTTTACTAATTAGTCTGTGACCAGCCCTGGTTATTTTTTTAAGGAGACAAGGAAGCATTTTGTCTCTGTTTTTCTGCTTTAGGGGGTTTGGGTGTACCAGCCACTTAGAGTGGCAATCTGGCCTTTCACAAATAAGGAGGTTTTGAGCACTTAATGGGTTTTTCTAGGGAATATGTATGAAAAGTGCAAAGGAATAAGAAGCTGCCCTTTCTCTATAGTCAGCTCCTGCCACATTATTTGGGTGCTCTGGAGCCTTCCTCAGGGAGCCAAGACATCAGCTCTGACCTTCTACACTTCCCTCTCCTCTCCCTTCTGCTGAGGGTTCAAGAGACAGGATGAGAGATCTAATTCCTTTAGAAGCTCAAAAAATGAAGATTTCTTTTGCCTTGTAAAACTGTGTGAGAGGAGACTCTTTGCCCACCCTCCAGGCAAATTGACAAGCTTTGCAGGGACAAGGGATGGACTGTTCTCCCTGAAACATGCACTGAAGACATGCTGCATCCCAAAGAGATTCCATGTTTGCTTTGGCTCTCTGCCTGTCTCACCTTCTGGGCAGCCCTGAGTCATCAGCATCTGGATGTGATGGATCACTTCATCTGGGAAGTGGCCCTGTGGATTAGTAAATTGGGTTAAAATGTATGATCTGGTGTTTCCTAGTGATGTACAGTGACCACTGATGGGGAACCCCAAACCTTTGCATGCTGCTGCCCGCCCAGCACACAATTTTTTCCCCTCTGGTCCTCCTGATGCAGCCCTTGTGTCTCCCCCAGGTCTGGCCAGTGCCAAGAGCAAGAGTTTGGTGACTGGAACTGGAGCCTGAGCTGCCTGAATAAGTTCATGCTGTTATTCTGTCCCAGAATAATAAAAATGGTATTTTGTGAATCTGACCCTGCAGCCAGTGGAGGCAGCAGCTCTGGAAAATGGATTTGTATCAAGTGTGATGGAGGTGAAAACCTTCCTGCAGAAACACTCTCACCTGTGTCACTAACACGTCTCCTCTGCACTGCTGGAAAGGATGAACAGAACAATCTGTCTCATTATTTTTGCTTGATTTAAGGGCTGAAATATTCTGGGACAGTTTAACTTCTCAGTGCATTGACCAGAGCTGTTTTCTTTGTGATGCTGCGGAAAAGATTTAGCACCCGTTTTTGTGTGATGTCATAAACAGCCTGTTCAAGGGAGGTTTAAGAACAATCTAGTTTTGCACCAGCCTATTTTTTAAAAACACCACACCAAACAGCTAAAGGAACAAGTCTCTCTAAGGCCCAAACCTGTGGATCATTTGGCTTGGCTGAACTCTCCATCTGTGAGATCTCTACCCTTTTCAAAAGCTGGGAGGATGGTTTTAGAAACTGGGAAAAACAGACAAATCAATGAATCCCAGACTGTTGTACACAAATGTCTGATCAACATCCTGAACAAACCTTGGTGCTGAGGATCACAGTGACTTCAGCAGACACGTTTCCTGTGCATTCTGTCCAAAGTCACAACCCTGTGGCTTCACTTTACTCCAACAAGATCAGTCCCTCCATCAGCTCTGCCAGGGGCTGGCTTGGCTATTCCAGCTGGGACACACTTGTTGAGGGTGGGCTGGGACCAGCATGTGCCCTGAGAATTAAATAGAATTAATGCTTAAAAATAAGGGTTCTGGCCCATTTTATCCTCATGTCTTCGAAGGAGGCTGGAGGGGAAGATTTGCCTCCCAGGTTTCCAAAGCAGCTGAATAAGAGAACTGAGAGAAGAGCAGCTGATGCGCTTTCATCATGAGGAGGCTGAGTTTTTTCTGTTGTATTTTGAGCCATGATGCCAGAAAACTGCCTCATTTAGCCTGGGTAGTTCTAGTTTTACTTGCAAAATAATTGCTTTTCTTTATATTACTCTTATGCAAGTACAGGAGGAGAAGGACACAACAGCATATTGAATAGCAGAATAGGAATATCATGGGATGCCAGACAGACTAGAAAGGTATAAAACCAAATAGGACTAATTTCAGGATATTTTAGACTTCAGGGCTCTTGTAGGTACTAAGAGGGGCTGCAGCAGCAGATCACTGCACAGTTGGTTCCTCTGAAAGTCCTTTGGATCATTTCTGAGGACAAAACTGGGCTGGAAACCGTGTTGGCAATGAGATGTCTGATGCTTCTTGCTCTCCAGCCAGATCATCTGAAAACCTTTGGCAAAGCACTTGGCACTCACAGAATCTCATAGCAGGAAACTTCACATTTGCAAGTGGAGAGGAAAACAGTAACCTGCTGATTCCCTTGGCCTCCTTTACACACAGAGTCAGAGAGTGGCAAACAAAAACGCTCCTGAATTCCCTGCACATGCAGGAATTGTTGTCTCCATGCTCACACCTGCAGGAATCCTCTTAGAACCTTGGGATTTGGATAGAAGAAACTGGGAAAGAGGAAAGCCACAGAGGTTTGGGAGCACAGAAACTCTCAAGGAGAAACTGGATGATGAAGTGATGCTTTTTGAGGAAGAGAAAAAGCACAACATAGGAGAAGGAAAATTTGGAGCTGAATGGGCAAGGTTGTGAAATGTGAGAAGGTTATGAAAACCCCTAAGTCAAAAGGTGGATAAGAACCCCAAAGTAAATTTAAAGCTCAGTACTGAGCTGGGTTTAGGACAAATGCAGGTATCTGTGTTGCATTTTAGAGCAGTTTATCCAGTGACACACTGGATACCACAGGGTGCTGCCATCAACTCTGGGATTAGTGCAGGGTGTCTTTGAATGTCCTATCAACTCCCAGTGGTCTGACAGGTTGGGAAGTAGATTTGGAAAAAACAGATGGAATTTTAAACAGAATTTCACACTCTTGTGATGCTGATGCTACTCGTTGCTTTTTTTCTCCTTTGTGGATGGCAGAGCCTTGGGCTGTCTGTACATGATGGGGTACAAATGAGTTTTTGCATAGCAGCACATCCAGCATTGACATCTGCTCAAAAAAATAGGCTTGGTGTTGGTAGGGAGGGATTTACAGTCCAGAATAACAGTCCAGTGCTGCACATGGATCGATTGTTGTACCTTGAGGTCTCCTTTAGAAAATGCAGTAAGTCTCAAAGCAAAGTTTTGATTGCAGAGCCCCACATCAAGTCTCCAAAATGGCCCAGGTGAGACACTCCAAACACAGGAAATCAAATGGCTTTGTGTCTGGGCTCTGACATATTTCCACTGAAAAAGAAATAGAAAAAGTAGATTTACTGGATGTTTAGTGCAGTGGAATCTTCCCACAGAGACATGGCAGAGTGCCCCTGCCCTGGACAGAGAGGGGGATTTATTCCCATATAAAGCTCTCCTTAGTCTCTTTGGATGTACCAGGAGGCAGACTGGCTTTCCAGAATGTATTTCTTCTCACCTCCTCAGCAGTGACTCTCTCTTCCTTACATTGCTAAGCCAAGGTAAAGAGCAAAGCTGGGGCTGAGGAGGTTTTCCTGCAGCTTCTTGTGCCCAGTTGTTGTGCAGAGGAGAGGGGTCCTCCCAAGGCCTGAGCAAGGAGGGTGTATGAATTCTTGGTGGTCTGTACCTCTTCCAGGAGAAGGTGCAGGGGTGGAGGAGTGCAGCAGCATGTTCTCTGTCACCATTGCCTTGATTCCCCCAAGTGTTGTAATTTTAGATTGATTTTCCTGCTGAAAAGCTGCTTTTGACCCACTTTATTTTTTGCTGCTGAAGGAGAAGTGCTGGATAAATTGGAGTGAGCTTTTAAGGCTCTGTGGAGGAGGAGGAGGAGGAGGCTCTAAATCCAGAGCTTTGTCCCAGTGCCTGGCAGCTCGTACCTTTATTGGGGAGGTGGGTTTAGCTTTTATTGTAGTTGTGGCTGCTTTGTATTGCAGGTGTAATTCCAAAGAGCCTGCCCCATCCTGCTGCCCCACCTGCTGCTTTTTGCCTTTAAAATCTGATTATATCTTGATCAAACAGCTCATCACTCGCCTGCTCTTCCCTCCCCTGCAGTCCTTGCATTAACATTCCCTCAGTGCCAAAGGCAGTGGCATCAAGGTGAGATTTCCAGAGGGAAGAGGAAGGTGCTGAGGTGGCATCACCTGTTGGACAGACTGACCAGGCTGTGCTGCAGTGCCTGCTGCAGTCAGTGCCTTCTAAAGGAGATCTTACTCTCCCGTGGCAAATCCAGCATAAAAATAGCTCTGGGGGAGGTGTGGGCACGGCATGGGCAGCCCTGCACAGCCACAGGATGGGCTACAGGGCTTTTAGAAAGCCAGGCAGCATCTGAGCCCCTGAGCTCTGCCTGTGCCACTCACACAGGTCACGTCTGTCAGGCCCCCAAGGGCTCAGACACTGGCACTTTGCCCTGGACAAGCTGCCTTGCAGGTGCAAGAGTTTTGAGCCAGGCAAACCAGGCACAAATGTGCACAGCCCCTTCCCTGTCCCCTGCCAAGCAGATCCTGAGGGAAGACCCTTCCCCTCCCCAGGGGTCTGCAATGAGCTCTGAGCTTTCACTCTTCTCCACTGTGTGTTCCATTGGCTTTTAGGAACTGGGGAGGGCTGAGCCCTAATTCCCAGTATTTTGATGGATAAAGCAAAGCACATCCACTTTATTGCAGAGTTCAATAAACACTTGCAATGTGATGGAGCTTGGGAATCTCTGCATGTGGACTGCAGGAAAACAGGGAGTAAGCACAGGGCCCCTTCTTTAGAGCTGTTTTTGTTCACCTTTCATGGATTCAGAGCCTGAAGCTGTCCCTATGGAATCCTGTGGTTCTTCCTTTTCCAGAAATTCGGGTATTTCTCACCTTGAGTAAAGGGAATTTCTGAGGCTGGGAAAGGAGAGTTTTAGAGAGAAGAGCAAGAGCTGGAAGTGGGTTTGCTGAACCTGAGGAGTTGCAGGAAGGGAAAAGAAGGCACCAAAGAGCCTGTGAACTGGAGGAAAGGGAAGGATGGTGAGGGTAGAGGCAGATTACAGAGGGAAAAACTCAGGCTGGGGAAGAAAATACCGGTAAGAGCACAGGAGGGAAAAGCAACTTGCTTCAACCGCCTTTCCTTCTGCTTCCAAATGTCCTGTTCCTTATCCCGGCAGAGGAGATGATCTGGTTTCCCAGCAAACAGCATCCCCAGGCACAGTCCCACACCTCCCTGTGCCTGCAGCCTGCCCACAGCAGGGTGGGAGGCTGGGGCTGGCTGGGGAGACACAGCATCCTGTGACTGCCAGGGAAAACACCCCTGCAGAGCCCAGGACAGGCTGCGATTCCTCCTGAGGACAGGGAGGGGCTGTGCCTGGGTTGCTGGAGTGATACTTGGAGACTGATGATGCTTTACTTACGCAAAGCTCTGCACCGCGAGCCCTCCCTGATTGCAAATAAGTAAGTGATCCTCCTAATCCAGTGTCAGTCCAACAGAGCAGGAATGTGACACAGTGCACGTGGCTGCAAACAAGGGCACAGCACCAGCTAAACCCAGCTCAGGGAGGGAGGGAGGGAGAGGGAAAATCCTGCGGGCACAGGGCTGCTCTGCTGAGCAGGGAAATAGTCCTGAGGCTCTGGGCTGCAGTGGGTTCCTGCAGATTATTGCAGTCTCCAACACTGCCATGTAAGGCCAGTGGCACTGGAATCCACTGTCTGCTACCTGATGTTGGTGAAACTTGAGCTGCTCACACTGGTACTGGTTATAAAACCACTGGTGAGCAGATTCCTTGGAATGGCAGCAGTTCTCTGGGAAGATCTTCATGTCTCATTAATCTGCCACGTTATTTAATTGTGAGCTAGAATCCAGAATGGCACATTAGCTGCTAGTTTTGTCCTTGTGAATATCCAGTGGCAGAAGATTAATAATCCAGATGGCTGATAAAGTGTTTGTTCCATCAGGGTTTCTGATCAGTGTGAGATCAGTCCTCAGTGTCTGTTCAAGTAAAATGTTCACGCATCCAGCAGGTTAAATATGCAATAATTGCAGGTCAGCTAATGCTGGACCAGTGCCATTGGGTGATTTTATGCACCATTTGGGTATAGCTACAAATTGATAAATCAAATTTTTAGGGAATTTATATCATAGAATCCCAGAATGGGTTGGATTGGATTGGAAGGGACCTTGAAGCTCATCCTGTTCAGCCCCTGCCATGGGCAGGGACACCTCCCACTATCCCAGGTGGCTCCAACCTGGCCTTGGACACTTCCAGGGATGAGGCAGTCACAGCTTCTCTGGGCACCCTGTGCCAGGGCCTGCCCACCCTCACTGGGGAAGAATTCCTTCCCAATATCCCATCTCTCCCTGCCCTCTGGCAGTGGGAAACATTCCCCCTTGTCCTGTCCCTCCAGCCCTTGTCCCCAGTCCCTCTCCAGCTCTTGGAGCCCCTTTAGGCTCTGGAAGGGGCTCTCAGATCTGGACCCACGTTGCTGAAGGTCACTAAATTTGTCACACACAATTTGCCCTCAGTAAAGCCATGTTGGCTCTCATGAGTCACCTTCTTGTTTTCCATGTGCCTCAGGAGGATTTTCCAGGAGGATCTGCTCCATGGTCCTGCTGGGCACTGAGGCCTAGGGCTCCCTGAGTGTTTCTTTATTCCCTTTTTTAAAGGATATCAATCACACAGAACATGAACTAGCACAATGCAATGATCAGCTCTCCCTAGCTCCCAGAACTGGTCCTTAGGGAAAAGGGGCTTTTTTTTATTTGACTATTTTACTTTTATCTGTCTCTGCAAGTTATTCCATTGCACAGGAGCTGGTCATGACTTCCCAATTAGGGTTGAATTTTGAAATAGGACTGGGAGCCTCATGATAAACCTGTTCCTCTCAACGTGGCCTTTCAATGGGAAACATCACATAGGATGAGCATTATGCAACTTGAATTTTTTTCTCTCTGTAGATTTTGTTGCTTTCTTTTAATTAATTCTTGACACAAAGTGTTTGAAATGGCTCTCAGTGCAAACTTGGTGTTTTGATGCTGAGCTGCTTTTGTGGCATGGGTAAAACCCACACAGAGCTGTATTATTCCACAGCCCACAATGTTTTGCATTGCAGAGGTGTTTAAAGGGGCACTGAAAGCTGAGTTATTATTGTAGGGTTTTGATGATTGATGAGCAGCTGTTATTTATCCTTAAAAAAACAGTGACACTGGATGCAGGAATTTAGTCTGGTGTCCCAACACCCAGTCTGTGCCATGCCACAGCCCTGAATTGCTGACAGGACAGGACAGGAGCCTGGAGAGGCTTCTTGGGATCCAAGTGAGCAGTAGAGCTGACAAGCTGCCAGAGAACTTATCCTGCTGCATGGAGAAAGCCTCACAGAAGCTTCCCAGGAGTGGCAGCCTGAGCTGGGAATGCTGAGGAGATGGGGTGAAACTGGGAGAAAACTCGAGTTTTGAAGTTTCTTTTATAGAAACTAGAGATATTTGCATTGGGAAGGAGGTACAGCTGAACATTTATGTCTGTGAATTTTGGAAAGGTGGGGAGGAGACAGACCTTTTTCCATCAGCTGTTATCCACAGGAAGGAGTTCAGCATTTCAGGCAGGAGAGCATTTTTGAGGAGAGTCACATACATGTGAAATGTAGCGAAAACTCTCCTTCCAGGTGACTGTGGCCTGGGATAAAACAGGAGCATTGCAGCTTTGTCTAAATCAACTAAATGTGACATTTCCTGGGTTTCTGGGCAGAACCAGTGTCACCCCCAGTTTGCTGTTCCACCTGGCGGTCGTCTGCAGTGCCTTGGCTGTGCCAGTGAAGCACCAGGACCCAGCTTGGAGTGGTGGCACTGGGACACAGGACACTGTTAACACTTCAAGTGCCACCTTCCTCTGTCCCAGCATGTCCCAGCTCCTCCCCACCGCGGGCACAGGAGGATTTGAGGGCTGAAAAATCAGCTGTGCTGTATCAGCCCACAGGACTCTCTCATGGATGAGCACAAGAGTTTAGGGAGCCCACAGTGGTGCATTTAATTCCATATTTCAACATCTGCATGAGTTTGTCTGTGATTATCCCTGGTTTTAGGTGCCTGCAGTTTCAGTGCCTGGCCCAGGGTCAGGGGCAGAGCAGCCAGTGAGCCTCAGCTTTTGTGAGTCATGGTCCAAACTTCACGTGATGCCCTGAAAGAATGACCCTTGCTGGAATTTCAGAGAACTTTGGAGGCTAAGACAGAAAGTAGGAGTGTTTGAACATCACAGTGGGGTTTATCCTTCCAGCAGCTGAGGCGGGAGAGTGCAGGGTGGGAGACACCTTCAGCTTCCTGTGGAACCAATAACACTGTTGCATTTGTTGTTAATCTAAGGCAGAATTCATACAGACTAGGACTGTATTTTTTTTTGTCTTCTGGGAACATGAATCTCAGCAGAAAGGAGCAAAAATTTCATTAAGGAAAAAAGCAGGACTCCTGAGGTTCCCAGAAGAAGGGAGTGTTCTTGCCGCTCACGAAAGGCAGATTGAATCTGAGAAATCATGGAAGTTTGCAAACCTGCTGTTTACTTTGACGTTTCAAAGCCTGTAGGATTCATGATTTAAGCTTATACACACATAGGTTGTTATGATTTGATATTTCCTCTTTTATTTTTTGAAAGAAAATTGAATTTCTTCTCATGATCACCTGACTCCAGGAGGTAGAGCTTTAAAAATGTGCTCTGTTGCCAAACTGGCAGGAGTGTCATAAAACTCGGTAACAAGATGTTCCAGCTGGGTTTGGGAAAGCTGCAAAATCCCTTTTCCTAGAAGCAGGAAGGCAGGGTGGAAAGCTATTTTAAGCTTCAGCCAACAGGGTTTGATACCCATATTGGTCCTGCTTGACTTTCAGCATTGTTTGGATTGGAATGTCAGTGAAACTTCATGAGGGCATAACCTTCAGAGGGCTCCCTGAGCCATTCTGCCCTTCCCAGGGCCCATTTTCCTTTCTGAGGGTGCTCCCAGGTTTTCAGAGCAGAGCAGTCAGTGTCACTGTTGTCCCCTGAGGCCACTTACACCAACATGACCAGAACTCAGCAGCAGCACTTGGGCATAAACCACACCTGGAATGTTCCTCTGCCTCAGTGTAGCCAAAACCTCTTCCAGAGCTGAGGGGGGTTGTTGGAAAGAGCTGTATTTCCTAACCAGCTTTTGGGATGTTTCTCTGAACAAGAGAGTTTGGTTCTGTGTGCCAGGAGAGGTTTTCCATGCTGGATCCTCCTACATTTTGGTGGGATTAGAGCAGTAGCTCCCTGCCTTCTCTCAAAGTGACCCAGGGCTAAGCCAGGCCTCCCAGTGCTGATGGAAATCCTACAAAACCCCTCCCAGAGATCCATGTGCAGCTCCATAAGTGGAGACAACATGAGCTAGTCCAACTTTGCAAGAGATGCCAGAGAACCCCATCCTGTGGGAAGGACCTGGGGAGGACCTGCAGAGCTGCTCCCAGTCTCTCAGGGGTTTCCATGAATCCAAACTGACAGAGCTGGACTTGGCTGGGGACACTGACCTGCCCTTGTGCAGCTCCCAGGGCTGCTCTCCCTTAGTTCCAGCTCTGCTGAGCCACCCTGGGTGCTGTTGGTGCCACAGGACCCGCGGGCACACTGTGCCTGGCACATCTCTGGGGGGTGTGGGGACATCAGGAAGAGCTGGCAGCCACTCCCATACAATCACAGAATATCCTGAGCTGGAAGGGACCCACCAGTATCATCCAGTCCAACTCCTGGCCCTGCACAGACACCCCAACAAAATGGCCCTGTCCCAGCATTATCCCAATCCTGCTGGAGCTCTGGCAGCCTTGGTGCTGTGCCCACTGCCCTGGGGAGCCTGGGCAGTGCCCAACCACCCTAAGGGGGAAGAACCTTTCCCTGATACCCAGCCTAACCCTGCCCTGAGTCAGCTCCAGCTGCTCCTGGGGTGCTGTCACTGGTCACAAGAGTGAAGAGATCAGAGCTGTCCCTCCACTACCCCTCATGAGAATGTCACTGGGCTTCATTTCTGCTCTGTCACACAAGATGTTCCATTGACTCATGGCTGTGCTGTCCCAGGAGAAGGAATGAAGCTGTTCTTGGTGGCTCCTTGAGCAGCCTCAAGGTGGGCTGGGAAGGGTTATTTCACCTCCATGACACGCTTTGGCACATCCCTCTGGTCTCCGATGTGCAAAAGGAGGTTCTGTGTACCAGCACAGGGTGAGGGACAGAGCAGGCACGACACTGGATCCATCCTGGCTCTGCCACTGGCTCCCTCAGGCAGATGGGCTGCCCTGGCTTTCCCACCCTGGGATTTTCCAGCCCTGCCAGCACAAGGGGCCAGGAGCAGCTCAGTGGGGAGCTTAGCTCAGCCTGGAGCCCCTGTGGGTCCTGCCCCCAGGGAAGAGGCATCTTGGCATTTAAACAGGCACTGCTGCCCTATACCCTCGTGTCCCATCCCCAATAGCTCCAGGACACTGGGCACACTTGGGATCAGGGTGAAAAGTTTGCCTTTTTATGGCCTTGGGTTTTTTTATCCCCCAGGTTTGCAGCACCATTGACATTGTACTGGAGAAGAGATGGGTTTGGGAGTTTTATGGCCTTTAGAACTCACTGAAGGATGGAAAAACGTGGGAGCTGCAAGAGGTGGATCAGCAGAACATGGTGGTTGGGAAAGCAGGGAAGGAGCATGGGCAGGTTTGGGAGTTTTTACTTCACTAATTTACAGGAACACTGCCCTTTACAATCTGTTTAAAGCCCAATATAAGCTGGATAATGGGAATGTGTGAAAAACTATAAACGCTGAAGGGAAGCCTGAAGATCGGGTTGATGGTGCTGCTAGTTCCCCATGTGCTGTGTGTGTGGACAGTTCCACTGCTCACAGGTACATGTATTTTTAGGTTTGAGAGTCCCAGTATTTGGGCTTTAAATGCTGAGGAGAGAAATTGCTTCATTTCCATTACAGCTGAGGTGATCTGTGTAAGGCAGGGATGTTTCTGTCAGCTTTAAGCTTTATTTCATGTTTGTTTACAAACTACCCTGAGCCCAATTTGAGTCAATCAGAGTTATTTTAAGCAGGCTTTATTTGGGGGAAAAGGTAACAGAAGGAGGCCCTTGATCCGTATGTTGTGTGCAGAACAGTTTTGTGCAGTCTAGGAGAGAGGGTTATCTTTTACTTTGCAATTTCAATGTGTTTTTTATCTGCTGGTGGAAAGGAACTTCAGTGTGCTGAAAACACATTGATCCTTTTTCACTGCTTTTTGTAATTTATTCTAGTGTAAAATATTCAGTTCCCCATCCCAAGCTGCTCTGAGTCCCCCACATTTTAGGAGCCTTACTGTGTTGTTTCTGTGGGTTGGGAATCCCATCCTTGGGATGCTGTGATGGGGGATTTGCCTGAGTCAGAAAGGCAGTTCATGTGAACTGATGGGGAAATCTGCTGTGAAATGAAAATCAATGCTCATTCACAAAGCCTGGCCTGGGAGGTTACAGGAACCCCACTGCCATGACCTGTCTTGTCTGTGCTGATGTGCACCTTCATGCAGATTCCCCCGAACCAGATGCATCCTGACCTTAAATCAGTCACTTGGAAAGGGTTTATCCCAGAGGACAAACCTCCTAGAAGATCTTCCTGTTCAGACAGAGCCCAACTGGAGGTGAGCAGGAACTGCTTTGCAGGATTCCTGCAGTTTTCCTTAGACTGGTCTGTTTTACACATGTCCAAGCTGCACTTGGCAGCATCCAGCACCCAGTCACCCTTTCACATGATTATTTTATATCTGGGATCAAAACAGCCAACACTTGCAGGCCCCTCACTTACAGGCAGAGCTGGGTAGGGTGTGGGGAACATTTGGGGGCTCTGTAGGAATGGACTGTCTGGGCTGTGTGTGGATACCCCAGTGCATCACCGTTGGTTTCTTCACAGAAAGGGTGATTGGCCATTGGAGTGGGCTGCCCAGAGAGGTAGTGGAGTCACTGCCCCTGGAAGTGTTTAAAAAAAGACTGAATGTGACACTGAGTGCCATGGTTTAGTTGATGAGATGCTGTCAGGTAATAGGTTGGACTTGATGATCTCAAAGGTCTTTTCCATCCGAGTTAATTCTGTGATTCAGTGATTCTGTGGTGTAAGGAGAGAGCAGATCCAGTCTCTTCCAAGAGCCAGCCCTGACTCCCTGGCTCCTGCTGCTGCTGTGAATAAGCCCTTTGCTCTCCCCTCTTCTCCTCACAGCTATGGGTAAACCAGGAGGATGGGGTGGAGGAGGGCACCAGCGACGTGCAGAACGGGCACTTGGATCCCAGCGCCGACTGCCTGTGCCTGGGCAGGACCGTGCAGAACCGCGACCAGATGAGAGCCAACGTCATCAACGAGATCATGAGCACCGAGCGCCACTACATCAAACACCTCAAGGACATCTGTGAGGTACGGGGGGATGAGAGCTGGGGGTTTGTCCATGGGCTGGGACCCTGGGCACTGAGCAGAACGTGGTGGGCTGTTGAGAGCTGAGCACTGGGTTCATCCACGGGTGATTTGGGAAAAAGCTGCAGTGTGTTTGAGTACTGTGTCTGTGGAGGAGCAACATCTGTCAATAAGTATTGATAGTTCTGAGAATTTTCTGCTGGATCTGATAATTCCTTCAGTTTGTATTAACTAAAAGTACAATTTCCTGCCCTTTATTCCAGACCTCTTTGACTAAAACATGATGAGGTTGAGATCCTTCAAGCAGTCCTCTTAATTAAAACCCAGTGTCATCTACTTTTGAACTTGTGATTGAGGAAATTAGGCTGTAATTAAACCAATCAGTTACCCATGTCATCTGTGCCTTTCATACCAGGTTGACAATTTCCCCTGGCTCAGGATACCTCTCATTTGCCTTTTCTTATGGTGAGACTGAGGGCAAAATGTTTCCACCAGGAAATGAAGTATGTTGGATTTATCCAGTGGAAGGGAACCAACAGCAAATGGACTTCAGTGGCTGACCCCATACATCCCCAGCTTGGGTCTTCTTCATTGTGTTCCAATTAACCTCTCCAACCCCTTACATACAGGACTAGTGCCCTGAGCTGAGCCTAAGGTGCAGAGTGTGTGCTGCTGGATGTTAGGGAAGGGGAAGGCACAGTTGCCCTGGAGAAGGCAGCAGGACAGCTTGGGCATTCTGTGCAGAGCATGTCCTTATCTCTGAGAGGCACAAGTTTGTTAGCATTGAAATCAAAGCCATGGATGGCTTTCAGCTCATCCCTCGGCATGTTTAGGATTTAGTGAGCCTGAGCCCAGTCAATGTGGTGAAGCCCCTTGTGGATTCTGCTTAGAAGAATGTCTTCCTCCCTTCCTACTTGCTGCTTTTCTCTTGACGAGGCAGAGCAGCCATCCAAAAAGCATCTATGACGTTCCTCAAATATGGAAGAGCCTTGGGATTTCAATTTAGAAACAAATGAGCTTAATTTCACTGTGCTATTTCAGTCAGAGAGCTTTGCAGTGGAGAAGGCAAGAACTGCAGGCACTTTTCCCCATACTGATTCTTTTCCTGCATTTGTGCTTTTTTGTTGAAAAACTAAATAAGCCTTAACTTGAATCTCCAGCCAAGTCACTGGGATTCCCAGGAGGTACAGACAAGTACAGCCAGAGTGACATCCGTGGGGTAACACTGATTTACTGCACCTAATGATATGTCCCAGATAGGAGAGAGATCTGGAAAGCTCTTCCTTTGCTCTGTGTGATACAAAATGGTATTGAGGGGATAAATCTTACCTCCAGGTAGAGCACCAGGAAATGATTCAGCTGCCTCTGCTAAGGGAGGAGGAGGACTGAATTGGGCATTCTCATCTGTGGAATGATGGGCTGTGCCTTGCTGGAGACAGCCTCATTGTGCTCAGTTTAATCAGAGCAATCCCTTTGCCTCGGGAAGGCTCGGGGACAGCTCTGTCATCCCAGGCGTTTGGACACAGCATGACGTGAGTGGCACTGGAGATGGAGAGACGTGGCTGGATGGAGCTCCCGGTGCCCCTGGATGGATGGGACAGAGGTGCTGGTTGTGCCTCAGGACAAGCAGACCCCAGACAACCCCTGAGTAGCTGCAGGAGTGCTCTGACAATATCTCCTCTTCCCTTGGCTCTTTATTTTAGAGTGTCAGGCCAAACAGCAGCGATAGGAGGCATTGGAGAGGATGCCAGAGGGGTGGAAAAGCTTGAGCCTGACTTAGTGCCAAGTTTAGCAGTGTGTGGTTATACTCCTGGTGTTGAGCTGTAATGAATAACAAATCCTAACACCAATGAGGCACCTTAGGAGATGTGGTTGTTACCAGAGGACAGTGATTGAGAGCCCTCCCATTGCTGTCTCCTGCTTCACAATGTATTTCCACCACCTGCCACTCTGTTATTATACACCATGTTGTTACTCATAACATTCATGGCATGTGTCTGGCCAAGCCAGGAGCTCATGAGCTGACCAACATCAGGATGGAAATTAACCTGTGGGAAGCAGCTCCTTGGAGAGAATTCCCAATCCCAGCAAAGCCCCGCTGCCCTCATGGCTGATGCTGGGCCCTCGCTTGGGGAATGAAGGACTGAACTGGGTGAAACACTTATGGGGAGATGTGGATTAAGGGTAAAACGGGGAGTTTTGCTTGGATTGCAATGTCAGGAAGGGGGGGTTGTTATTCTGGAATATCACCCAAGGGAAAAATTTGGATTGTTCAGCCTGGAGAAGAGAAGCTTCAGGGTGATATAATTGTGGCCTTTTGGTGCCTGAAGGGAGCCTGCAAGAAACATGGAGAGACTATTTCCAAGGGCCCGGAGAGACAGGACACAGGGGAATGGCTTCAAACTGTCAGGGTTAGATGGGATATTGGGAAGGAATTCTTCCCCAGTGAGGGTGGGCAGGCCCTGGTACAGATTGCCCAGAGAAGCTGTGGCTGCCCCATCCCTGGAAGAGCCCAAGGCCAGGTTGGAGCCACCTGGGATAGTGGGAGGTGTCCCTGCCCATGGCCGGGAGTAGCACTGCATGAGTTTTAAAGTCCCTTCCAAGCCAAATCATTCTGTGATTTTATGATTCTGTGAAAAGAAAGAAAAAAAGAATTGGGCCTTAAGGAAATACCCAGCAATAGGAACTTCAGCCTTAGCAGTTTATGCCTAGAAAAATAATAAACTACTAAAAACTAGATTTTTAGGATGAGTAGCAGTAGCCAGCCTTTCTGTCAGGCACTGCTGTTCACCCCTGTCCTGTAAAGCACCACATTCTCCTCCCAGGTAACTAGTGACAGGATTAGAGGAAACAGCCCCAAGTTGTGCCAGGGGAGGCTTAGGTTGGGTATTAGGAAAAAAATCTTCATGGAAAGGGTTGTAACGCATTGGAACAGGGCGCCCAGGACAGTGGTGGAGACACCATTCCTGGAAATGTTAAAAAAAAGTGGATGTGGCACTTGAGGACATGGTTTAATGGTGAAACATGGTGGTGGTGCTGGACTTGATGGTCTTAGAGGGCTTTTCCAACCTTAAGGATTCTGTGATTCCATGATTCTCTATATATGTGGCCATCCCCAGGCTTGAAAAGAAACCCCTTGCCCCTGGGGTTTGATCCGGGGAGGGCCCAAGGTCTGTCCATGATGTGGCACCAATGAGAGGATCAGGTGCTGGGGCTGGACAGGAGCCTTGGGGGAGCAGAGGGACAGGAGGGGCTGGGATTTGGGAAGCACAGGTGGAAGAACCAGAGGCAGAAGAGATACAAAGAGCAGGGGACCAGGCTTTGGGGAATGAGCAGGAGCTGGACCTGCAGAGGGATGAGGAAGACATGGCTCAGTTTAAGGAGGTGTAAGAGGTAGAAGTGGCAGGGCTTGGATGGGGATAGTGAGGCAACGGAGATACTAAAGGAATCCCCCGTATTCCGGAGCCGTTGGGAGGTGGGAGTTTGGAAAGGGCAGCCAACTTCCAGTGCTGCATTCTGCTCTTTTCCAAGGAATTTCACTTTGAATTTATCTTTTAATGATGTTGACTGGATCGCACCTAAGCTCTGCCTTGGTGCCAGGACAGCTCCGAGTGCTGTATGGAATACATCCTCGGTGCATCTCAGCATGTCAGGGGCTGCTGTGCAGAGCTCACAGACAGCTCTGCACGTGGGCTGGGGGGCTTTAGCCTGACTCATCCTCAGGGATGGAGGAAAAACACTTTCTTGTGCTGCCTCAGAGGGAAGCAGCATAAAAGCTCCTTGGCAGCAGTGTTGCCCTTCTTGAGGAGCTGCTGCTTCCTGTGTGTGACCAGTGTCTCTTCCATGGATTCCAGGCAGGAGGGTGACTGCTGAGAGGTCTTGGGATCTCTACTGCATATCTGTGCAGTCTGTAGCTGTCTTTCCTGCCTGCTTGTGCACCTTCTGCTTTGGAGCTGGCTGATTCTTGAGCCCTGTTGAGGAACAGGTTTGTGTTCTTGCAGGACTTTGTTTTATATTTTAGTGCAGTCACAGTGCCTGACATTCAGTCCTTGCTGGAACAGGTATTTGAATAAGTACTGTAGAGTCCTGGAACCACACATGGCTCTGATTTGCCTTTTCAGTTCAAACAGTCTCAGCTTTGCTCTTGTGCTTATTCTGGATATGTGCATGTCGGCATCACACTCACCTGTGTGCTGTGAGAACAGTAGTTTAGAGCCCAAATGGCCAAGGGGTGGTTAGAGGGCAGTGTGGACAGCCCCGAAGTGGCTCAGAGCTGAAAGAAATTGGAGTATCATCACAGCTGCCTTTGAAGTTATAGCCTGCAGTGGATGTCTTAGACAGATAAAAAGGATGGATGGATGGATGGATGGATGGATGGATGGATGGATGGATGGATGGATGGGCGGGCCACCTCTTCTGACTGTCTCTAAATCCACTTCAGGGTATAGGAAACTTAGCACTTAACCTCCTGCAAATACTTTCCAACTTTGGCCTATACTTCAGGGACTACATGGAAAAGTACTTTAAGGAGAGACAGTTTGGCAGCTATTTTTAGGTATTCATTGAGCAAAACAGTCTTCAACATCTGCTCATCAGTCAGCTATCCCTTCTCTGAGCAAACCTGACGGGATGAGCAGAAGGAAGATGACATTGTTTTATGTAACAGAAGTAAATTTAGTGGAAAAACTCTGCAGCAGCCTTCTAGCTGCCTCTTACTGAGTGTTCTATATAAATCTTCAGTCTCCCTTTTCCTGCTTGTGCTGGAAACCACCTATCCAAAGGCACTGGCTGGATTGAGAGAACAAGGCTTGGGAACTCCACACATTCCTTTATTTTCTCTGTGCTTTTATAGATGCCTGCACAGAAATGTGCTGCCTCAGCTCCTCCAAACACATGACTAGGCCAAGTGATGAAGCAGCACAGGGAGGTTGGGAATAGGGGATAGTCAGGACAGGAGTCGCAGCCAATGGCAAGCCCAGGGCTGAAAGATGTTCACAGGGATCAGGCAGTGAGGGATGTCAGTGAGAAGGTTGTGAGGGGAGGCTGCTGCCCCTGGGCAGCCGGGAGTGGGTAGAGGTCCTGGCACAGAGGGCTCGAGGGCATTGCTGGCACTGGAGCTGTGGTAGGGACAACCTGGCCTCCTGGCAGGGCACAGATCCCTGCTTTTCCTTTGGGTGTTTGCAAAGCTGTTCCTGAGATAAGCAGGTAGACATGAGCAGCCGCATGGAGAGATATGCATCATTCCTCCTGAGTTTGGATGTTGGTTTACTCTGCGACCATTGGGCAGCGTGGGAACAAGCCTGCTCCCAGTCCTCCTGGCCTTGAAAAATGAGAGAGGGAAACCCAGGGAAATGAGTCATCAAGGAGCTCCTGCAGGAAGAGAGACCTAGATTAGGAAATGCAGAAGGTGTTCCATAACCCAAACTGGAAAAGCCAGGAAATTCAGGGTAACTGCATCCTCTGAGCTAAGCTAGACATCACAGAGGTTGGGTTGGGGCCAGCTTGGCCAAAGTTGTATTTCTCACTCATCTGTTTGAAGTTCTGCCTCCCAGGAACCACATGGTGAAGCTGAAGGGCAGTTTATTTCAGTGTTCCAATGGTTCATTGTGGCCCAGCAGCTGCATGTCACCAGCTGGCAGTGTGACTAAGCATCTTGACTTCCCAAATATAGCCATTCCACTGGAGCTGCTGGCATTTTCTTTCCTTCTTTTTTTTTTCTCTTTCTATATAATAAAAGCAAGCAAAGTAAGCAAAGTCATCTTCTGTTGACCCCTATGTTATTTCTTTTCAGTCAAGTGGCTGCAGAACAGACCAGGCCAGTTATAACACGTGAGGTTTGGCCTTGCAGTTTCTAATCCTGAATCGTTATGGTTGAACTTAAAGGCCTTTTCCAACCTTAATGATTCTGTGATGATTATCCAGACAGGTGAAGCACAGGAGCTTGAAATGATTTGCTCAGTGTCTGTAGAACCTTCTCACCCTCCAGCACATCAACTCTCTGGCCCAGCTTCCCTGCAAACTTAGTGAGGTGTTCCCTGAAAACTTACTGAGGATTCACTCAATCCCCTCAAATCATTGCTGAAGATGTTAACCAGAACTTGATAAAGATATTAAACAGCTTCCTTGTCCTGACTACTGTGGCTAAAAGAAGAAATCAGAGCGGGTAGGGGCTCAAACAACCCCTAACAACTTTCTCTGTAACACCATGTGCCTCTGAAGAGGACATGGAAGCAGCAATGTTTGTAGGAGCTGCCCTGGATTTCAAGTGTTGGAAGGCAGTGGGTTTTGAAGGAGCAGGCAAACAACACTGGAACTCAGCTCTTTGGAGCTATCAGCCAGATTTTGCTGTTCCCTGCAAAATTGTTCTTTCTTGCTCCTTACAGGGTTACTTAAAGCAGTGCCGGAAGAGGAGGGACATGTTCAGTGATGAGCAGCTAAAAATCATCTTTGGTAACATCGAGGACATCTACAGATTTCAGATGGGCTTTGTCCGGGACTTGGAGAAACAGTACAACAACGAGGACCCCCATCTCAGTGAGATTGGACCATGTTTCCTGGAACATGTAAGTGCAGTTGGCATCTTTGTTTGGGAGTTTTGGGGTTGGTTTAGGGAATGGAGGGGGGTGGGAGGAGAAAAAGTCAGCAGGCAGAAAGCCCTCAGAATAACTTCTGTGCCTTCTACTATACTGGTAACATATGGGCTTCTCCGTGGTTCTCCATCTTACTTTGGGGGGATACAGAGGAGGGAGAACTTGGGGCATACAGTTTAGTTCATCTGAATCTCAGCAGCTTTTCACATCCACCCTTAATCATGTTCTGTAGCTGTGATGTCCCTCACTTACTCTCCACTGTCAGAATAGGGCTTAAACCCACTCACAAGCCTCCTAATCAGGTTATGGGTGAGCAGAAGGTCGGAGGAGGTAAGAAGGTCCAGGGAAGTGAAAAGAGGCCTTAGTTGTGTGTTACACAAGAAAAGTAGAGGAGAGCAGATGCCTGGGCTGTTCGCTGTGGCACCGAGATGCACTTGCAAGGGATGAAACACCCACACATCTTCAGCTGCCCAGCCCATCATGCTGATCCTTAAGCCACACACTACAGGAGCTGATAAATTGGCCAGTGTTGTAAATATGTCTGGAAATGTCAGGCAAATTAAAGCCCTGCAGTTCGAGGCTTTCCTTGAGGGAAGGGTGGAGAGGGATATCAGAGCTTACAGGTGCTCCAGTCTGGACTGCTGAGTCAGGGCTGAGCTGGCAGCAGTTCTCTTCTCTTCAGACAAATTCCTCATAGACATTCCTGAAACTTCAGCAGGACATCCCTGAAGAGGTTCACAGCATCTCTTAGGCATCACTCGTCCTCTCGTTGACAGCAGGTTTCCTTCTGAGAAGGTTCTTGAGGTGTTGATGTGGCTGGTTTTTATCAGGGCCTGAAATCTCTGCTGCTTCCTTCCAAAGCAGCACCACATTCCACCTCTATGCTGAAAAGAGGTAGGAAATCTTGGTGAGAATCTGTAGCTAAAATGTCATGACTTGAGGCTGTGCTGTCAGTTCATTGATAGCGACAATAGTAAGAATTGCTGCTGTTTTTTGGAGGGAGATCTGACACTTGCCTGTCACCAGACAGAGGCTGAAAGCTGGCTGATAAACTCCTGATAAATTATCCCTGTTTAGCCATTTGGGGAAGCTGAGGGATCTGGATGTTAAGATGCTGTTTATGCATTTGCGAAGCATCTTGTTCCTCATCTGCTTTGGGAAGGGAGAGCTGTCGGTGCATGGCTCGGTCAGCAGGGATGGGAAGGACTCCAGGCTCCCTTGTTCCCAGAAAGGCAGGTTATTTGGGCCCCTAGGGACTGAAAAATAAAAATTGCTGGGCAAGTGTGTTTTTACAAAATAGAATCTGTCCTTTCTGTAGTTTGTAAGGCCACAATCTGATGGAACATATCAGGCTGGTCTACAACACCTGGGCTTTAAACTGGGCTGTCTCAACTGCACTTTAATTCGTGGTGCTGGGCAGTGAGGTTGTGCCTATCTCCCTCTCAGTGAAATCTTTTTTTGACCTTTCATTGCCTTGTCTGTGTGGCCCAGATGAATGAAGGCTGAGTTAAGGGTGATGATCTGTGGTCAGTGATGGCAGAAAAAAGAAATTCCAATAAAATAGGCACCAAAAGACTTGTTAGATCAATGCAGAAGGTGGTGAGGGCACATGTTTAAGTCAATCTTTGGTGTTTTCTGGCTCTCTGGCCCTGAGGGAATCCAGACAGGGGGTTTTGCCCTGTTGATAAAGAGAATTTCAAACATACACAGCTCCTAAACACTTGCCAGGTGTTTCATGATCTTTCAGGGAAAGAGCCCAAGAAATAACAAGATTGTCCTCTTGTCTTAGCAAAATCCAGAGCTCTGCTTGGTTCTGTCTTTACCTTTTCTAAAGAAACTCCCCCTGAACAATTTGAAACTGAGGACCACCATAGCACTGCACAAGGTTCCCAGTAACACACCTGCACCTACAGGATCTCAGCGTTGTGTCAGTTTGCAGGTCCCTCTCTGCCTCCCTTTTACCCCAGAGCAGCTGCAGCACTTCCTTCAAGGAGGAAAACTGCTCTGGGATCTGCCCTTCCTCCTCCTTGGGGTGTGCTTTCGTAGAATCCCAGAATGGTTTGGGTTGGAGTGGCCTTAAAGCTCAGCCAGTGCCACCCCCTGCCTTGGGCAGGGACACCTCTCACTGTCCCAGGCTGCTCCAGCCTGGCCTTGGGCACTCCCAGGGATGGGGCAGCCACGGCTTCTCTGGGCATCCTGTGCCAGGGCCTGCCCACCCTCACAGGGGAGAATTTCCTCCCAATATCCCATCTAATCCTGCCCTTCTCTAGCTGGGATGTATTGTTGACCTGCCTGACGTGTCCCTGTTCCTGCCTCCACAGCAAGATGGATTCTGGATCTACTCCGAGTACTGTAACAACCATCTGGATGCTTGCATGGAGCTCTCCAAGCTGATGAAGGACAGCAGGTACCAGCACTTCTTCGAGGCGTGTCGCCTGCTGCAGCAGATGATCGACATCGCCATCGACGGCTTCCTGCTCACGCCAGTGCAGAAGATCTGCAAGTACCCCCTGCAGCTGGCAGAGCTGCTCAAGTACACGGCCCAGGAGCACAGGTAACACAGCCCAGGGCACAAGGATTGCTCCTGCTCCTCTCCGTGGCACACACACACACACTGGAGTTGGGGTTTCCTGCCCAGCTCCTCTCTGTCTGACATCCTTTATAAATGAAAGCAGGGCAAAGGTTCAGCAGACAGTTAAAGCTTCTCAAAGCACCAATTCTCGATGGAGGCAGACTCATCTCTGTTATAATCAGACATGTGAACTAATTACCCTTGAATGTACTTTCTGATGCTACCAGTTACACTAGAAAAATTACCTAATTAGTATTCAGTGGTCTGAAAGGCTCATTCCCTTCTCCCGAGGAGGACCTGGGCACACAGCAAGTACAGGGCTGGGATCTGCAGCTCCAGCCTGAGGATGCTTAGATTTGGGGAGAACTCAAAACCTGCTCTGCTTTTCAGCCCAATCCCGTCTCTGATTTTGCCCTGAGGTTTAGGTTCAGAGGAGCACCCACTGTTGGATGACTTCCCAAAATTTCCAGGATCTCTTTTGCTGCTGCTGCTGGCCATTAGCCTGATTCCCTGACTCAGTGGCAATCCGGAATAGTACCTGTGATGTCACTTGTGATTTACTGCTGTAAGAATAAGGTAAAACAAGAATCAGGCCCTCTAAGGGTAGATTTGCTCCTGCTTTGCCAGTTTTCTTTCAAAGTAGGTGCTTCTGAGAACAAACAAAACCACAGAAGTTTCAGAAACATTTCTTTGTTTTCCCCAAACCCAGCTCTAGAAGAGCAGTGATGTGATATGAGCAGAGACACATTGATTTGCTTTGACCTGGTCCCTGAGTTTGGGTGATTCAGGCTCACTGAATGCCCAAAGACACCAGCCTTTGGTTCCAGATCCAATTCCTGGTTTTCCCTTCATAAAGAGAACAAAACCAACTTGGAGTGGACTCCTGGGAACCTTAGGTTGTTAGAAGGCAGCTTTGGGATGCCAGAGGTTGTGGGTTTTATCTCAGCAGCCACACGATGACCCACAGCACTGCCTGGGAGCTCAGGAGTGGCTTCACAAGGAGAGGACAGGAGCAGCTTCTGAGGGGGGAGCTCTATGTTCTAGTTCCTTTTGCTGGCCATACCAAAGGGGATGTGGGCAGTGTGATTACACGAGGATTGGATTATTTTGGGACTACATTCCTTCTTCTTTTGGGAGGTTTTCAATTCACCATGTAGTTAAGCAATCACATACAGTGTATTCTGAGGAGACTTGGGGCTCTCCTGTGGTTAAGCAGTAATTAGTTGTCCCTGTTTCAGTGGATTGTGACAGGACACAACTGAGGACAATCCGTTTCTCTTGTTTCTCCGTGTTCTGAAAAGGGAAAGCAGGATGACATTTGCTCATTAGGAATAACCCCCCCTGAAGCTGTAACACAGCACATGGAACCTGTGGCTGCAAGAGCCCTGTGCCACATCCCAGCCCTGGAGTAAGGGAAACTCAGACAGGCCTGGGATTCCCAGGGAGCTTCATCTAACAGAGAGACATGATAGTCTTTATTTCTTCCTTTTCACTAACACAGCACCTGTGGAGCTGTGGATCTTCCTTGCACCAGGTCAGGACAACAGCATCAAAAACAAACGTGACTACTCTCCCCTGAGTTAGCATGTGATATTTGGCAAGAATCTAAACTTGCATTCTGATTTAGCACTGGAAAGTGGTCACTGCAGCCCCAATAGAATTGACAAACCACTTATTTACCTTCATTTCATAGTTAATGGTATCCTATTATTACTTCACAGGCCAAATGCTTTGCTTCTGTTATTTTTTCTTTTAAGTTTTTGCCAGCTCTGCCACAGACATGGGCTCAGAGCCCAAAAAGTTCAGTTTCTTCATTACAGCATGAAAAGAAAACGTGCATTGGGTTTTCTCATTGGAATTAGAGAATTAGCATTCCCAAGATAAACCCAGCTTGGCTGGCACTGGCCCACTCCACATGGAGGCAGGACGGGGGTGCTCAGAACCTGGCTTCCTTCAATAGTTTTGAGACTGATTCATTTGAATTTTTTACAAAGCCACATCTGTTCACCTGTTAAAGATTTACTCCATCTTAATATGAATTAAATATATGAAGGTCCTAAGTGCAGCTTGCTGGTGTCCTGAGCATTCCCACTGCAGAACTGAGCTGGAGTTAAGAGTGTAGGAACATGTTCTGTGAGGAGACTGCTGAGGAGTGCACTGACATTACCCTCCCTTCCTGGCATGAGCATAATTTCTCGGAGATTATCAGTGACTGTCTGTAAACCCTGCACCTCTCCCTGCCTCTACAGATCCTTTCTGCCTGTAGTGACTTTGCTGTTTCTCTGCAAGAGCTCATGGACATTTTGCAGATCACCCTGATGTGCCTCCCTGGCACAGCTCCTTCCTCCCTTACACAACTAACACTCCCTTCACACAGATGGTCCCACGAAGGGAGGCACAAGAAGTTCTTCATTGTGTATCATGATCACTCCCATCCCTGGAAGTGTCCAAGACCAGGCTGGAGCAACCTGGGATAGTGGGAGGTGTCCCTGCCCATGGCAGGGGGTGGGATGAGATGGGCTTTAAGGTCGCTTCCAACCCCAAACATTCAGTGGTTCTGTGATGGATATGTCAAGCATTAAAAACTCCTCTCAAGATTTCATCCAAGCAATGATGGCAAAACAGCAAATAATCTTCTGTTGTGTATCACAGTGTGATTGTTTCTTATTATTTATCCTGTTGGGATCACATGGAGAAGGCATCTAATTCTCAGCATTCACCCCCATTTTAGCTGTCACCAGCACAATCCTTAGCAATAATCAATAAAGCCATTCCCCCTGCAGCTGCCCAAGATGACAGTTTTTCTCATTAGTCAGCAATCAATAGCAGCCTTAAGTTAATAATACATTATGGTGGCATTGTGGCAGCTGCCTTTGCCTGTCTTCCCAGTGGAAACGAACTTTACAGCTCCTTGGAATGGAAAAGGAGGCACAGGGCAGAAATCAATAGCATTGATTTCAGCATCACTTTTTGAAAAGACTGATCATCATCCTGGCTGGCCCTGGCAGGAGCCTGTTCTCACTCTGTGTTTCTGCACTCACCCATCCAGGGAAAAAGAAAGATTTTTCCTTGATTTGCTCACCTGAAATCTGCAGTAAGAGTGAATTGCATGGGATAAGTGCTCTGGGACACTCCTGGAATCACTTATGGCTTGGGAGGTGCTTTGTTCTTTATCTAAATGAAAAATATTTTCTAGTGGTCATTTTAAAAATAGAAAAATCCTGACCCAAAGACACGTGCTGTAAAAATATTCAAACTGTTTAAGGATGGTCTTCTGAGCACCTTAAGGCTTTAAAGAGCAAAGCTCACAAGTGTTGGGTTGGTAGAGACCACTGTCCACGAGGAGCTGGGCTGGCCCCCAATTCCAGATCCAGTTCCAATCAAGCTGCTCCTTTGTGATGATCCAGACGCTGCTGATGGAAAAAACACGGCATCAGAGCAGTGAGTGGCAAACCCTTCCCGTGTTTGTTGGTGGGGATGGTGAGGTGGTGCTGGACTGCTGGGCATGTGCATGACCTTCCCTTTGTGTTGTGCACAGTGACTACAGGTATGTGGCCGCTGCTCTCGCCGTCATGAGGAACGTGACCCTCCAGATCAACGAGCGCAAGCGGAGGCTGGAGAACATTGACAAGATTGCTCAGTGGCAGGCCTCTGTCCTGGACTGGGAGGTACAGTAAATGTGCTGCTGGGGACCTGGGAAAGGCAAATTCCAGGCAGTTGTTGCATTATCTAGCACTCTATAGTTCATATCACACAGCCTTGTTTTGGCATTAAGTCTGAGGCGGAGAAAACTCATCCACAAAATGGTACTTAAACATTACTAACACCCTAAAGAACACATAGATCTAGTTCCTAGTTCATCAGTAGAAACCTGGAGTAACTTTTGTGATTGCAGTGCTGGTAGTAGGTGAGATTTGGATCGAGCCCTGTGCTGTGTCATCGGGGAGGGTGCAAGGAAAGGGGTGGCAAAGAGCCCTGGAAATCGTGACAGGTTAAAAAAATGGAGAGGATCCTTCTGGTGGTTGCTTTGGGATTGGAACCCAAACTGTTAAGCTGGAGATGCTATTTGCATTTTATAAATGACTTTGCACTTAAAGATATTTCTGAAGCAGCCCTGTGTGTAGTGATGGTGTAATTAAGGAGCTGAGAGGCTCAGGGAAGGCAGAGTCAGCAGAAGGATTCCTCACCAGCAGCCCTTGAGTCGCTACATTTGTGCCATGTGTTTAAAAAAAAAAAAAAAGGCATACTAAAATTATATTCTCCTTTTCTTTTTGTCCCTGATTTTTTTTAAATCATTGTATGAAAGTAATCTGTAAATAGAGTTGGAAGCAGATTGAGGGCAAATGTTTCTGTAAATCCTGTCGGTGTTGTCATCGGTCCATGTGTTCAGCAAGAACATACAGAGTGATGGAGCAGCCTTTCTTCTTCCTCACAGTTGTGAAGATCTGAAATAACTCCACATTCCAGCCATTGGGATCATACTATGTAAATTAGTATGTAGGAAGATGCATTAATCCTTTAAATATTTTTTCTGGAAAAGATGTAGGAATACTGGGAGGAGAAGGAGTGAAATACAGATGCATCATCTTCTGAGTATGTGTCCCTGACTGAAGTAGTTTCATTGCTGTAATGAAAGGGTTTGGCCCTGGATCTCCTGATAAAACACATAAATGCAGCAATCAGAGCTGAATTTGGAATTATGGCTGCCTGGGAGAGCAGAGAAGGCAGATGATGTGTTTGCTTGTTTTACTGTTGTTTGTTGCAAAGGAACATCTCTCACATCTCTCACTGACACACAGACTCATTTTGAGAATGAGAAAACTGCTCTTAAGGAGGCACAGGACCATCAGCTCCATCTTCAGCCTTCAGAATGTGCTCTGGGATGAGCTGATGGGGGTCATTTGTAAGAAACACCAAGCCCCTCACTGGAAATATATCTCCATTAAGGACAGATGAATTCCAAGTCAGTGAATATTCATGTGTGAGTAGAAAGCCAAGGTGACCTCCACATAGGATCTATGGAATAGCAGTCTCTTTTTCTCTTCCATTAGCTCAGTTGATAATTCATTTTTATTTAGCTGTATCCTTGATAATTCATTCCTGCTTAGCAGTACCCATTCTTTATCTCCATCCTGTCCTCAGGAACTTGCCAACTCATCCTTCCAGGGTTTTTCCAACTACTCCAGATCTTAAGCACATTATTGCAGCACCATCCTTCAGCTTCTCACAGTTTAGCAAAGCCTGCTGTTGGTACTGCTCAGAGATCCCATGGGAATACAGTGCTGCCCCTGGCCAGAGGAAAACACCCTTCTTGCCTTTTTCATTTTGTATTTTGGATCAAGAAGAGCCACAGAGTTCTGATGAGAGCACTAGAGGATGAGAGCTGGACCCAGCAGAGGATTTCAGTGCTTAGTTCTTCCCTCCAAAGGAATTCTGAATCATCAGATCCAGCCCCCACTTCCCAGCTGCACATGGCATGGGCAGAAGGATGCACAGACACCCAAAATACCCAGAAGTGAACCACTGTGTAATGCAGGAAGAGAGTGGGAGAAATCAAAAGCAGTGCCAGATGCTTGGATCTGCCCTAGATGTGTGCAGATGCTCTCCTTGAGCTCTGCAGATCCCACTGCAAACCCCAAACCCCCTCAGCAGTGGGACACATCCCCCAGGACACGGGCCATCTGGGCTCAGGAGGGTTCAGACCCTCACCTTCTGTGCTTGGCCACTTGAGGGATATCCTGGTGTGTGTGCCCAGCCCCTGCCAGGCTGTGGGGAGAGGGCATTTCCAGTCAGAGTAGACCACAACTTCCAGCTGGTCTTTGCTGGAGGACCCTCAGCTGAGGGGTCAGTGTTGAGCTCCCACAAGCTTTATCCAGGCTGTGTGAAGAGCTCCCTGAACCAGGGAGAGGAGCCCACAGGACACTCCCCAGCTTTCCATGGCCCTGTTCCTGCTCTCATTAGAGGCTGTACCCAAACCCAAACCTTTCTGTCCCTCATGGTGTGGTGGTGGCTTCCCGCCTGCAAGGAGCATCACCCAGGGTTCACAGCACAACCTTCCTGAGACCACCTGAAAACCACACTGAGTACAAGAAAGCAGGAGAAAAAAATTATCAGTTCAACCTGTTTTTTCACCAAAAATACAGCAGGGCACAAGACAGAGCTAATCCCAAATTCCCACTGTGTCTCTTGGTGAATTATTTCAGTGGCTCAGTGTCTCAGCACGTTAAAATTTTTCATTTGGAGAAATGTCTGTTTTTGCTTAACATCTTGACACTAAGGAGGTTGATTCTTTGATTTGAAATGGTATTTTCATGTCTAAATTTACCCATATTTTGTGATGAGATATTGGGAAAAGACTTTTTTTAAAAGGAAGAAGAAACCCAAACCAATGAATGAATATTTGAAATCCTCTTGTATACAAGGGTTAGGGTTAGTGTGTGCATGTTTTCTTGCAAGGAGAGGGTGTTTTTGAAATTGCTTTGGGATTTTAGTGAGTTCCATGGAGTTGTCCCGGTGTGTTCCAGGAGTCACTTTCATCTCTCAATATCTTCTACATGGCCTGGGAAGGAGAATTTCAGGATGAGCATTTGAAAACTGTGAATATCATTGAGTTAACCCAAGTCAGAGGTCTTTTCCCAGGAAATTGTCCAAGGAGGATCTGGTGGTTTAATTTGCCATTGGGACCAGGAGAAGGTGGCCTGACACAAGGGGCGGCTGATAAGCTGTGACAGCCAGGGCCTGAAGACTGTAAGGAATTATGGGCAGCTTTGGCAGCTTTAGACAAGTAATGACTGAGCAAAATCTTGAGGGAAGATTCTGATCTCACTGACTGCTGTAAATTAGAAATAATCCCAATCACTTTGAAATGTGTTCCTGTATAATTTGTAGGAACGTGGGCTTGACCGAAAAGCCTGATTTGGTCCATTGCCATGTATGACTCACCTCTTTATTTTGTAACCTAAATTTCCAGTATATAAACAGACCCAGAGAGGTGCTGGCCCTGCCTACACCAATCCTGCGGTGCTTTTTGTGCTTTGAGCTGTTAATGGTGCAGAATGTGGGGCTTCCACCACCTCCCGCCGAGCCTTTTCAGTGCCTGACAGCTCTCCGTGTTACGAAGTGTTTCCCGATGTTCCACCTCCATTTCCCTTCACTCAGCGTCATCCCCTTGCTTGTAGTTAAATACCCTCAGATCAAAGCAGTGACATTTAAAGGCAGCCACAAAATCCAGCACACAAAGGTGCTAAAGCAGGTTTGGAGCAGCCAGCGAGGATCTGACTTCCAACGGGGCCCATCCTGGGGCAGCCTTTGCTCCTGCTGCTCCTGCCCTCTGGGAGCTGCACATCCCAAAGGTTAGTGGGCAACAGCGGGATAGATACACACAGAACAGTGTTATAAAGAGGTTTCCAAAGTGCCCATCATGTTTTCCAAGTCCTTGCCAGCCCCGGTTTGGGCAGGGCCGTGTTTGCACCCAGGGTTACACCCCTGCCTGCCTTCCTTCCTCACTGCTCCTGTGCCATGGCAGGAGCATGTTCACCTCTGTCCTGCTCTCCCTGTGCGTCCTGTGAGCCCGTGGTGACACGTGTGCCACTGTGCCCAGCTCCCTGTGGCTCTCCTCCTGGTGGGATTTGCCATTTCCATGGGCATGGTCCTGGTGCCTCTCTGGTGCAACTGCACCTTCACTGAGCGCCCCTTATGGAGGATGTGGAGGTGGAAAATAGGGCTGTGCTTCAGCACACCTCAGAATTGTTTGATCTCATGCCTTTTCACACAGCTCTCGAACCACATCAAAGCAAAGGGAAGCACTGACCCCTGCAGCTGTCCCTGCCCTCATGGCAGCTTCCAGGAACACTTTCCTCCTTTTCAGCCCAGGCTTTTCTCAGAGGAGGGAGGTGATGTGGCTTCCATTCCCTGGGAAGGGATCTCTGGAGGCCCCTGAGCCTGTGGGATGTTCGGCACAGGACAGAGCCTTGTTCATCAGCCAGGATTGGTTTTAACTTGCTATTTAAACAGATTACTTTGGTTTATGTAGATTTTGGGATATTTCTACCAAAGATTCCCATGGGCTGCCACTATGGCAGATTTCAAGAGTATTAAATATACGTGAAGGGAAAAATACGTATAATTGAGAAGTATAATGAGCACTGTCCTTTTAAATTTCTTCCCATTCTTGTTATTTACGGATCCTTTAAATCAAGACTTGCTGCCCTTAATTATGTAATCTATAATTGTTGGCCTCAGCCTAATATTACGTTAGTGAATCCAAGAGTGACATGAAAGAAAGCTGCATGTAACCACTGTGCAGTTTGGAAAGCGAGGACAGCCTGATGAGAAATCCTCCGGGGGGAAAAATCACGTCAGGGACTGAAACAGAACCTTCTTTTTTCTTCTTCTTCCCTATTTTTTTTTTTACCTCCCCAGCAACAGAAGGTATCAAAACTGAGCTTGTTGAAAAGGACAACATTTCACTCGTGTTCCTTTTTCTGATGTCTGTGTAGCCCTGGGTGCTAATCAGCCTGTCAGTCTCTAATTGCAGAGCAGTGGTGTCAGGCAGAGGAGAGCCCTGCTTGTCGACTGGGAGCTGGGAAAGGGCACAAAAACTCCTCACAGTGCCCAGCACTGACAGCAAAGGGCTGTGTCAGGGTGGGTTTGGGTGCTGGGGTGCAGGTCTGGTGGGCTCTTGAGCATTCCTGAGCATTCCTGAGCCCACAGGAGCATGTGCTCAGGGCTCAACAGCTCCCAGGGCTGCCTTCCTCCATGTGTTAGTGCTCCCAACACTGTTTGTTCCGTGACACTGTTCAAACTCCCCTGGTTCCTCCCAGAGCATGGTGGTCACTCCAGCAGAACTGGGGAGCTGAGGATCCACGTCTTTCCAAGGCAGCAGCAGCAGCAGAGCTGACCCTGTGCTGCCACAGCCCAGAGTAGCCCTGGGACTCTGTGTGTCACTGCAGAGCTGGCAGGCTCGAGGGAGCATGAAACACACATCAACACAGATCTGTGACCTTCTGCTCCCATTACTGCTCACAAGGAGCTCTGCCTGGGACTGCACGGAGAAGAGAGGAGTCAGCTTTCTTTCAGCTGCCCTTTGGATGCAGCAGGGTGTGCGGGGAGGATGGATCAGGATGCACAGTGAAAACCCTTGATGCAGCTGGGGAGGGCTCAGGAGTTTTGTTAGAGGCTTATGGGACATAACTCGGGTTGGAAGATGCCTCAGGAGGTCAGCAAGTCTCCTCTTGGCCATTTTGCTGCTGGGCTCTGCTGCAGTCAGTAGAAATCTGCGAGTTCACTGAAACTAAAAGTTCAGCCTCTTTTTTAGCAGGATTTCTCTTAACTTCTAGAAGGCTATAGATGATCCAGCCTCTCTATGAATCGGAAAAGAAAAAGGATTTTTTTTTTTTTCTGGGGTCCAGGCCTGGGACTGGGAGAGGCATTTGGGAAAGCCTGCCTGGAGTCAGGCCCACAGATCAAGCTGTGCTGGTGGAGCAGGTTGGCAGTGGAGCTGAAAAGCCAACGTGTCCCTCCTTGCCCCTCACCCTGCAACTGACCCCTGAGCC
This sequence comes from Serilophus lunatus, assembly GCA_013399895.1. Classification (NCBI taxonomy): domain Eukaryota; kingdom Metazoa; phylum Chordata; class Aves; order Passeriformes; family Eurylaimidae; genus Serilophus; species Serilophus lunatus. The sequence continues at coordinate 353,238 of VXBA01000657.1, forward strand.
CCCCAGAAGGGACAGCCCACGTGCAGAAGACAGTTGGTGCTGCTCCAAGAGGTGTACAACTGTCAGGAAAAGAACAGCCTTCCGAGGGTCACTGGTTCTGCAGGGAGGCTCTGGCTGGTGAACTGGCACAGCAGCCAAGGCTGGAGGAGCAGGCAAGGCCGTGGACATGCTGCTCCTGGCCAGCCATGTGCTACTCCCAAAGTATTTGCAATATGCATTTCCCAATCTGCTAACCCAGCATGGGAAATGAGCTATTTCTAGTCTATGGACTGGATATACAAATTGTTTTCCCAACATAAAAAATGCAATACAAATCCCATCATTTCGGATCTGGATGTTCTGGGGTTGTGTTGCTTGCAGGGACTACACAGTTTGGATTCAACTAATCAAGTAGAAGTGTTTACAGAGTCCTCTGTGTGTCCTCGGGCTTCAGATGCTACCACAGGAGTAAAAGACAGAACTGGCTTTCTATTTTTAGCAGCCAGCCTCTCCTGGGCTCGCCCCCTCTCCTAAAGCTCCCATCCATAGGCTGTGGGAATCTTTTTCATATAAGCTCATGTTTAGCCAGGAAAGCCCATCATTTCTGGATCCGGCGTGTTTTCTTCCAAAACTTTTTGTTGAAGGGCTGATGTCCAGCTGAGCTGTGGCAGTAGCACAGGGGTCCCTGGATTCTGCCCAGGAGGTGCCACAGCTGCAGTGGGACCCCGTCACCACCCTGCTGACACAGTGTGTGATGCACAGCCCATCCCTCTGTGTCCCTGGGAAGTTATCCCTCATTAGCCTTCGGATACCACTCACACAAGTGAGACAGAGAGGTGGATAAACCCCTGGCTCGGGCTCTTTGAAAGTCTGTGCTGCAGGATGGTGATGCAGTGATTTAATGAAGTTGCTGTTGTCACAGGGCCCAGGGACACAGGCAGTCGCTCCCAATCAATGCTGAGAGGTTAATTACACTTTTACCTCAACAGCAGCCTGAAATCCTCACCAAGGAATGAGGAGTGGGGGTGGCTTGGCTGCTCTGGCACCTGCAAGTGTGAGCAGCACCAGAAGTGTGTGTGTCTATCTAGATCCCCCCATAGCTGGCCAAACCTTTACAAGCTGTTTGCTGAGATTTTGGGATGATCTTGTCCCAGAAATCAGTTCCAGTTTGGTGTCAAAGCCAGAACTGCAGTAGTTTCAGAGCCAAAAAAATAACCCTCTTCTCTTACTTACTCCTGGATCATGCTCCTTACCTTTCAGCTGGAGTCATCCCTCTTCCTTCTACCGTGTTCCACCGAGATGCCCAGAGGGCAGGTGGTGGTGAATTCACCCATTTTTAATAAATAGATTTTAATTAACTTTTTAAAAAGTCCAGCTCATTCCAATTAGTGGAGGGTGACTGCATTTGTTCTCTCGGAGAGTGGGGGAGAGAGCTCTGTGTTTTCAAGACCATCTGCTCATGAATCCTTAAAAAAAACCGGAGAGGAAAACAAGCGTTAGCCGGAGGCAGGGAAGGGCGAGGGCACTCCAGCAGCCAGCTGGGGGGGGCCGAGGCTGCCAGAGGAGCCGGGGTGGTACTGACAAGTTTATGAAGATGGGGAGCTCTAATGAGATATGGGAGAACGGACTGCCATTGCCTGGATGAGTGGGAAGAGAGGCAATACTCCAGAGGGGTGAGTTATGGCAGCCTCATGGGTGGGGAACCGATATCCCAGTGAAGATGGCTTGGAGATTTGAGATGAGGAGGAAAAATGCTTTAAGCAGCTGTTCTGAAGGGGAAAGTGCAGGGAATTTGTTCCCCTGAACACAAAAGTGGCTGTCGTGGGCAGGAGGAAGGGGCTTTGCTTGCCTAATGCCAGCAGCACCTGCAAGATCCCAGGTTTGGGGATTCCTGGAGAGGGGGAGTAGGGACAGAGTCTAGAGCAGCTCTTTCCCCATTGCAGTGTGAACTGCAGTGACTGTGCTTTGAGTGTCCACATTTAATTTATTCCCCTTCCTTCAGAATTATCCCCTAACCTCAGCTGCTAATCTGAAGTCAGATGGAATTGCTTTGGGAGCTACAGAAGGGCCAAAATCTTATTTAATTACTACTTCTCCCCATCCTGCAAAACATGTCCAGTGCAGTTCACTGAGTCTTGTTCTCTGTGCCCTCCAGGGAGATGATATCTTGGACCGCAGCTCGGAGCTGATCTACACAGGGGAGATGTCCTGGATTTACCAGCCTTACGGACGGAACCAGCAGCGAGTTTTCTTTCTCTTTGATCACCAGATGGTTCTCTGCAAGAAGGTAAGGACATGGCTGAGGACGTGCTGTCAGTCCAGAGTGGTTTTTAGGGCAGGGTGGCTGTTTGCTACACGTGCAGGAGGGGATGTGGATAGCACTGAGGCGGGGCAATCCACATGCTTGGAATATTGAAATATGGGATGGTGAGTATACTGTGATTGAGGGAGTTTTGTGCTCCTAGCAAATCCAGTCTCCACTTGTTCACTTCATGCCTTTTTCTCATGTGCCCCTTGTTTGGCTCATTGCCTCATTTCTACTTTTAGGTTTTGGCTGCAGCATATGATCTGGGGTTAAATAGCCCTAGAATTCCTGCATGAACTACAGAGCCTGACCCTTGGGCTCGATTGCTGCATTGAGACAACGATCAGCAGCAGCCAGTCTGTGCAGGGTATCTGTGCTGGCACTTGGGGGAGAGGATTTCCAAGCCTCATCCTCATGTCTCTGCTGTGCTGGGTTTTACAGCAGCCACAAACCCATGGGGAGGGCAGGAAGGCAGAGCAGGATGCTGAGGATGTGCTCAAGTGTCAATAGCAGCAGGTGAACTGTGTTTCAGAGCAACTCTGTCCAGCAGCAGCAGCATCTCTGTACAGCTGTATGTCTGTATCCCACTGAGGTGATCCCAGTCACTGCCACCACAACTGTGGGACTGAAGAGAAGGAGCTCATCAGCCCCCTGGGTTTGGTGACATTCCGTGGACTGTGCAGGGCGAGTCCCTGGGTCTGCTTTCAGCTGCAGACAGGGAGCTGTGCTCCTGTCACAGCTCCAGGGCTCAGGACAGGCTGAGTGAGCCCCATTCCATGTGCCAGCCCTCCGAGGAGGGCCCTGGCACTGCAGGAAGCGGCGTGGGAGGAGGTGTGGGAGGCTCCTGACTCACCGCGGCATCACTGCCCGCTCGGCGGCCTGTGCAGTGCAGTGGGTGGCACTTTCCTTCTCCTGAGTCATGGTTGACTGAAATTTTGCCTTCTGGAATGCATGGGATTGTTTTTCCCCTCCTCGTTGCTGTGCCTTTTACTCCTTGCCCAGCTCTGTACAAAAATAACCACAGAGCAACAGTAACAGAGTCCGTCGTTCAGAGCCGGCAGAGTGAGTCTGGAGCTGGTTTTAATTTTAATCTTGACCTCCCACACTTTGATTGTGACCCTGAATTCTGATTCATAAGTCAGCATCCAGCTTGGCTTGCACTGGGTCTGGTCCAGAGCGGTATTAATTCCCCTAACTCCAGGAAAATCATGACTGGGATCCCCCATCAGCATGAGTGGAGAGTGTTCAACAATTCCCAGAAAGATGTGTAGGCCTGGAAGGTTCTATCAGTGTGCAACCAGCATTAGTGGGACACTGTTCTCCTCCCTTCTGCATGCAAAAGGCATCTGGGAGGGGACGTGGTGCTGCACGAGGTGTCTGCTCAGGGAAACACCCAGCTTGTGACCTGGGGGCACAGTGACCATGTCAGGGTCTGGCAGCCCTGCTGCCACTGGCCAAGGTCTCTGGGACAGGATGTGTCCACTGAGCTTTGGGGTGACAGGGCAGAGGATGGGAACTCCTGAGGTGACCCCAGTGTCACGAGCACAGGGCTCACACCTTGCTGTGGGTTCTCCTTCTGTCTCTCTTTTTCAGTGGTGGGGTAGGAGGAGAGGGGAGGTTACAGCTGTTTTAACATTTAACACTATTAAGAATGATTGCCCAAGTTATGGAATTCAGAGGAGTGTTAGCTCACATGTGGGGATCATGCATCCCATTTGAAATGAATCTGAATGGTTTGTAGCCTGTGTTGCCTTGATCCTCATGTCAGGCTTTGCTGCACAGATCCCAAGGGGCAGGATCACCTCTGGTTTAGAGCCAGAGCACTATGTCCTGGGGGTTTCTTAGTGAGGCTCCATTTCCCTCATGGTGGAGGCTTGGGCCTTACCTTCCTACCCCCTACTTTGAAATTATCTTCTGATGAGTCTGAAATGTGACCCACACATCCCCCAGAGTAGCTTTGGTACTTAGGATGGAACATCTCTGTGAATCTCAGAAAATCTGCCTTTGTGGGTTTTCCTCAGGGATAATAAATCAGGAGGTATGATACATCCTTCATCATGACACAGATCATATGAGAATACTTCTTTTTTTTAATTATAATGGCTGAAATTTATCTCTGTATTGGTCCAAAGTGATTTTTAATAGAAATAAGGAACTAAAACTAATTCCTTATTTAAATATGCCACAGATGCTTCTATTTGATAAAAGCTTGGTAGATATCCTGAGAGGCTCTAGAAGACAAGCACATATTTCAAACAAGATCCCAAACTCCTCCAGATCTTTATTGCAGTCACCTGCTCATCATCCCCACCTTCTTTACCTGTGTTCTCCCTGGCAGATATTTGCAGCTGCAGCAGCTCTGTGCTCTTGCATCCCCTGGCAATGCACATGGATCCTGTGGTTGGACAGATACTGATACATGTGTTTCTGATGGGACAGAGCTCGATGTCCTGACAGTTTTGCATGATGGTATTCTCTGTCATTCCCTTGGAATCCGTTGTCTCCAAACCCTGTTCCACAGTGGGCCCTCGCTGCACAGGCTGGCAGGTTCCTGCTCACAGTTTATGCAGTGGAAGATGAGGGAATTTCTCTGTGGCAAACTTAGCTGGAATCAGCCTCCCTCCTTCCCTCCCTTCCTGTAGGCCAAGGTGAGGTGTTGGTGTTTGCTGTACCAGTGGTCCAGGAAGATGAATTCCTGCACTATCTGGAAAAGAGCCAGGGGAATTCAGTTTTTCTTTTGCTGCAGGAATTTGAGCAGCATTCTGGTCCCAGCCCTCTGGAGTGCTGAGTGTCAGCCTCAGGAGAGCCACTGCTACGTGACTGCAGCCCTTGTTATGTCTGTGCTGCTGCCCATCCCCTGGGTGGCTGGATTCCTGGATTTTTGGATTGCTGCTGCACCCAGGCAGAGTGATAAAAAACTCTCCAGCCAAGGTAACAACTCATTCTGTACCCTCATTTCAGAGGGGTGTGTGTGCAAAGTGATGTGTCCTCCATCCCATATAAGTTTGGGGCTCTTAACAGCAGTTTATCAGTGAGCAGCAAAGATTGCTCTGGTTCAACCTCTTGGTGTCCTCTGTGTGGCTCTGTGGACAAGGCACATTCCATATTCTCCAAGACCATTTTTTTTCTACCATTCTCCTCCATCAGCTCCACGGGCAGCTGGCCCAGGAAGGTTTCATCTCCTGTCTTGTGCTACCAGACTTTCTTTTCCCCACTGATCCATCCAGATGTGTCTAAGGAACAAGGTCTGCTGGCTGTGGAGGTATTTCTAGTGCCCAATTACCTGCTTTCAGCAGCAGATAACGTAATGCCAAATAACCTCATCTGCTTTGCTTGTGTCCTGCTTTCCAGAGGCCTTTCCATCCCTTTCTGTTTCAGGGTTATGAGGCCTTTATTTTGTTGGACACCTGGCCAAGACATTTCTGTGAGGGAAGAGAAGTCTCAGGGTGGTTCTTCCTGACATTATCACCTGTTTGTTCCCTGCCTGATAAACCTGCAAGATCCTCAGAGCCCTCTGACAGCCAGAAGCCCACTGGTCAGTATTCACTGAATATTCCCAAATATTTCAAGCAAGGCTTCAGCACCTGCCTGGCCTTTGGAATTCCTGGGTGTCCACAGATCCCTGCAGGACCACCCCTTGTATCCCATTGTTCTCTGGTCTCATACAGGTGGAGAAGCTGCACCATGACAGGCAGCTCTCACTGCTGGCAAACATCTTGAAAGCAACTTGTGTGGGATAATTTTCACAAAAATGGTTTCTGAGCTTTACAGATAAATCTCTTTGGCTTAGATTTTGCCATCAGGGCATTGGCCACTTCCTAACATTCTTTCCTGGGGCCAGGAATTTAATCAGATGAAATGGCCACATCAACCATTTCAGGCTTCAATAAACTGGATTCTGAAATACCAGTTTGGATGTCACAGTTCCTGATCCAGATCCTAATCCTGCTCCAGTGCCACTGGGAGAGCTCAGGATTGAGGTTTTCTCTGCAAAGCCAGCTAACTTTCAGCTACTGGATTAATGTCAAAGTCTCCCAATGAATTTTCTGCCCGTGTTTCCTGAGCCAGAGGCTGGGACATTGCCATGTGCATAAAGACAAAGAGGCAGAAGGGAATAAATCAGGCAGGAAGCAAGCAGTGGCCTCAGTGTTCCTTGCCATAAGTGTATCATGGGAAAGGAATGCATATTCCAGCATGCTGACCATAATTACCAAGAAATGAAGGCAATCCTTGATGATGGCAGCATTAAAAGATGTTGCCTCAGAGGCACAGGGTCCACTTTCCTTTTCATCCTGAAGTTGAGAGAGTTTGACACAGAGATGCTTTAGATTTGCACATCATGGTACTTAACATCCAGGCCTGTGACACACAGCATTAATTATGGTCACAGCCTGTTATGTTGGGGATGCTCCAGGTGCTCAGCAGACGAGGATCTTCTTTCTTCTGTTCTGGATAATAGTTTGGATTCTCCCAATGAGCTCCAGGGCATTGTGGAATTGGACTGGGAATGAAGTTTGAAGAGTTAAGAGTTTCTGCACCAAATTCTGCTTTTTTTTTCACCAATAGTTGAGCAGTCCTTGATGGGGCTTCCTGTTTAGTGTTTTCTGACAGTGCAGAAAGATCAGTGACTGCATGAAACACATTTAGTTTTCATTTGTGCTTTTTATGTGTCTCTTGTAATCAAGAGGCAATGCAAGCTCCAGCTTGTGGTTTATTGCTATTACTGTCTTCCCTTGAGCTCCCTGAGCAAAGCAGGTTGGATGAGAAGCAAAATGAGCCCAGTTTAATAGCAGTAGCCAGCCAGCCAGCCAGAAATAGCTGTGCTACAGGAGTTGGAGCAAATGAAATAATCCTGTCAGACTCCATTGCAGATCAGGTTTCCAAATGAGAAGATAAAAGAGACATTTCTGAGGCCTTCCAATGTAAGAAGGTTTAGTTCCCATATCACTTCTGTTAGAAACACAGAGAAATCTCTGCTCCAAAACAATGGCCCTGCTTTTATCACAGGCTAAATAGCTCTCACAGGACCAGCCCAAAATCTTGTTTACAAACACAGAGAAGCCCTGGGACAATTCTTAGTACTTTAAGTGGGTTTTTGACCCACAAGGAACACTGCCTGCCTCCTGCAGCACCTCCCAGCCCTTCTCTTTTGCTCTCAGTGACACAAAGTGCCATGTTTTGGGTCAGGCCTGGGCCCAGTCTGCAGCAGGGTGGGCAAATGTGTCAGGCTGGGTTTGAGCAGCTCAGGAGAGACTGAATGCTGCCCTGGCAGGCAGGGGCTGCTGCTGCTGGAGCTAGTGAGATCACTGGTGATTCTTGGGGTGTCCTGTGCAGCAGGGCCAGGAGTTGGACTTGGGTGATCCTTGTGGGTCCCTTCCACCTCGGGATATTCTATGATTCTGTGAGGTGAGGATGGAGATGATCAAAGAGAACCCACTGGCTTGATCACAGCTCTAGAGCAAAGTGTGAAATGAAGCTTTTGGAGGCCAGTGTTTCCACAGCCCCACTGTGCTCATGCCCAGCTCATCAGCCTGCAGACAAGAGGTTTTTTGTGGATCCCTAGAGCAGGGCAGGGAAGTTGGATCCAGTGGATGGCCAAGGAAGGCGAGTCCAGCAATCGACAGGGCATAGATTAAAACCAGTTATGAAACAGTCCTTCAGCTTTCAGAAGTGTGCTCCAGGAAGGAAAACATTCCTTATAACAGTCCAAGAGCCTGGAGTGCTCAGTGACCCTTTGCAGTTGCCAGTCATGTGTCCTGAGCATAGTTTCACAGGAGGACTTGTGGTGATGGGCTCCACTGACCTGTGCCAGGTGTTCCACTGGTTCAGAGGGAGCAGAGAGGGAAGAGCAGAATCCAGAGGGATCCACAGGAGCCAGCTGGAGGAGAGTAGGAGAAGGCTTTGGTTTGTTAGTTGCTACTTCATTGTTAAAATCCAGAAAGGGCTGAATTAGAGTCTGTGTTACTTGTCTGGACAGGGATCAGGTGCCCCTCCTCCTGTGGCCATACGGGTTTGCAGGATACTCTGTGCCTGATTTATCGCTCCCATAATTGCAGTGGGTGTAAACTTGGCCCACAAAAAAAACCTCCGGAGCTGAAAATCTACTCTTCCTCCTGCTGTGGCTTTTCATCAGCACAGTTTTAAGCCCCTGGGAACAAGCTGGAGAGAGCAGAAGAGCCAAGTGACGTGGCTGCAGGAGGGTTTCCCATCTCTTCCCTTTATTAGTTCTTTGGAAAGGCACTCGCCCTCGCCTCGCTGCTTTGCAGCCAAAGTGATCAAGCTCAGGGTGGAACAAGGCATCAAAATGCCACTGATGTTCCACTAAATACATGGAACAAAAATAGCATTTCCACAAAAATGCTTTCAGCTCCAGTCCTCCCCCTCCCGTATCCCACACTGCAGCTCCATGGAGCTGGTGAGGATGAATCAAATGTCTCTTCCCAAACTCAGGAGACAGACAGTGCTGAATAATTTGGCAGGAAGCTGCCGACCTCCCCAGCACAGCTGTCCTTGTGCAGGAGGAGTTATGTAAACCCAGAGCACCGAGATCTCACTCCCCCTGGGGAGGCTCCTTGGCCCATCCCAGGAGGTTGGGGTTGCTGGGGTGGTGTCAGGGAGGTGGTGTTGCATCCTCCTGTTCCATCCTTCACCACACTCCAGGCTGTGCTGTGCAGACCCCATTTTCCTGCTCCTGGAAGCCACCTCAGCCCCAGCTGCTGTGTCCAACAGGCTCACAGTCTCTGGCATCCAGCCACTTAGCAGGGGTTAGATTTACCTTCTGAGGTCAAGAATGTTTGGGACAAAAGCATTCAGAAGGGTTTATTGAGTTTTAGGGACTCACTTGGACTGAGGAGGGGCCTGCTTTGGTGATGCACTCACAGCTCTGGGTCAGTTGTGAGATCCATGTGTCACTGTCCCATCTGAAACTCAGGCCCCAGTAGGGTTCAGTTAAATCAGCAAATGCTGCAGAAAACTGTCCCCTTGGTGTCCATGCAAAGCAGGCCGGGCTGTGCTCATCAAAGGGTCTCTTTAAGGTAAACTAGACTTTAAAAATGTAGGCTCTGAATCTTTTTTAAAAATGCCAAAGAATGTTGAAAGCCCTTCTGACTAAAGATACCCAAAGACATGGCGAAGTGGCAGCGTGCCATGCTCTCATTGCTCACGGCAGGCTGGGCACAATGAGCATAGAGAGCAGGCAGGCAGGAAAATCAGGACAAATTTCAGGAGTACATTGGGAAACTCTGCTCTCTCCCTCTGCTCTGCAGGCACTGCCCAGTGAGAAATCACCAGAGAGGGGTCTGAGACCCACAACTCAGAGCAAAAAGGCAGCTTTTCCAAATGCCTGACTCTCCCGAGTCATGGGTTGGTGTTTGGGTGCAGTTGTTATGGACCCTGCCTTAGTCTTTTCTCAACTTCAGCATCAACCATCCACTACTGATGAGCTGTTTCAATGTCAGCTCGTCACCAAGGGGGAGAACATGCCTGTAGGTGGATGTGTCTCCAGCCTCATCCTTGACTGCCTCCCATGGCTGTGCCAGCTCTGATCCTGATGCAGGGATAAGGCTCTTCTTACAAGGATTTCCTGTTAGAGATCCACTATCTCTCACCAATTACTTGCAGCTCCCCGTTGTCCTGTACAGTAAACAAATATTATTATCCCATGGTAGAGCTGGGGAAGGGCTGAGGGACAAATGTCACTTCACCTGGAGCCCACAGGAGCTGCATCTGTGTTCTCAGAGCACATAATCCCTCCCCAAGTAATTTTGAAACTCCTTTGCCATTGGAATGTGCAGGAGTTTGATAACCAGGAGGACCAACAACCTACCAGTGCAATGAGAAAACTTGTGATGAATTATTCTGTGGCTGGCATCTCCTGTCCTGTCAGTAAGAGGGATCTAATGACTCACAGCTGGAAATGGCTCTTTCTCCATTTGTGTTTTTTGGATTATTTGTTTTATGCATCAGAAGTGGAGTGTGACCTTGCACAAAGTAAACCACAGCACTTGTAAAAATTCACCATCCTAAAATCACAGCCCTTGTTCAAGGGCCTCCCCATCCACCCTTGCACAGGACCCACCATGCAATTAATAGGAGGAATATGAAATGCCTGGAGATGCTGCACCCAGAGCTGATGGGAATGAATGACTGGGACCAGGTCAGTGCCCTCTGACAGGAGGAGTTTCCTCCTTATGTACTCTGTGCTGCTTAAGCCCTTGCACAGCTTTTAGTTCTGATGTCATGTTGCACTAGTGACTGCAGGTTGCTCTTCTTGTGATTAGTGTTCTTTCCCCTGCAGGGAAAGGAGGGCTTGACTCCTCTGGGATCTTGCACACCCACAGTGTGCAAAGGCAGTGCCTGGCACATGGAGCTGTGGGCTGGGTACTCGTGGCAGAAAAGAGTCATAGATTAAAGCTAGAGAGCAGGACAGAGCACTGAAGGCAAGTAGAAGTCCATGTAGTAGTAAAAGCTACTGAAAAGTCATATTTACAGGTGCAATCCTTTCTGCAGGTATCTATATCCACTTAAACAGGTGTGAAATTCATTGTGGAAACCACATCTCAGCTTCACATTTCCAGGTTTTCCAGTTAAGCTCTGCCTTGATTTCTTTATGTTGGTCACAAAGGAGATTTTTTTAGTTCCTAAGTGACCTTCCCCCTTCAGAGAGGGGACAGGGTGTGGGAGCAGGAATGTGGGAATGGCCCAGGCAGGTCCCACAGGCAGGTCCAGCCTGAGCTCAACTCAAGCTGCAAATCCTGACAGTACCCAGAGAGCAGAACTGTGGGGGGCTTACATAATGTGTCAGAACTTTGTTTTGTGCTCCCATCAAACACCACTTTTTTTTAGCTTCATCTTTTCCTTGCGAATCCTTAGTACAGATTACGTGAACAGACTGCAGAGCATTATTCAGAAGAGCTTAATTAACCTCAGCCAGGGAAAGAAAAGGAAATCATAGGAGCTGTAGGGTAAAAAAAGATCATATTTAGACAAATAAGTGCAAATGACCCAGATGCATCAATTTCCTTTAGAGCCAGGCAAGGCAATCTGGAAGCTCTGCAGAGGCTGCAGCTCCTGCTGCCCTGGGGCTCTCCCACCCCTCAAGTCCCTGCTGAGCCCACCTGCTCTCACCCTCTTCTCTCCTCCATCTCTCCCCTTCCTCTCAGACCATCCAAATGCAGAGCTGGGAAGGACCCCAGGAGATCAGCTATTCCCTTTGCAGGATCAAGTATAGTCAGATCACCTCTGATGGATATTTGCCTAACCTTCCTTTGAAAATCCCCAAGGAATGCCATCCCAAGACTTCCTTGTTTTGACTGTTCTAGGGTTTAACTACTCTTGGAGCTAGGAGGAGTTTTTTTCAAGACTCATCCTATTCTCTCTTGTGGTAAATTAAGCCAAGCCACAATCAAAGTGCAAAATAATTGATCACCAGCCTGGTTAGAAGAGGAGCAACTTCCACACACTGCCATACCAACAGCACATTCCTTTTTAGTTATTATCTTTCTAGGTTAAACAACTCCATTTCTTTGGCCTTTCCCCACTGATTAGGTTTTGAGAGTCTTCTTTTGTCTTTCTATATTTTCTTGCTCTTGCCTGGTTTAACTACAAGAAACAATTCTGTGTGACATTCAGGACTGGGCAGTGTAAACCAGCCAGTCATCACCCTGGCTGAACCAAGGGCAGGCTACTGGGAAATACCACACCAGTGTAGCCAACATGGAAACAAAGGTGAAGTCTAGAGCTTAATCTTCTTTTCTTAATATGTTATCCCTGGGAGCAGGAGGGGCAGCTGCCATTTCTGTGCCCACAAAGCCAGAGCTCCTTTCCATCAACTTCTGTAGCTGATAAATCTCTATTTTATGCGTCCTCTCTGTCCTCCTGACATGCAGCACTTAAACCAGCCTGCTTCAACAATCCATTTTCCTCCTCAGCCACAGAGCTGCTTTCCTTTATCTTGTGGATGTGCTGGGAGAAAGGATAGTCCCGTGCTAGACAAAATGGTTTGGGGAGCAACAGGGTCATTCCTCAGCAGTGCTCCTGGTTCCTGGCTGCCCTGGCAGAGAACACACAAGCAGCATCACTTCATGGCCTGTGTGTTCTCTCAATTTCTGTTCTCTTGTCCACATGCATAAAAAGCTCCTTAAAACAAGGCTTTGGCCTTGTTTGCTGTCTCTCATGTTGCCCAGATGAACACCTAAATTTTACTGAACTCAATTACAGCGTAAGCCATTTGAAGAGGCTTCACTAAGGACCTAAGTAATATCTGTTATTCTTCAAGAGCTTTGGGAGCATAAGTTATAAAATATCCAAGGATCAAATAATTACTACGCTTCCTGTAATACTGGTATTAAAATTTAATCAGTTGGGAAATAATATCCATTTATTGAGTGTCGGCAGGAAAGAGGGAGAAGTGATAATAGGAAATGCCCAGCCATTAAAAATGACATTATCCAGTTACAGTTGTTAGTCTGCCCTATGGACTGGACTTTTTGGAACCAGGTGTGTACAAAGTGTCTGCTGTGTGCAGGCAAGTGCTACTCAGCAAGATGTTTATGTGCTCTACCACTGAGAAAAGTCTCTTACAAACTCAGAGTACGAGTGCTGGAGTTTGTGGTCCATGAGTGAGGAACGCCCTTCTTTTGTGGAATTATGAAGGAAATGCACTGCAGGGCAATGGGAGAAAAGATGATCCATTTTTTCCAGAGTCATTAATGAACTTTCTCCTCCAAATGACAGCAAAGTTGCAGAGTGGAGCTTTGTGCTTGTTGTCTGACCCTCATTTCCCCTGTACTTGCACAGTGCTCAAGGACAAACCACAGCATTTCTTCCTTGTGCTCTCTGCAGAGTCAGTAGCTGAACTATTGCGTTTAACCAGCAATAATATTCTGTGGGGCCATTTTATTTCCAGAGACACTTGTAGGATTCCATTATCTCCTCATTGCTCCTTTGACTCCCAGACAACACAGTTATCCTCACATCTGATGTTCAGCAGCACCTGCAGAGCTCAGGAGCCTCAGCCTGGAAGAGGAAATGTGTGGAGCAGCTCAGGCAGGCACCTCCAAACCTATGGATTGTCCTCTGGAAGTGTAATGACAGCACAGAGCTGTTAAAGCATTCACTTGGCATTAGCTGTTAAAAATAGCTCATGGTGTTTTCGGAATCAAAATTGGAGAGATAAGAGGGGGAAAACATATGGAGTGTATGTAGGGGGAAAGCAACACACAGAGCCTGGTAAGAAGAGTTGTGATTATTTATTTTTGTAATACCTTCACGAACAAACCCTTATACAGTCATGAAAATTGCCTGGAAAAGTCCACTGGATCCCTCCACCCCTGTCACCCAGGAGCACAGTGTGTTGGGGTTGTGTTTTGGAAGTTCTCTGGAGTAGTGTATAGCTCATTTAAAGAGCACACCTTTGTTCCTGCGAGATCTGGGATCAAGTTTTCTTGAGAATGTGGTGAAGATAAAGGTAGTTGTGAGAAGGAGCCCTGGACTCACATTAAACACTTGTGGTATCGATTGGATTGATCAGGTCCCGTGTGACACTTCTCACAGCTCTTCCAGCACACAGGGAAAGAAGCAATTTTCCAAGTCAGGACAAAACAGAAAAGGTTTTCTGTTGCCTATTCAGCCTGAAATACCCTTTTTTATGTATTGGACAGCATCATTGCTCAAAGCCTGCACTAGAGGAAGGTATTTTTCCAAGAGAATTGTTACTGGAATTGCCCCTCTGCCCAGAGCATTCCAGAGGAAGGAGTTGGGATTTAAAGCCTACAAGCTTCTGCCCTGTGCCCTGTCTCATGAGAATTAATGCTGTCTGGCAGATCCATGAGCAAGTTTGCTAAATAAATTATGATGTAGAGCTTATTTTCCAAGATTAATGTGTTTAAAATTACACCTAATGCTTATCTTTAAAAAAACTCGCTGCTAAATATTATTTGAGTAAATAAATGCTGTACATTGATTGCATTTTTCTTCTTAAATGAATCCTTTGACATAACATTTATCTTTAGGGCAGTCTCAAAAATCCAGATGTATTTAGGTTAAATTGATTTAATATACCTGAATACTGGCTTTTGAGAGTGGTAGAGGAAGGAAACCTGGATTGTGTGCTGCTGAATTTGGTGGTTTTTAAGTATGTGTGCCTTGAAACTTGGATCACCTTGTGTGCTCATGACTATACAATTAACATTGTTTTCTGATGATCATCTTTTGTCATCTATTCCTATGAACAGATGTGGGGCCAGTGTTTCTCTTAAATCAATACGAATCAGGAATAGTTCTAGTAAAGGCAGTACAAAATGTGATGGGCAAAGCTAAAATAAGTAGGAAGAGGATAAGGAGGAAAACAGAACTACAGTTTATCAGCATCCACAATTTCACATGTGTGATCAAGCAGCTGATACAAGGGATCTCAAAACAGTTTTTTAGTGCCACCTCCCCCCTGCTGGGAGCATGTGCCATGGTTGGGCAGGGGGATGATGGTTCCCAGCACATCTGGAGCTGGGAGTTCTTACAGGAATCCTGGAAAACTGATAGTGAAGATTAATTTACTTTTCCCTTCCCAACGTCGAGAAACGAGCTGTTGCTGAACAAGGAATAATCAGCTGAGAAAGGAGATGAACATGAACAGGTTATAAATACCAAAGAGGGAAAAAGAAAAAATTACGCTGGATCAAGAGGTTAAATCCGGGGTGTAATGAGACAGAGATGGGTTAGGAGTGCTTTGACCTGAGAATTGGGGTGATTTCTCACCAGTGAGCTGTGTGTGAAGGGGAAATGGTTCCAAGGAGAAGGGGCAGAGACCTGTCTCCCCTGGCTCTGGGCACGTGTTTGGAAAGCAGATCTGTACTGCCAGACATTGCTGATTTAGTCTGTACACAGCCTGGATGGCAGCACAGGGATCCCAGCAGGCCAGTGTATGTATCCTGTGGTTCTCATCCTGTGGAACATGGCCTCCCATCCTGGAAAATGATGGAGGCAAGTTCCCAACTGAAAGGTGTTTCTTTGTGCCTACAAGCTGAATTTTGTAGTGTGAGGGGGTGTGTGTTGTTCTTCTCTGCCCTGTTTGTTTGGCCAGCAGGAAATGTGTTTGCAGGTTTCACCATTATTCCTCGTTTTTCCTCAGCTCTTCCAGGAATCCCCTGCTGAGCTCAGGCTCTGTAAGCATCTTACAACCAACCCTTTCTCCTTTTGTCTCTGTAGGATCTAATAAGAAGAGATATTCTGTATTACAAAGGGCGCATAGACATGGATAAATATGAAGTGGTAGATATAGAAGATGGGAGAGATGATGACTTCAATGTCAGCATGAAGAATGCCTTCAAACTTCATAACAAGGAGACTGAAGAAATGCACTTATTCTTTGCCAAGAAACTGGAGGAGAAGTTACGATGGCTTAGAGCTTTCAGAGAAGAAAGGAAGATGGTAAAAGAAGATGAAAAGATAGGTGAGGAGTATGGAAATGAATCTGAAAGGAGGTTGTTGATAATGTTTGATTTAGTCCTAATGGGTGGAGAAGCCTACCTTTTTTTTTTTAGTAGAATTGCAGTTCAACCTTGTTGAAATGTCCTTGGTTGCTCTCATAGTCTCTCAAACAGGTAGCTTTCCAATTCAGTTACTATTATTTTTGGCCCTCAATAAACAAATTCTGCCCATAGCTTCAAGCCTGGATCTCCTTGGGTATATGAGAGGAAGAAGCCTTTGTCCCTCTGCCTTCAGACTCTCCTGGCTGCATCACTCTGCTCTGGTTATGTCTCCTGCAGGGTGAGGGCAGCAAAGACAGTGACTTTCCAGCCATCAGCCCGTAAATTGTCTGTAACCAGTGTCAGTGCAGGCTCAGTTTGTTGCTCAGCTGTAAAGTATTGGGCATATCTATGATACTGTATAAATAATGGGTCTAATCTTACTTTTCATATACAAGTGAGATTATAGAGGCCTGTCCTTCCAGGGAAGAGCTGCTTTTCCATAGAACACACCCATACACTCAGCTCCCTGGGCAGTCCTTGCCCATTTAGGGCGATCCCTGTTGGCCCAACAGTGCAGAACATCCCCTCCCCTTCCCCAAAAGAAACAGAGGCTTTGTGAGCAACCTTCTGAATTGTGTTTGCCGTGTTCCCTTTTCCAGGCTTTGAAATTTCTGAAAATCAAAAGCGGCAAGCGGCAATGACAGTAAAGAAAGTCAGTAAGCAAAAAGGTAACCGGCAACACGCTCTGTGCCTGGTGATGTGAGGGTGGAGCGGGCTGGGCTGAATCCTGCTGGGTTAGGATCCAGCATCCCCCTGAACTTCCCCCTCCCCCTTTCTCTTTTTTTTATAAAATACCGTTTGTGCTTTGTATCTTTTCTTAATGTATCTGTGGGCCAAATTAATCTCTGGTCTAACGTGGTTGAAGGCAGTGGAATTGCACCAGAGATGAATTTGATCTCGTGTCTCCAGTCTGATTGTCCAGAAGCTGTCCCTGGGGGCAGAAATCTATCTCAGTTGTTTATCTCAGGCTGAAACGGGAGTGAGTGCGGAGGTGTGTAGGGGTTCTGCTAATTCCCAAAGTCTCCCATTAGCAAAAAAAGAGGGGTGGCTGAAATGCTGGAACTGGGGAGGGAGTTACCTCTTTCCTGCTGCTGGAAAGGGCACATTCTTGTTTCCTGGGGCTACCTGTAACTTTTTAAGGACAGCACAGTAGCATCAGCTCTAGGAAATAAAGAATTTTAGTAAAGACATGATGCTTCTCAAATGTCAGATTCATTCCTCCACCCAGGCAGGGTACAGCCATGCTTGGTGTCAGGCAGAGCCTCAACTGCTGAAAGCCAGCATTAATTGTCTCTCACAGCTACAGGTTTGGAAATACTGAACATGGGGGGAAAGTCAGATAGGTCGTTTTTCAAGTTCTCCAAAGGTTCACAAAGTCACAGACCAAAGTTCCATGGCACAACTAGGCCTGTAAATGGGGTTTGAGAGAACTCGTCACCGCTTGGCTCAAGTCAGTCCCAGGCAGGTTCATCCCTGCTCTGTGCAGGCACTGGGGTTTTTTTCAGAAGCTGAAGGAGCTCTTTGCTTTCTGCCTCACCTGTTTGTTGTCTACTGGCTTTGCTGGTCTACTAGTGGTTTGCCAGGCCAGCTGTAAACTCCTTGGTTTGCTGTGTTTCTCCATTGTCATCAGTCTTCTCCTCTCTACTAACGTCCTATGTCGTCTTCTAAGATGTTCTCTAAAAACTCTCCTGGCCAGATTTTCTAAGCTCAGAGTGTGCACACCCCAAAACCAGGCCCAGGTACCTCTCACAGGGTACCTGTGTTTCAGGCAGGAGCGGCCACTGTCACCAGCTTGGGGGTCACAGACTCCCCCTCACCACCTGCATGTTTGTCCTTCAGCACAGAACCAACCACAGGGGTTACAGCAACTGGAAAATTAGGGAACCTGGCTTGCATGATGGCCACAACAAAGCCAGTTGAAATTATTACTTGCTGTTCAGTTCTTTTTATTATTAATTAATGAAGGTATTAATTAATAATTGCACTGTTTGGCCATTAAGTGACACAGTTCAGAGGTGCCTGAGCATGCCTACCAGTATTCCCACGTAAATCACTGGACTTGCATCCTGACAAATACAATATGCCCAACAGTACTTATGTCTTACACAGCAATTGCTCTCTGTCTTCTCTCTTTGTCTTTCTCTCTCTTTCTCTCTGAGATGAAAAAGGAGGGGTTGTTATCTTAGGCTTCTCGGACTATAAAACTCATTAGCTCCTAAAGCACCAGTCAGCATTTCTTTGGTGAAGAACGAGCTTAGGCTGTAGCACTGGCAGTTCTTTTTTAGGAGATTAAGTCCTCGGGTCAGACAGAAGTTCAGTCACACCCCAGCACCAAGTTAAGCACAGCCTGGTTGTTTTTAAACCACGGAACATCTGAAAAACAACAAATAGGGTCATTAAAGCAGTAGCTCTGTTTGCTTTGTCCTACACTATGGTGATCATAGCCCAGTCTCCTATTGATTAAATTAAGTATTGACACTGAAGGTTGTTTTGAAAACTGTTAGTTTTCTTACACTGTGGTTTGTCTTGTGCCCCAGACCCAAAGAGAGAGGCACGAGGCTGCCGGGGCAGGGAGCTGCTGGCACTTGTCAGAAGGGGGAGTAGGAGGAAATTCCTGAGAGCTGGCTTTTACTGACTGATTTTTGAATCTTGCCATACACGTTTTTACAGATATTGACAACAATTTTTTTTGCCAAGACCTTGGCAGGAACTTGGGGCTGGGAGCAGGTAGATGTGCCCGTGCCAGGGGTTGTTTTCCTTTGCCCTCCCACTGCACGACATTGAAAAGGGCTTTAAGTTGGTTTTGGAGTATCAGTTGTACCTGGAAAGCAGTGAAGCCCTTCAGGAGCAGGAATACTTCAAGGGAACTATTAACTCATTTAAATGCAGGCTTTGCAGGATGGTCTCAGTGGCTACAGCAGGGCTTGGCAGCTCCACGGCCCAGCCCGACGTGTCGCGAGCTCTGCTCCGTGTCAGCGGGTGCCTGTTACAGACTTGTTCCTGGATTAATCTCAGCTGTTCCCTCCACCTCTTAAATGGGAAACCATGGTAATTCCCCTGTCACAGAACACTTAAGGAAGAGAGAAAAGCCGTGAAGGAGGTGAAATGGAAAATGCAATCAACTTTGTTAGAGGTGAAGCAGAAAAACATTTTTCAAATAGTATAAACTGCTGCTTATTTCATGCACTGTTGTACCACACCTCCCAGAAGTATTGCTCTGGAGCTGGCTGGCATGTGTTTGAGGAGGAGACATTTAAACCACTGCTGGCTGCAGCAGGCAAGGGAGAGACTCTAAAATCAGCTGAGAGCAGCACATGGAGCCTTAAAACTCTGCTTTTTAAACTAAGGGAACGTTTGTCCAGGTGATCAAGGGGGAACACAACGCTCAGTGTTTTGAGTTTTCGAGGGTCCTCTGGAAGAGACTCCTCCTGACACTCACCTCTGCACAGCAGTGTGTGCAGGGCCAGGCTCCCTGCCAGATCCAGGGAATGATGCATGAGGTCAGATTTCAGCAATATCCCAGGATTTGCACTACTTATTGGATTGGGCAAAATGTAATGACATTAGACCAGGTGCCTTAAGACAGCATTAAACCAATTTTTTGGCCTTCTTTAAGTCCATTAGACGTACAGTAAATGGGTACCATTGGCTCTGCACCTCAGCAAGAGAGAAAAGGGCTGGTTGCTGTTGTTTTCTTTTTGCATTGATTATTTAAGATTTTGTCTCTTGGTTACTGCCCTTTAGCTTCTTCCTGCAATATCAGTGTGGGATCTGGGAATAGAATTCAGTGTGGTGTCTCCTAGAAATAGTAAAGTAACAGGAGAAATTTATTTGTCTTGACTTACAAAAACAACAAAAACCACAGAGCCCTTTACAGGTCCCCCTGAGAACTTCCACTGCCTGTGCTGACATGGCAGAGAGATGATGGCATTGAGTTGTTCTCCAGGCACTGTGCTCATTATTGACTAAAGCAGTGGAAACAGCTCCAAAGTTCCCTTGAAAACGGGTCCCTTGTGGATCTCCAGTCCATCCTTAGCCACAGGTTAATCCCAGGTACTTTTTCCATTTCTGAGCGTCTGGAAATAGGGCACTCCTGCCGTGCCTCTCTCCATCAGTGACCTCTGTTCCCTGGCCACTGTTATCCCCTCTCTGAGGATTAGTGTTTGCAGCCTGCAGGAACGTTCAGTTGCCTTCCTGATCCACATCTGGCCCCAAGCAGGACAGCCTGTACATGAAAGGGATATTTGCTCGTATTGCCAGGAAGGAGGTTCCATTCTTAAGCACCGTTTCCCGCTAATGTTTCTGCTTTGGAAAACGAAATGTCTGTTCAGATTTAGAGAAGTGACCTTGGTGTGAGCAGGGAGGAGGGTTTCCCACCCCAGGACAGCTTTTGAGCCCCGCTCTGAGCCAGCTCCTTCATTCCCTCCTCCCTGGCCTGTGTATTCCCCTCTGCCCTGTGCAAGCTTCCCGAGGCAGATGCCTTCATCCCAGGCAAGCTTGAGGAGGAAAGCAGGGATTCAGTCAGCATCACCCCTGTCCTTGAGCTGAGCAGGGTGCTGTCACTCCACCTGCCCGTGAACACTCAGCCCTGCCAATGCAGCAGGGGCGAAATCAGCTGCCAGCGTCTACTGCTCCGGCCTGTCATAAAGCACCCTCTGAATCACTGGATTTTCCTGCTAATTTATTCCTGCCTGATCCCTTGAGCTCACAGCAAACTATGTCAGGAAAACCCTGCCCCAGACACGCAACAGCTTCTCTCTGACTTCTCACACTCCTGCCCCTGAAGCTCTTCCAGCAAGTCTGCCCAGCAGGGCAGGCGGTGCAGGTCCTGTGCCAGCTGCTGAGGACAGGGCTGACCAGGTAACGGGGACTGTAGGACCCTCCCGTGCTTCGCCGGAGTGTTTAAGCCTCTTTTATCGCATCTTCCTCGTTAACAAGATTGACTTGGCCCTGCCTTGTTTCCCCATCCTGTTCACACGTGTAGGCACAGCCTCGGGGGATTGCAAGAGCCCGAGCAACCGCAGACCAGCCGCTTGAAAACAAAGAGGGGCATTTGCATTTTCGGATAATCAGGGTCACCTCCCTTTTTTCACAGCACAGTAGGTGAAAGAACGGAGCTAATCGTGTTCTTGGTGGTATTTCCCCACAGATTCGGGGAAATCTCAGAGCTCACCCCTCTGCTTGTAAAATCCAGATCCTGCCAACTGAGGTGCCTGTTCACAGAGTACCCAAACACTTCGTGCTGTGGGTCCACAAGCACCAGCCCACCAAAGGCAGCCCAGAGAGGGGATTGCTCACTCCGGGCATCAGGAGCCCAGCTGGAGCCAGCAGAATCCTCTGAGAACCTCAGATCTACAAGCTAAGGCAAATCAGGAATAAATTCTTGGCTGGGAGATGTCTGAGGGTGGTACCTGTGACTCAGCAATGGGCTGAGCAAATTCTGCAGGGCAGATTTATGGTGAGACGTTGATGGTCTTTTAAGAGCCCAGGTGTCCACATCAATGTCATGGTGAGATTCCAACTGAAATAAGTTTATCTGCTTCTGCACATTTAGTTTGGTGAGGGGTTTTAGGTGAGGGGCAGTGCTGCTCTCCAGAAGAGGCAGCATTTCAGGGTTTCCAGGGCTGAACTGATCTATTCCTGAAACCCAGGATCTTTGCGACTGGCCTGCAGAGTCCTGGAGGAGAGGGAGTCTGTATAAACCTATGGGATAAATGAGTTTTCACCTGGCTTTGATTGATAAAGCCCTCATATCATCCTTGTCTTATCACATGAGGAATCATTATCTTAGTGTCTGGTCTAATGACATCAGGCTGCAGTAACAGACTGGATAAATAGACTCAGGAAGGTCGAGTTACCTCAGTGTCTGTAGATAGACACTGCAGCTGGCTGGGGAACATGCAGGACACAAGATGACTGTTCCCTTTTGGTTTTCTCCAGCTGCAGGCCAGCCCTTTTCTCTCCCTCTTTCTCCTGAGCAGAGAGAAGTGAGGTCAGTGGTTAGAGCAGGGAGCTGAGGTCTCCTCACTGGTGCCATCCCATTAATACCTGCCTGAGCCAGGCTGTCGAGTAAAATCCCTGGCTGTGTAAAGAGGCACCACTCAAAATCCTCTTGAGTTGGGCGAATATGTCAAAATGTGAGTTGGGTAGTTCAGCATGGAGGTGTAAACTGATGAAATCCTCAGCTCAGGACTGCCTTTGGAGGCAGCAGATCCTGTTCACAGCTGCCACCCACCTCTCCTGCTGGAGGGCTGCAATCAGGGAGAACGTACACCACACACATCATAGTTTGCCAATCCTAAATGTACCAATGACACAGTGAATTGTGCTTTGAGATCCTCTGTGGAAATGTGCTGAAGAAGGGCAAAGGGCTGTACCCACTCAGTACTGCTTGTTTCTTTACCTTAAACTTGTCGCTATTGCAGGAGTAATTAACACAACAATTAGTGCTCTTGAGGCACGTCCCTGGCTTCCCTATGTCGTGTAGGGGTTACAGCATTCAGGGGGGATTGATGGGATTTTTTGAGCACGGCTCCCGAAAGATGCAGGTTGGCTGAACTGCTCTTGAGCTCCGAGGGAGCTGGGAGGTTCCTTAGTGCAGCACTGCTCCCTTCCTTTCCTGCCAGCAGCCTCCCCTCAGCCAGTGCAGAACCCAGGTGTTGAGAAGTCATTGTCACCCAGCTCTGGCTGATGAACAGTGTGATCCCTGGACAGCTGAGTAAAGGAGACATGAAACAGCTCCTGTTAAAAGTTTGAGATAAAATCTTAGAGGTTGAGGATGGAATAAACAGCGTGTAAGGCTATTTCCATGGTTGTGTGTAGGAAATCTGTATGTTTATGGGCTCTGGGAAGGGGCAGTGGTGTCCTGCTGTATGATCCGTCTGCACGTGTCCCTGTGGCTTATCTGTGAGTTAACAGCATGCTCCTCAATCTTCAGGTGCTTCTGAAATCGTGTTGTAACCTCAAATAGATGAGAAACTATGAAAACAAAAAAAAAAGAATCGGAAGGGAGGGGAAAAAAAAGAGCTTTCAATCTTTTTAATTGTTTTCTTCTGAGCTGAGAAATCCAAAAGACTGCAAGTGACGTTGCCCAGTGCTAAAAAAAGATGTGATTTCAACTGACAGCGCAGCATCTCTCTCCCCAGTTTTGTCTAGCCAAATTATAAATCTGGGAGTTGTCTTGTTCTCATTCTGAGCAGCTCCCCCTGCCCCGCTGTGCAGCTGCAGCCACAGTGCAGAATTATGCATGAGCCAGCAGAAGGAGCTCCAGGTCTGGTCATGGGGTAGAGCTGCGTTCTGACACAGCTGTGCCTAGAAATCATTACTTAGATGTCTATCGATTCTTTCCCTTTGTGCTTTGAATTCTGTTTGCCACACAGCCCAAAATTGCCTTGGAAAAGAGCTTTGCTCGTTTCTTTCTGTTCAATTGCAGTGGAGTTGTGGCCTTGCATATTAAAAAAATATCCCTCAAGAGACAATCTTACACAACAGTCCTGAGTTCTGATGAGGGAACAAACCACTTCACAGGAAAACACAAAAATACCAACCTGTCCGTTTTTTCCCAGAATTGCTCTTTCTCAGGATTTGAAGATATGCAGATTAGGTGAATCTTCCACCCCTAGGCCCCCCAGTTTCTTTGTTCAACATTATCAGGAACATGGGTACATTCAAAAAAAAAAACTGAAAAGCCATTCTCGGTGCATCTCAAACTATTGCAAACTACTGTCTCACAGTTTCACAAGGAATTAATTCTGCAATTATCAGCCTGGCTTGCCAGAGCACAGTCCTTATCTGCATGCCCAGCACACAATGATGCATGTCATTGAGATCCGCAGGTTTGAGCATTTAGGCTGTTTGATAAATATCCAAACCTTCAGCTGCTTATGCAGGTAGAACCAGCCAGGAGTCTTTGGCATTCATCCAGCACAGATTTAATGCCAGTAGCCCAGCTGTTAGTGCCAGTAGCCCAGATCCTCACTCAGAGCCACATGAACAACTATGAGAAGAGGAGTCTGAGCTGCTTTGCTGAGGGAAGTGGCAGTGTGTGCATGGGTGTGTTTTGAGCAAGGACAGACATTTTTCAGGAGTTTGGACCAAAAAGGCTGTTTTGGGAGAGAACTGAATGGGGTTTGCTAGCGATCTGGCCAGGGGAGTCTGCCTTTTTCTCTCTTGGAGAAGACGGACTATGGATTCCATTCTTTGCAGTGTAACTCCATCAGTGTCAGCGGACGTCAGCCAGACTGTCCTTTCTCTACTTCTTCAGCCTTCCAAGTGCATAACATCTTGCTGATCCAGGAGATTTTGTAGCATTTCTGTATCATCATTAAAATACATTAGTTCACCCTCCACACAGTCGGTTTAGAGACAGTAAAGAGCTCAAGCCCAGCTCAGCTGCAGCACAGGGCCAACTGCTGCTCTGCAGCCATAGGATGCCAAAGCCATTGGGCCATATCATTAAAGCAGTGTGGGTTTAAGGTTTTGCAAAGCTAAAAACAATTGCTGTGTCCCCCTTAGTAGCAGGTTTAGATAGCTCTTTTCTGTTGTAGAACATTAGTAATTTTGGTGGCACAAGGACTATTTGCCTTTGAAGTAGTTCTTGGTCCACTGGGACAAACAAATCATAAGATTTATTTCACAGCTCTGGGCATGTAAGGGACCTTTAGCAGATCCTAACCTTCCCACGGCTACTAAAATCCCTCACCAGTCTCTGCTGGGAAAAGTGGCCAAGACACCAAGGGCTGATGACCTCCAGGAGAATGTTGACACTCCTGTGTGGGTTCAGGGCTGCAGTTGGTCCCACTATCTCCACATTGACCTGCCTGGAGCAGGGCAGTGGCAGAAGAAGGGTTGGAAGGGATGGGCAGAGATGAACCCAAGCCCATGCTCTGCCCTTGTGGGACATCCTAGTGTCAGTCACACAGAGCAGTAAATTCAAACTGCTCTTTGGGACCTGACAACCAGGATGGTACAAATGTTGTGTCAGGTGTCCCAGAACTGCCCCTGCCCAGGTGTGACCTCAGGACAGCAAGAGCTCTGGGGCTGCTCTGCAGCCTTTCTGTGGAAGACAGGAGCTGGGGAAGACAGAGTAGAAAACTCCCTGACGAGTATCTATTCCAGCATGCAGATAAAAATGCAGAACATCTCCAGGTTGAGCTTTTCAAATAAGTTGGAAATACTAACTGTGATGAATTTGTTAAAGGTTAATAAGGATGAATCACACAGCAGTTTTTGTTCACTGTAAGGATAGATCATGATTACTCCTTACAGTGTACAGAGATGGCAAAAGAGAAATGAGCTAGACGTAGTCAAGATGCTATCTCCCTTTTGAGGATTTCATCCCTCGATTGGTAAATTCTAGAGCAAACTAATTCTCCTTCCTAAAGAAGCACCAAATCCTTAGTTTGGTGTCCAAAAGAGGTCCTGAATGGCAGTGCAGCAGCAACGTGTCCAAGTTGTGTGGTGAGCTCCGTGAGTGCCCTCTGTGAGGCTTTGCCCTGTGTGTAAGTCCTGGCCCCGCTGTGTCTGTGTGTGCGTAGGGACCGCGAACCGCATTTCTTGTGCACACCTTGCTGTGGTACCTGGGTGCTAATCACCGTATTTTGCCTTCTCCAGCACCTTCCCAGCCGAGGATCTCAAAGTGTTTTACAAACATTAATTAATTTAGCTTCACAACCCTCCTGTGAGGTAGGTGGGTGATGCCATCCCGCTTTCCCCGAGGAGGACACTGAGCTGCTGGGGCAGAGTCGCTTCGCTCCTGCGGTTAAAGCCGGGGCAGGGGGCGGCCCCGGGATGGCCCTCGCGACGCCTGCACCCCGCAGAAGGAAGAGCAGTTCTGCAGCAGAGGGGATCCACAGATGGCCAGAGCTTACAGCAACCTGCTCCAGAGCCCCGCTCCTCTCTCCTTCCTGCCCTTCCCTGGAGTTGTGGTTTCCAGCCGGTCACGTTGCCCCCATGCTGAAGGAGGGGTTATCCCTCGTCAGTGGTGTTGTGGGGAAGGACATACAGACATAGCTGTGTCACTGTGCCCTGTAGTCTGTGCTGTGGTGGTGACACACATCCTTTCTGTTCAGTCACCCAGAGCCACCCTTTTTACATCATATTTTACAACAGTTGCACATGCCCCAGCCTGCTGAAGCCCCCCTTTCTATGGGAAAGCTGTAAGGGCAGCATCCCCTTACCCCATTCCTGCACAGGAGCTGTGGCTCACCTGTGTGGGAATTAGACATCCAGCCCCCAAAGTGTAGCCTTTGCCAGTCCATCCATTGCTACCAGTTTGGATTGAGCAGAATTGGCCTTTTCTGCTTTGGTGCAGCCGTTTTGGGCTGGAACCAGACTGGTGAATTTAAAACGAACCCTATGGAAAAGTCCTAAAACCTTGCCAGAGAAAACAATGAGTTCCCCTTTGTGGGAAGGTCCCTGCAGTGTAGGGCTTCCTCCAGAGCAGCTCTGTTCGTTCCAGTGCAGGATCCAGTGCCGAGCCATCCCCGAGGTCGTGCTGCTCAGGGCTAGTCACTGGGGCATGTTGGGGCAGAAGTGTACCTGGAAAATCCAGCTGGGAGGGAGGGTCAAAAGGAGCTCGGAAGCAGCAGTTGTTAAATGTGAGTGGGTTGAATGAGTGAGTGTATGTATACACTAATTCTGAGCAGGACAGGGCACACAGCCTGGCCGTGCTCCTTCGGGCACACAGGACTTTTCCATGAGGGCGGGCAGAACTCTGCCAATACAAAAGTAATGGATCTTTTCCAAGTCTTCGAGCCTTGGTCTAGTGCAGGCAGCCTTGGAGCTGAGAGGTTAGGCTGGTTCCTCGGTCTTCTGCACGTCTGCCCCGTGTTTGGGACCCTGGTTATGATAAGAAGCGATAGCATGACGAAGAAAGACTATTGACCCAATTGCTCTTTGACTGATCTGTTTCTTTTTCCCCCCAATCATCGATGCAGGTGTGAGCTACTCCAAGTCGGTTCCTCCAGCCTACCCACCACCCCAGGATCCATTAAATCAGGGACAATACATGGTGACAGATGGCATATCCCAGTCCCAGGTCTTCGAGTTCACCGAACCCAGACGCAGCCAGGCACCATTCTGGCAAAACTTCAGCAGGTTAACACCATTCAAAAAATAATACCTAGAGAGATGGAGAATTTTAACTTAAAAGAACTAAAATTTAAAAATAAAAATAAATAAAATTATATTTATAGATGGACCTTTTTTCGGAGAAGCACTGTTGCAACTAAATATATATACATATATATATGTATACACTAATTTTAAAAATAATAATATATATACATATATGTATATATATAGAAGGACCAAAAACTTTTTTTGTTGTTTTTGGGAAGTAATCTGCTACTAGATACTAGGAAGCACCAATGATTTCTAACCATGTGACCTATTTTATTTTATTCCATTGGTTGGACATCTTTTTGGGTTTTTTTTCCTTGTTTTTCTTCATTTTCATCCTGGTCGTCACTGGCATCCCAGAATGCTTTCTCGCTTGTGTGACTCCGTCATGGAAGTTCCTCATGGACTACATTGGTGTATATTTTCTTTGATTTTATTTATGGGGGGGGGTTGTTTGTTTTTTGGAGTGCTGGGAGGTCTCTGCTCCCACTCCCTCCCTTGGCTGTCCCTGAGTTCCCATTCCAAGGAGGAGCATCGCCCCTTTCCCTGTCCTGCATTCCCTGGTCTGACTCGTGCCTGTCTGGATGTGCTCCCTGTGCTCCCGTTCCGCTGCGCAGTCCTTCTCTGGCTTTAACTGTTTTGTCGTGGGCAAGTGAAACCCAGCAGAAGGGGAAGCAGCTATTTAGGAAGTGAGAGATGGGTTTTTCCTCAGTTAATTTTTTGCACTTTTTTTAAGCACTGTCTTTTTCTCAATCCTGTGTGATTTGTTCACACTCGGAGTAAGACTGAGAAAAGAACATCAGGGGCTTTTCTCTTGCATTTAGCTTTGTTTCCGTGGGGTTATCTTCGATTTATTTTCTTTTCAAGCTGATATACGACTCTGAAAAGCCCATTCCTATCTTTGTTTTCCATGCAAAGATAAAAGCTTAAAAAAACTGATGGCTTCATGCCTCCATCGCAGCTGGAGGAAAATTGGCTCCGAGGCTCCAACGAAGGGCCAGTTTTTTGTCTTCAAGAACTAAGGTCCCATCCTTGGCCACCCTCAGCCTGCACAGTGCTGTGCTAATGACTCACGAATTGCCATTCGCAGGAGCAGTGAGGACTCACTGCACTCCCTGCCTGCTCCACTCTGGGCAGCCCAGATCCCTGGCTCCCCAAACAGCCGTGAGGTGCCGGTAGCGCCCCGTTAGTGAAGGATCCCTGGGAGGAGTCACCTGGTGGGTAAATCTGCACAGGGGTTGAGAGCTGCCTTCCAGGGAAGATGTGGATGCGAGCTGAGACGTGTAGGCAGAATTCTGTGACCCAATCCACATTAGTGCTCCGTTCAGTCCCGTGGCTCACGGAGGTGTCTCAGTGTCAGAGGGCTCTGGAGGGATTTAGCCCGACTCTCCAGGTCTCCTTCTCTCTCTTTTTCTCCCTCTGGAGATTCACAGCTCTGTTGTTAAAGACACGTCCTACCATTTCAGCCTTAAGTACATTTATTTGCAAGTGCAGAAGCTTATGTTTAAGCTTGTAAAACAAAGCATTGTGCACGAGGATGATTTTTTCTTTTCCTAAGGCAAATGAGACTGTTTAACCAGATTTAGAAGACGAATTTAAAACCTTTGCAGAGCTATTCTGCAAACTCCTTTGAAAATGTGGGATAAAGCGATTGATCATGGTATTTGTCATTTGCTTTTGAATCTGATGCACCACATAAGCACTTCAGGCCAACGAATCTGGAGATAGACTTTTTTTTTTTTCCCCTTAAGAAATACAAGTGAATGGGAAGAGCAGAGAGAGTGATTTCATTATTTCCATGGAGCCTGTTTTATTTCCAGGGCATATTGCAAGGGTGGCGTTATTTTTATTTAAGTCAAAAAATAATCTCTCTTTTGACTAATCTAGAAACTATCAATAAACAGCAAAGCCAGATTAGTGTTTTGGAGTGGAAGAGTGGCCCCTCTGTGACAGGCAGCAGCCAAGCACCAGGAATCCCAAATAGGAAGCAAACAAATTTTATATCAGAAATTATTTTTATGCTCTTTTGTATCTTTGCATTTTTATGGTGAGATTTTAATACGGGCTACATAGCAAATTTTATTTTGTTTCTTTAACAGAATGGGTATTTAATGAAGTGAATGAGATGGGTTCTCAGTAGTTAACGGGAATGTTTTAACTCTTTCTGAATGGCTGAAGAGATGCAGAGAGAGAGAGAGAGAGAGAGACAGAGAGAGAGATTCCAAAATGTTGTCAACATGATGAAAATTTCTCTTACTCCTTTGCCTTTTTAATTGCTTAGGGAAAAAAAAATTAACAAGCACATTAGTTAAGCCTGTTCATTTACTGTTTTGTGCCTCAGAGAGTGAGAATGAGACATCCATAATTTTTATGAGAAGATGCTTCCTAAATATTCAGCACTAGGAAAAAAGAAACACCACCGCCACACCATTATTTGCATCATAAATCAAGACTGGCTTGATCTGACAAGGCCACTTGTTGGACTCGCAGCTTCTTTAAGTGGAAGCCCACCCGAGCCAGCACTGCCCGAGCGGAGCAGCTGCAGCCGCCTGTTCCAGAGGGAAGAGGGGCTTGGCTCTCAGGCAATGGCATCCAGGAAAGCTCTTCCCCTCCATTAATTGCCAAGGTGCTGCAGGAGATGGAGCATTGGCACAAAGAAGAACCAGCACTGGGTCCCACTTTCCCACCTCCTGTGGCTTTCCCAGTAGGGAGCAGGGCTGGGCGGCCGCGGGTGTCGGAAGCGGCGCGGATGCAGATTGGGGTGATTTGACTGAGCATCTGATAACAGACTTTCATTTCAATGCCAGACAGGAGGAACCCACTTACCATTCCATATGCAGAAACAAGAGAGTTGTAACAACCTTAAATGTTTACGGTATTTCTCTGGCTGAACCTATATAAATATATATATATATATAAAATAAAGACACCCTCTTCCCTAGGTAAATGACATGCATTACCCCCTGACCTAGACACTAGAACAGAGGATCTAAATTCAAGACTTTCGCCTCCCCACCCTCTCCAAAAGTCAAACAAGAACCAACCTAGGTGCATCTTACAGTTGTAAATAGAAAATAATACATAGAGAAATATATTTGAAATTTGTTTCAGTTTCTGGATGGGCACCAGCCGTCCATTGCAATGTTATTGATAGTACACTGTGGTGCTTTGGGTTTCTGGTTTTGTTCTCTTTATGCTCTGTCATCTTTTCATTGCAGCTACATTTCAGGGAACATGTATATTTAGTAGCTATTGTAAGTTCTGCATGGCATCACCAAGCTTATTTTTCCTTAAGAAGAAAAGAAGAGGCTGTAGGAGTTTAAAGGCACTATGACGACAGGGACTTGTAGCAGAGAATTTAAAAAAAAAAAAAAAAGGTTTTTAAAATTCTAGTTTGAAGCCAAATACTGATATTTTAGTGCTTTTGGAGTTTTAACAGTAAGAGCAAAAAAGAAAAAAAAAAAAAAAGAAAAAAAAGGATTTTGGTAACCCAGCTGATCCGCACTTGCCAGTTTTATTATTTTGTTTATATTGGACTGTTTGACCCTGTCAAACAAGTGTCAAAGTTGTGTGTATAAAACAAACAAAAAAAAAGTGTTTAAAAAAGTGTTGTAAAGACACTGAGCCTTATGAAAATATTTATGGAATTAAATAAAAAGAAGTGAAAAGGCATCTGAAGGCATTTTAACTCATTTTCCTCAGAGCGGTCTCACTCTCTCCCCAAGGCTGAGCACGAGTCACTGGGTTGGGGCTCCAGCCTGGCAGCAAAGCGGCCTCAGACAATAGTGTGCAACTAAAAAGTAGGTTTGCTCTGGAAATCCCCCCCTGCCCTTGCCCTGTCCTCCCTCTGAACGGAGTGAAATGATTAATGAGCAGCTGGAGGTTCAGCACTGACAAAATCCTGCCTTGCAAGTGCTGGCAAGGGCTGCTTCAAGTGGAGCTGGGATCAAGTCTGCTACAAAACATGGGGTTAAGGTGCTTTTTTGTTCCTGCACTTTGCTCAGCTCCAGCCCACACATGAAGATAGCCGAGTTCTCTGGACAGGCACCCAGTCTCAAATATGCTGGGAGCAGCCCAAGAAGCATTTTGGAGTGTGTGGAAGTAGAGCAGAGGGTGGGTTTTTCAGGGGAAGGAAACCTGGTCATGCACTGCCCTCCTGCTGGAGAATGAGCTTTATCCTTGAAAGGCCAAGTGCTCTCTCTACAAACCCAGTGGCACTTTGCAGGTAAGACAGTTGAATCATGTATGTCTAGTTAGCCTGAAAATATAACCAAGAAACCCGGGGTTCTCACACCATGGAAGTGGTGCCTACCACGTGAAGAAACACTAAGGCACATGGGCCATGATTCTGTAATTAATTGCAGCCAAATTGCTACGTTTTCAGACAGTTTTCACTGATTTTCCTCTCTGCCCTGGAGTGCCTGTCAGAGTGAGGGATGGCCAAGGTGCCAGCACATGGACTGACCACACCTCCAGCCACAAAGTGAGGAAACCAGTCAGTTAAGGGAATAAAAAATAACCCAAGGAACTCTGCTCTGAGACAGCAAGAGAGAGGAAGGACAGAGGCAAAGCTGCGGGGCCAGAGTTTGAGCAGGTTCAGAATCACAAACATCACAGCTTCACATCTGCCTCCTGCTTCAGCAGCACCCACAGCCAAGCTTTTTTCCTCTTGCTTACATTATTGCTTGCCACGAAGAGGACGTTGGTGCCATGCTGGGGTTCACCCCTCCAAACCATCCCGTGTCTCTCGTAGCTGGAGTCCCTCTGGAGCAGTGGCACAGCTCCATTTCCAGTGAGTTCTGCAGGGGAGAGCAGCCCCAAAATGCAGCGATGAACAAAACTTCCCCTTGGAGAGCTCCTCTCCTACCCACACCAGTGGCTTTGCAGGCCAGAAAAGTTGTTTGCCAGGACTTAGCACTCCCCTCCGAGTTTGGAAGTGGGAGCTGTGAGGAAGGAAGGGGTGGAGAGCATAAGTTGCTCAAGATGTAGGATGTATCCAAAAATCCCTGACAAAGAGGGAATGGGGAAGAAACTCAAGTCACCCAGTGCATGCACTGGGAGCAAAAGCACCACCAAAGCTTACTCAGAGCTTTAACTGAACCCCCTCCGTGCCCTGCAGCCTGCTCCCAGCCCAGCTTGCTTTCCTGGCAGTGGGAAGAGCACTCCATGGCCTGTAGCTGATGGTCGACTTCTCTATTTCATTTAATGATGGGATTTGTTTGTTTTTAGCTTTCTCCAGCATCCAGCCAGCTACTGTGAACTTTGCTTGCATGAAACAAAAACCAAAACCAAAGAAACCCGTTTAAAATCCCTTTCTCTGTTGGGGTCGTTGGACTGTGCTCCTGGATAACAGACCCTGGGCTGTCGTGCTGCCCCACCTGAAGGCACAGGAACATTGTGTGGAGCTGGCAGCCTCCATGGGCTCCGCTTGGGTTTGGAATGGAATGGGTAAAACTCTCAGGCTGATATGTTTGTGATGTGACAAGAATGTTGTATGAACGATTCTGCACGTCAAAGCCATCCCTGGTTTATCTGTGTGTACATATCCATGGAATTACAGAGGAGCTTTTGCTTTTTAAGGAATCAGACTTTCAATCTGACTGATGGTGCAGGGATTACACAGCCCAATCTACCCCAAACAACACATTTTGTGGGTGTTCTGTAGCTCAGAAGCAGCACCAGGTTCTGCAGGAAGTGCAGTGGCAGGTCAGCAGCCTCCAAAGCATGTAATGCACCATCTGTGCAGGTTTATAAAGAACAGCTGGAATTGCATGTTGCTGAGGATGAAGTGACAATAACTGGCATTTTAAAGAGCGTTTGTAAGCCCTGTCCACTGAGGGTTTTGCAGTCTGCTGCTAAGGAAAGGACACGAGCTGTTAAACTGCAAATGTAATGCCCCAAACTGCAGGAACAAATTGTAAAACTGTCTTTATTTATAGTCCACAGCTCCTACCTTTGCTATGGAAAAGCGATACAAGGTATTTCTTAAATACTTTTAATGTTCACGTGCTTTTTTCTTCCAGCTCTCTCCAGGCAAAGTGGCTCCTGGTGAAGATTTGCACCTTCTCCTTTCAGAGCCACAGTGGTTGTCACCTCTTGCAGGTGTGACAGGGTCTGTGTGCTCAGCTCTTTCCACAGGCTGGGCTGACCCAAAAGTGTTTCCCTGTTCCAGGAGCCCCCCCCAGGTCCCAAATCTCTCTGTCCACTCCCCAGGTCAAGCCGTGGTGGCCAGTGCATTGTCTGAGGGACACAGAGCACTTTGCTCTTCTTTCAGTTCTGGTCCCAGCAGCAACAGAACATCTGGAAGGTGGGAACACTGGGGAGGTTTTATTTTTCATTTAGGAGAACATGTTAAAAATTAAACCCTCGTCTCATAAAGAAAACATCAGTGCTTGAAGCAGTTCTCTGGTCTGGGGCAACTTGTGCAGTGTGTCACCTCTGGCTGCCTCTGTGGCTCCCAGCTGGAGGGAGAGCTGGCCACCCCAGTTTGGGAGGAGATGGGGGCTCTACACACACAGCTACAGCCTGCCTGGCTGTTACACCCACCGGGCAGCTGGGAGGAACAGATAAACATTTTTGCCAGGATCTGGGCTTTTCACAATAAATTGTGGTATTAAATTGGCTTATAAATACCTCTGAGAATTCAGGCTCCGAGAGGCTCAGTGAAGTGAGTGAAGTTGACTTCAGAAGAGAAGTTCCATTCTCTTTTTCATCTGGAGAAGCAATAAGAGGAGCTATTGATCTATTTGCTTCTCTTCTTAGCTCACCTTTAAAAAAGTGCGAAGCTTTTATTCATGAAGGAGGGTGTGTCTGTGCATTCAAGGCTTTGCAGGTTCATAGGAAATCAGAGAGCAGCTGGTCCTTGCCCTCAGCACAGTTTGCCCCAGGTGGAAATGGTTGAGCTCAACGACTTAAGTTCCTCCTAAAGACAGGAATTCTAAAGGCAGGTTTTACATAGGCTGGGTTGATACTCTGCCACGTTCAGAACACTGCAGAGGTGCGAAGGGAGCAGCAGGTCTGAACAAATAAGTCATTTACAGAAGTGAAGTCGCTGGTGTTATCTCAGAAAGTCCTTTGTCTCTGGCTGTTCCTTCATCCCAGCCAGAGCTGCCCTCTCCGGGTGAATGGTTTGAGCAGAGCTCTGTATTGCCCAGGTTGTTTTAATATCAATTTGGTTCTGCTTGACCTGGACATTTGATGGCTTTTCCATCCTCAGTCACTCCTGTGCAGCCCAGACCACGGGGAGTTTTGAGGCAAAGGTATGTCACCATGATTTAAAGTGGAATTGCTTTCCACATATTTGAGCCATCTCAGTTCTTTGTCTTCTGTTTGGAAGCTGGATAAATGCAAAGAAGTGCCATTTGCTGTATTTGAATTCCCCAGCAGGCAGACCAGTGCTTTGCCTGTGCCAAAACAGAGCAGCCTTACAGCCCTGCTCCCCATCTAAAGCTCAGGTGACATGGGAGTGGGTGGTTTTTACAAAGTAAAACCCCAAATCCAGCAAAGGATCAAATGGATAAATTGCACTGGAAAAAACTGTCACTTGCTGCCTTCTCTGACCAAACGACGTCACTTGTATTTTATGATTTATTTTTTTAATTTGGCCGTTGTGTTGGTGTCCATGGTGTCCATGCTCTCCAGCTATGGAGGGCCCTCATTCCCGAGGGACACAAAAGCCCAGGACACTCACCAAGAACTTTCTCTCCTCCAAAAGCACTGGTGATGCTGTGTGGACACAGGGGGTGGGTCAGGAACAGAGAGGGTTTCTCTCCTGCCAGGAGGAGCTATAACCATGTTGCCTTAACAAAGCCCTTATCCCACAGGCTGGTTTTTCAGGGAATATGTGACAAACCCACTGATTTCCTCAAAGTTTCACTCCCCCACAGATACAGGGCAGCAAGAGAGGAGTCCCTGGCCAGCCCTGCTGCTACGGTGGTTTCACGCTATACAAAGGAAATCCAGAATCTTTGGACCGGGAAAAGAAAATAGGAGCAAATACAATAAATACCCGTAGCTGTGGAGGGAGCTGAGACGGGTGTCTGGGGCTCTGCTCCCAGGATGGTTTGTGCCCATTCCCTGAGGACTGTGAGTGTGCAGGCTCTGCACAAAGCCACCAAATCGCCACCTGGAGGCATCTGCTGCTTGCTGGGCACAGTGGAGGGACTGCACAGGGGATGCTCACGGGGCTGGGACGTGCAAGGTACGTATCCCACCCACCTGCAGCACCCGGCCCAGCCTGGATTCCAGCTCTGGGACTCGCAGCCTGCTTGGCAGCACTGGGCAGGATCACTGGGGGCAGAAGAAAAGGATGGAGGAGAGCAAGGAATGTTTGCTGGCACAATGTCCCACTGCCCTTCCTGGTGTTCCCAGCGCAGCCGCACTGGCCTTAGTTTTGCTGTCTGGATGTTCCATTAAACAAGTTTGATTTTGCTGCCTGATTACAGAGTGGTTTCAGCCTCACGCATCATTTAGGGCTCCGTAAAAGACATCCCTGCCCAGGAAGCAGCAAGTTGGTGGTTGTGGGTGGACAGAAGGTGGTTTTATGCCAGAGGGGGTGGTAAAGGGAAATGGGTGGTTGGATTCTCACGTCCACTTCTTGCACCTTGGAAACACCCACCTTGGTGATTTACCAGCACGTGGGAAACCAGAGTGTGTAACTTGAGGTGGCAGGGGCTGTGTTTGCATCTCCTGGGGAGTGAAAGAACAATCAGAGCATGTTCCCAAAGAGGCAGAGCCTGTTCATTCACACTCCCCAGACAGACCCATTTTGAGCTAGACACTGGAAGCAGGGTAAGGAGCTAATGGGGTTGGTTTACACTTAGGGAATAGCCAGTCTACCAAAATCCAGAAATAACAGCCCTGGGAGAGAGCAAAACCTGCTGAGCACTGTTTTTTTGTCCTGACTCTGTAATTCTTTTGGCTTTTCATGAAAAGGCATATTAGTAATAGCCAGTCATGTAGGGAGTTAAAGGCCAAACTTACCCTGCACCAAACACAAACAAAAGCTTTTGCTGGAAGAAAAAGACTAACACAAACTGCTGTAGAAATGCCAGTTGGAATTCCAACACCCCCTTCTTCACCCTCCCAGTTATAATTCCTCTACTCTTTCCAGGCTGGAGGACGAGAAATTCCAAGAGGGCAGCAGATAAAGGGCATTGCCTTCAGTGCCAGGCATTATTTACACCTGCCCCAAACTATCAGGAACTGTTGGTAACAACCCTGTTCACTTGGATCTCACGTGCGCAGCCTCTGCCAGGTGTGCAAGCAGTTTGAAGACCAACAGAAACATTGGGATGGGCTTCTTTTGTGCCAGTGGAAACAGATGGTTTAGATAAATAACCACATCTCTGCAGTGTTTCTATCCAAATATTGCAGCAGAGATCCTTCAAGTGAAACTGAGCATAAAGAACCAGCAGCAAAGCCAACCGTGGTTCTGTCCCTGTCTGGTCCAGCAGAGCACTTGGAGCAAAGCAGCCAGATTGCAGGATAAGTGGACTGTAAAAAGGCTTAGCAACAAAGGCAGTATTAATGACATGGTAATGCTTGTCTGCGTAAAATATATTGATTTCCCCTCCCCTCTTGACTTATGGCTCGTAACGAATTAAAGCTGCTCTTGAAGTGTTGTTTCTCCTTGGCTCCCGAGAACAGAGCTCAGCACTGGAGCTGGTGAATGATACACTGGGAGACTGGGGTGGTGGGAAGGGGGGATGTAATTCCAGCTGTGCTGGTGTCAGGCATTTCAGCAGGATGTGAAAGGGAGGTGAAGGGCTTACAAAATGAACACAGCCAGTGATCAAAAGGAGTCTGTGCTGACACCAGTGTCCCTCAGCCCTCAGGGATGCCTCTCCCCACCTGGGTGTCCCTAAGGGCCACCCCGAACTTCCCACTGGACATTTATAACTGCCCAGCCCATCTCTGAAGCAGCAGTAAGCACTTCTAGGCAGATGGGCCTGGAGGGACTCCCACAGAGCAGCCTGTGCTGGGGAGGGTGTCCCCAGCCCGTCCCCTGGTCCCCAGCCCTGGGGAGAGGCCACAACCATGTGTTCCACCTGCTTTCCTGCCTTGTCCTGTGGCACATCCACCTGCTCCCTCTTGCTGCTCTGAGACAGATCCAAGCCCACACATCCCTTTTCCCATGGCAGCCCCCAAGGGAGCCCCAACCTACCACATCTCCTACCCAACCCCTTGGCTGCAGCCACTGCCACCCCCACCCCAGCGATCCTGCAGAGCCTTCAGCAGGGCTGGCCTGGGCTCCCACTCCCATCCTTCCCTTCTTATTTGCTTCCTTTCTATTCATTCCTTTCTTTTCTCCCCTCTCTCACTTTCCTTCCTTTCTTTCCCCTCATCTTTGCCTTTTTAAAATTCCTTTTGTATTTAATTCATTGCCCTCTTGCTTCCCAGACACATCTTGCTCATTCGGCTTGTTCAGAAAACACAGACTTCTGTCATCACCCCGTGTTTCCCTTCTCTGACCAGCACTGAGGGTTGTAAATTCTTGATTAGTGAGGTAGTTCACAACCTCCTCTTTCTTCTTGTGGTTTTTAACATGTGCTGCAATTTACGGGCAAAAATTCTTCTTTCTCATTATGTGCCATGTGATGACAGAACAGAAATACAGCTCAGTGTGTGCATTCATCTGGGACAAGGACTTTGCTGTAATGTTGGGGATTGGCCATTAGTTCTGCAATGTAATGGCTGAAACAAACCATGAGCAAGTCGTTCAAACAGCAGCATTTCTGCCAATTGACTTTTTTCTTGTTTAGTTGTGTGGCGGTGCCTAAAGCCCAGCACACACTGGGAAATCGCTGCTTGTGTTGCACACCCCCCCTCACCTTTTCATTCAGTAACGAGAAAAATCAGCACCCCCAGATATGAGGAGTGTCCTGACCCTGCCTGGCACTGGCAACTCATTTCCCCTCTTGCTTCCCCCCATATCTCTCCTCACCCACTGCCCCGTGCTGGAATATGAGCTGTTGAAATTGCACCTGAAGCCTGAATTAAGGACACCCCTAAATTCAGTAGCTTGGGTCCCATGGTTTGATTCAAACAGCAGTAAATGGCATCATAATACTCATAAATTCCAAATTAGTCTGCTGGAGCCCAGATCCCAGGAAGCCAGGACATCCTGAAATGTCTCGGGAGCAATGGCCAAGGGAAGAGCAAAGCAGCCCTTTCTTCTTTTCTGTTGGGTTTAATGTTTTCTGTTTGAATTTAATAATTTCTCTTTGTCCTTTTCACAGTTCTCATGTTCTTGGCAGCAGCCAGGGCAGGTGCAGAGAGCTCTGTGTCCCTTGGCCAGGCAGGGCCAGCCCTGCTCCACAGCCAGGAAGGAGATAAGGGGCCCTTTGGCTTTCACCTCCAAACTCCTTCCCAGCCCACTCCCTGCTGGACATCATCCTGGATGCTGCATTAATCCCTGTCCTTCTCCATTTCCAACTGGTGCATCCTTACATCCAGTTCTCCAGCACTTGTCTGTGCACACACATGGGGCATGCTCCCATTAAATCTGCAAAGGTCCCTCCTTAGAAACCATCTCTTGCCGTGGTACAGAGGCTGCTCTCTCTCCTGCTTTTCCTCCTGAGCATCTTCCCTCATATTCCTCTCCCAGGTTTCCATTAAGCAGTCCTAGGCAGGCATAGCCGTGTTCTGGGCACTGTAAAGTAGCAGGGAGCCAGGAGCAAGGTTAAAATTCCTCTTGCTGATGGTGAGAAAAGGCCCCATTTCCAGAACTGGGGGCTGCTGCACGTGGCACTTTGTTAAAGACATTTGTAAGCTCCCAATCATGAAATAATTATTTAAATATTGAAATAATTATAAAATAAGTAAAACCTGAGCTCTGGTGCAGTGAGTGAACAGCCCTGAGCAATCAAGTAGGAGCTATGAAAACAAAATTATGTATCTCAAACTAGATGGCAAAGAGAAACTGTTGTTGCTAAGGCCGGCAATCTCAGCAATCACAGGAGACAGGGTTTCGTCCAGGAAGCCATTTAATGAGAAAACTGACAGCTTTTTATCCTTTTTAGAAACTAGCATGATACATCTTCACTGGTCCACACAATTGGTTTTGACTAACTTATTGAACGAGCTGAAGTATTAGCTCATCTGTCTTTATTTTGACAACTCGGAGTATTATTTTGATACTGGACAAAGCTGTTGATCAGAAAGGCATGAGAAAGGCTCTGCAAAAGCAACACCTGGGTGATAAAGGAAAATCTCTTGTTATTATGTGAGAAATTTAGGCCACTTTAGCTTGTGTGAAGCTACAGATGTATTTTGAGAAAGTTCTAACTGTAGTTTGAGAAACTAGGATATTGTTTACTGTTTGCTTTTCAGACAGAAATTTTCCAGGCTGACTCTGAGCTTTACAGAAACAGAATTACTTATGCTAACTTCAAAACTCTCAAAATTAAGCCCCAAAACCCAGCTTTCAAAAATGTACCACCAAACTGGACTGCCTTAGGAAAACTTTTAATGGAAGGGATGAGATTGAGTAAACCTCCTCTCTGAGCTGCTGAGAACCAGACAGACACAAATCATAGAATCATTTAGGCTGGAAGAGACCTTTGAGATCAAACCTGGCTCATGTCTCCTCATTCCCTGGCCTGCAGGAAGGGTTTCCCTCCCATTTCTTCCCTGCAAGGTTTCTGTCGGCAACCCTGCACAGCCAGCTCTGGCTCCTGGTCAGAGGGAAATGCTGGGTATGGAACAGGAGCCCTGGCTGGCCACGAGAGGGAGAGCCCAGTTACACCCTTGGGAAAGGTGCTGGAGCTTTATTCTCACCAGGCAAAGCCCAGTGAAGCTGAACTGAGCCAAATCTGGCAGCAGCAGCAGCACAGGAAGAGCTCTCTCCAAAGCCCATGGGAATTAATGAGTTAATCAGGACCTGAGCTTACTACTTTTGTCCACATTTTAAAGTCTGCTTCCCATTTTTTGGCTGTTCTGCACTAATCATCCCAGTACTGAGTCTCCTCTCAGATTTCACTGCAGGTTTCCCTCTTTCCTTACTCCAGGCTCTCTTCAGTCTCTGCAAGCCCTGGAAAACCACCCTGGGATCCAGAGGGACAGATGAACTCTCACCCCTGGGCAGCCCATCCTTCACTCAGAGCTGAAAAGTGGGAACAAGCAGGGAGTGGGTGCATGGATCGGGCCTCTGAGGCTGCTGAGAAGTGAGAAGCTGTGCCAGGGTTTTGCTCTGGCTGGATACCCACATAGTCCCAGTTTTCCCAAGGTTATATATCAGCTACTGCCCTCCTTCACCCTCACTTCTCCAGAGTCAGGGTTTCACTGATGACTTCCAGGATTTCAGCCTTCCACAGGAAATGAAACTCCAGTCCAAGCGCCACAGGTATTATTTCAGTGCATTGTTACTAAATATTGGGGGAAAACCCACCCTACACTAAATGGTCCAGAAAGAACAAGGTTGTTTAGGCAGCAGCACAGCTGCCCAGGAAGGATGACATGTCAAGTGAACTTCATTGAGCTAAAAATACTGAAGGAAAAGGTCTACATCCACCAAAGATGTGAGAAAGGTAGTGGCAAAGATATGGATCCACGACAAAACAGGAGAAAGCCCCTTTTTCCAGCTTGTGTGCTGAAACCACAGAAGGGGTGAGGTTCTGCTACTGAGAAATAAAAGGTTCTTAAGACAATATTCTCAGGAAACCCTTGACTGCAGCAAAGTTCACATTAACAACACAGAATTAAAAGAAAGGGCTCCATCATATGAGCCTTACTCATGGTTGTGCTGGGTTCTTACACAATTAAACTCTGTCCTTGGGGGCTGTTCCTCAGGCCTGTACTTAACCAAAGCCATCCCACATTCACCCTGCAAGGCACATCTAAAATTAGTCCCATTGGCTGGGCAAGAATTGCACAATCCAGCCACAAATTAACAGATCCACTGCAAGCTGCTTGACATTGTCCAAAAGTCCTTAGATCCCACTCAAAAATAAAGCTGGGCTGGA
This sequence comes from Serilophus lunatus, assembly GCA_013399895.1. NCBI lineage: Eukaryota > Metazoa > Chordata > Aves > Passeriformes > Eurylaimidae > Serilophus > Serilophus lunatus. Next base: position 394,133 of record VXBA01000657.1, read on the forward strand.
GACTGGAACTTGGCAGAAAAAGTGAGGCCTCAAAATAGAACGTGGCTGCAATGGTACAGAGAGTGCTGGCTAAATGATTTAATTAGCTGGTGTTAATGAACAGTGAATTTCTAATACTCTCTCCTCCAGATTTTCATCTTGCCAAATGTTAAGATGCCTGAACTCTTCCTAAACCCCCAGCAGTTGGAAGCTTCACAGTGGCAGTAATCACAAGTGTCAGCACTTCACAATCCTTCCAGCCTCATCAGGGCAAGTTGTTCTCCAACACCACCTGGGCAAACTCGGCTGGAAAAGGGATGGGAAGAAACAACCTTTGGTCCAAGATTCATGGTGACCATTTCCATGGGCTCGGACCCTTTCATGGTGACTATTTCTATATGTTCAGGCCCCTACCACCCCGAATGCAGGCCCATTTCAGCCTCAAACTGCTTCCAAAATCCAAGCTTGCCATAGAGGTGCCCCAAGCTGGCCAGGTATGGAGGGACAGCTATCCAGGAAAAAACACTGGGGAATAAGGTGGGGAGAGCACCCATGAAAGGTGAACTCAGTCTTCATTTCAGTGAGGGCAACACCCCTTTCCTGTCAGTGCTGGCTCTGCTCATCCAGCCTCTCTTCCCTCAGAAGGGAGTTCGCATCCCTTCCTACCCAGCAACTCTTTTTTACTGAAGCCCATCTTCACTAAAAATGGGAGAAATAAATTGTTTTCTTTCAAATGGAGAAATCTACATTTTTTTTCTAAGACAGTAATTTTTGACTTCTGGATGTGGGTTAAACTTCTGGAGAGAAATCAGGGGCAGAAGGGCTCTGGTCCCCCAAGAGCAACAGAGCCTTTGGCATAAGATGTCCAGGCAAAGATGCTGAGAAAGTGATGCGAAACCATCAACCATTCCAAGGTTTAACCCATGAAGCCGTTCCCTGTCTGCTGCATTGCTGATCTGATTCCTCAACTACCCATCTGTGTTCAAAAAAACACCTGGAAGATGTTCCCCAGAGAAGGATTCACACCGGAGGAGGAGCTGTTTTGTAGCCAGAGCCTCTTGAAATCAATACCAAAAAAAAATACCTCTGGAAGTGTTTTTGAAGGGAGACACACTTGGTATGACAACAGCTCCATTTCCACGCCCCAATTCTCTCACTAGCAGTGATCTGTGACAATAGATTGATGAGGGGGGTTTTGACAATAAAATGAATTCACTGAGTTGGGCTGCTCCCTCTTACTTGGTTATGAGTGCCCCTTGTTCTTAGTGGGGAAACAATATTGCCCTTTTCTCCTCAAAATGCAGAGTTTGTATTTTTGATGCAAACCAAATTCAGCAGAAGAGGAAAAAATTCGATTTTTTGCTTTCAGACAACTTACGGTATATCGGTATTTCCATTTATTTGTGTAAGTGGTAGCCTTGCCTTCCCCGCTTCTGCTTTGTACTTGCAGTTCATGAAAAGGAGATAAGAGAAACTGCTTTCAGCGGCTGCAAACTAATTTTATGAAATCAATTAACACATTAATGAATTACAGTGTTGCCATTTCACATTTCTTCTCCCTGATAATGCCAAACAGTCAAATTGGAGGGCAAAGATTTTCAGTCTGTTATTGCTGGGAGCTTTGCTAATTATTTTTCCTGCCTTGCTGTCCCAGGAAATGCCATCAGACGCTGAGGAGGGAAAGTACCACATAGGGTTTACTCCCCACGAGTATGAGACACTTGGCAAAACTCGGGGAAAAGTGGTTCCAGATGGGAATCAATAAAGCAGAGCCCTTCTGGGCCCTGTTGCCCAAAACGTGGGAGCATGGATGCTGAAGAAAGCAGCTGAGGAGCAGGAGGGAAGGAAGGAGGATTGATTTGGGAGCAGAGGCAAAGTATCTGTGCAGAGCTCTCCTAATATATCATTGCCATGTTAATGAATTCCACATCAGTCAGAGGTGAAAAGGGAGAAAAGCACAGAGAGGGCTGAGGAATTCCTAATCCCAACCCAGCTCTTCCACCTACTCAGTTTTCTAATGACAAAATATCTGCTGCAGAGTATCTGGTGACTCGCATTTCCCTTCGCTTTCCATTTGACTCTGCAGCCTCTCTTCCCGTATTTCCCTGCTGGGATGAGCAGTGGTGCCAGGAAACCAGACTTGGACAGGAGGTTATTGCTTTGTGGTTCTTACAGACTTGTGGGCTTGGGGCTTGCTGGGGGCAGGGGGGAGTTGTGTTCTCATGATTTTAAATAAGTAAATAAAAGCTGTTTTATTTATTCAAATGCTCAGAAGGGAGTTGTTTCCATCCAGATACCCTGATCAAACTCATCCAGTGGAGCATCCACAAATGCAGTTCAGCTGGAAGTAAGTTGCCAGCAATCCAGAGGGATTTCACTGTGTAACATCATGTTCACTTCAGTGGACACGCATCTTATCTCTTGTCACACAGACAGGAGGATCATTCTCCCTCTGGCATCGAGTGAGACACTTCCAAGAGTCAATGGCAGCTGCAGAGACCCCCCAGAATGAACACATAACCCCTGCAGCAGTAACACAACACCTCTGTCCAGGATCAGAGTGTACACGAGCATAAAAGTGCACAAATTCCCTTCTCCATCCAGGAATCACCCCCAGGTCTCCACTTCAGCCAAGTGGGAGGGAGCCAGGAACTGATCTGGGAGAGGAAGAGAGGACATGTCTGTGAGGGGAAAACAAAGTGAGTGGAGCTGAGCAATGTTTAATTTCTTCATTCCTGATTAAGACTCTTCTAGTTTCTATCACAGTCCTTTTAAATGGTTTGGAAGCTGAGAATGAGGAGATTTTCCAACAGATTTTCAAAGATGATATTTCCAAGAGCTACTTCCTAAAAGATGATGACTCAGAGCTATCACTGGGGAATTTTGATTGAAACATATGCAAGGCATAGTAAGTTTCACTCAAAATAACCAGAAGAAAACCTCATGTTGTTATAGCAGACAGGTTAGTGTGCAAGGACACACCTGGACTAAAATGCTTCCTGAAGAAAAGCTCTGCAAATGAGACAAAGAAAACCAAGGAAAACACTTGCAGGTCCCCCAGCTCTTACCAGCTTTGTGCTATTTTATGTTCTTCTTGGGATCTTAGATGGCTTCAAAAGTTCATGTATCAAGAATAGTATTAAAGTCAGGATTTCATGCCAGAAATAATCATTAAAAGGTCACAACTGGCAACATATCCCATTATTTTGTGGTACTATGTTCAAAGGGGCAAAAATAAAGACTTTTTTTCCTGTCCATGCTGCATCCATTTCTATTTGCAGTATTACAAAAAGCAAGAGCAGCAGAAAAACACTGCCCATGTGGTGAAGTCTAGAGGGGAGGGGAGCTCTGGGTGAGGGACACACACAGGGTGGGCACAGACAGCACATGTCCCTGGCTGGGAGAGTTAAGGGGTGCAAGCTGTTAATACTGACACGATGCAAAAGGCAGAACACAGCTACAAAGACAGCTCTCAGTAGTAAAATGTAGTACATTTTGATACATTTGGTAAAGATATCAAACAGTCACGAGGCACAAGAGGCTGTGGGACAGATGGGGGAAGTGCTGACCACCTGCAGTCGCAGCAAGACCGTGCTGAGTGCTTTGGAGCCTCTGGGCACTGGGCACCTTCAGAAGCATCTGACATGAGTTGTAGCATCCAGCCCAGTCCCTGTCACACTCCACCTCCTGTCCATCCATCCCATCCCCTGGCACACACCCACTCCAGTGCCATCCATCCCATCCTGTGTCACACACGGACTCCCAGCACCTTCTGACTGTGCCCCAGCACACCATCATCCCCCAGGCAGCAGTGCCTGATCCTTTTGGAAAGCTCCAACCCCGTTTTTGGCCAGCACCACACACGGTTTGGTTTCTGGAGTAACACCTCCCACGTGGGAAGCAGGGAGAGCTCCTTCCCAGCTATTTCAGTCACAGCAGATGGAGGAGACAGGTTGTACTTTCTCAGGAAACATGCTGGGGCAGCAGAGGAAGGGTGTGATCCTGACTTACAAAGCAAGGAGCTGTTCCTGAGCTGTGTAAACAAGGATAAGGAACAAGGCAGCATCCTTTGTTTTAGCAGAGAAACAAAGCTGATCTTTCTCACTGTTGCCCTGATGGAGCTTTCCAGGTGAGCTCACACCTGCTCTCCATCTCCTGAAGGGATTGATATTGGAAGGTTTAGCACAGGCCTACTTTGCCACATGTAATAGAAAATAAATATTGTACAGTGGTTGGAAAGGGTTAGTGATATATGGGATGAGGGGTCAAGGAACCACAGTTACACAGCAGGGAAGGAGCTCCCACTCAGACCAGGTTTGAAGCAGTCTGACAAAAAACCCTTTATTCTTCTAATAGAAAGGAATTGCAACACCATCAGGAGGATTCCCAGTCGCATGTAATACATGTATATATACACATATATATAAATATAAATTGGGCCAATGGGGAGTGAAGGAACCCAGATGCTCCTTTGGTGGGGAGGACCCATCATATCTACAGAACTTTCCTCTTTCCCATCATTCCCTTGAAAACCAGCTTGATGTCATGCTCATCATCTCCACAACTAGCATTTTAGCTTACTGAGAAGTATAAAAATGTGAGAGATAGTTAATTAATTGAAATTTAATTAATGAAAAATGAGCCGAGAAGCAAAATCGTGTCAATTATCTCAAAATTCCCGGTAGGCTGAAAGCAGAGATCCTTGGTGCTATGGCCAGACAGGCACAGCCCTCATAACCCAGCAGTCAAGGCCAGATCCTGCCCTTCACTTCCAGTGGAAAGAAAGAGGAGGGAAATGTCTTCACACACACTGACACAGCAGGAGCAGCTGTGGAAAAAAGAAGATGGAGGAGGTGAGAAATCTCACAAAGTGAAGAGTGGGTGCTATTCCTCATTATTAAGTCACACCATGGACCCTAGAGACAAAATGTTTTCATATTTATCAGAAAATTCTGAAGAGCCTGCTCTGGAGATTGCTTTTGCCAATCAACCTCTCCATAAAAGTCACAACAAGAACAATGCAAACCACAAAGGCTCCAGAGTGCACCAGGTACCAGAAACTGGAGAGGTAAAGAGGTCCGGGGCACTCACTAGGAGGAAGTTGCAAAGTCAGTTGTGAGGGTATTTTGGTTTTTCGGTTTTTCCTCTGCAACTGATTTACATCCAAGAGGCACAGAGGTGTCCTGGTAAATGTTAGCCCTGTTGCCACACGGGTGAGGAGGGCAAGAGCCCAGATCTGCTCATGCACACACAAAGATCCCATACAAAAGATGCTTCCCAGGAAAATGAAGGATAGGAAAAGCACCACAGCTTTTTACTCCAAAAATAACCCCAAAAAATAACAGCCTAGAGAAGAAACTTAAGGTCCAGCCCTGTGTTCTCCAAACAAGAGGAAGGCTTTGGTCTCACCTTTGGGCAGGTAACTGCCCAAAGAAATATACAATCCAAAGTCCTGCAAGAGGGAGACAAAAGCTTTGGTCTCAGCTTTGGACAGGTTTCATTTCTCTTTGCAACCCAAGAACTAACAAGCCAGTTTTGGAGCTTTCAATACAGACACTTCACATCTTGCTTTTTAGTGGGTGAAATCTCCCATTAGGGAAGGAAGGACTTGCCTCCACAGCCCAGATTCCACAGGGTTCTTTTCCATAGTTTCCTCCCCATTGCATGTATGATGCACATCTATTGTCAAGGCTCCTGGTGGAGCACTGCTCCAAGGCTGTGCCCATCTGAACTTTGTTATCTCAGAGTCCCTCAGGGCTCGTTAAGGTCTGAATTAACCGACTGTCCCTGGCCCTAATTAGTACTTCAACTCCCTGGGAAGCAGCCAGGGCCATTTTAACCATTGCTTCTCACCCGTGGCATCAACTCCCCTTTGTGATTTGGAGCGTGCAATCCGCAAGAGCTTTGAAACCCAGCAAGACAGGCACCTCTCCCCTGCTGCTCTGCACTGCTTTTAATTGTTATTAATGTAATGGCCAAGGCTGGAAAGTGCCCAGTAAGGGGGCACTGCAGGACATGATGGAACAGCAACTTGGATTTGGTTTGTGAGGCTGTTCTTTTCCCAAAGAGCAGAGAGAGGTCGTTAGGTACAATCAGCAAGTGGGGTGTTTTCTGATGGACAGGGTGAAATATGGGAAAGGTTTCACACTAGGATAGTTCTTAGTTCTGGAAGAGAAAGACCAGGAACTTCCCATGCTGAGAGCTCTGTAATGACTTCTGTCAAACCACAAAACATCTCAGTAGATGTCTCTTGGTAAAAAAATGAGGGCAATGCTCCAATTGTGAGGCAATTTGGGATCCCCAATACCTGCTCATGGAACTCCAGAGCTCTTGGGATAGCTGAGGGACAGAGAAATCCTTCCAATAAAACAAAGAGGTGTATCCAAGCTATCAGTACATTCTGACAACCTGGGGACATACTGATTTCTTCAAAAATACATGGCAATGCAGAGACCTAAAGACAGAACAACTATCCTGGAGGTGTTCAGGAGGTCTGGGGCACTCACCAGATCCAAAAGGATGACCAACACCAGCTAGGCTTTATCCTGAGCACAGCCCCAAATCTCTCAGAGCATTATGGAAAACCATTTTGTGCTGCTTGCAAGAAGGGAACAGGCTGACAGTATCCTAACATCTACAAAGAGCAGCCATGTACAATCCCAGTCTGTGCCCAGGGCAGGGAAAACTTCCTTGAAAAGAGCCACCACAGCAGTAGCAGAGTTTCCCCTTGAAATACAAAGTGTGAGTGGGAGCTGAGCTGTGGGATCACCTGCATCTGTTGGATCAGCAGCTGAGGAATGGGAGCCACGGGATCCAGCCGTGTGTTCTCTCCTTGGGTGACTGGCACCTTTTGCTGTGACGCCACCAGCTGTGTCCCAGGATGTCCCTGCTCCCCACCAGAGCTGCTGCAGAGACAGCCTGGGCTGTGCCCACTTATCAGCGTGGCCACAAACCCCCTCCTGGTGCAGGCAGGGACCTGCTGGAGCACTGGGCACCACCCAAGGCCCAGATCAGCCGTGTCTGCAGACTGCCAGTCCAAGGGAAACGAGGCACTCGGACACTCCGGGATCACAGCCCTCTTCTGGGACTGGGGCCCTGCTCCAGGGTCAGAACTGAGCCCCAGGATCAGAGCCTGGCTGCAGGAGGATCAGGGCTGAGGTCCAGGATCAGAGCCCTGTTCTGGGATCACAGCTCTGCTCCAGGATTGAGACTGAGGTCCACGATCAGAGCCCGGCTCCGAGATCAGAACCTGGCTCTGTGATCAGAGCCCTGCTCCATCCTCAGCCCTTGGCAACCGCCAAGGAAACAAGTGCCTCATCTGCTTAAAAGATTTTGAAGCTTATTCGCAAGAAAAAAAAGTCTTCCCATTGTCCAGGTCCCCTGTAGTGCCATAATCAGAGAGTGATCCCGTTTCACAACTGCATGGAAAACCAGCTGCACACTGCTGCCTGCCACTGCAGTGCAAAATGTGCCTTGCTGGGCACTGGGCCTGATTCAGAAATCAGAAAAATATTTCATATGATCACTGTAAATTTGAAAGAAGTTCTGCTGAAAACATTGTTTCAGGAGGAATAAGGTTAGCTCAAAATGGCCTTTTTTTCATTCTTGACACAGCTCTGTCTTATCTGAAAGACAAGTTGAGCTTTGAGGAATTGTGGTGCAACTGTGGCACTGCTTACCCATCCAAGATGCTGTTCAGATCCTGCTGGGTTCATACAGGTCACCAAGAAGTTTCAGTAGCTTTTGTTTAATACCGGCAATAAGGACAGACAGAAATGTACTGCAGCAGCAGGTCAGGAAATAATTGGGGACCAGAACTTGGCTTCTCTTGGCTCTGTCACCAGGGTGAAGAGAACCTTTTAAAGCAGAGATGCAGACCTTCTTCTGTCAGTGCTTACACTCCTGCTGGCAGGTACATTAATAGGATTTCTGCAGATCTGTCTTCAAAAGAATATACATATATTTATTTTTTAAAATAGCCTTGGCATCAAATCTTTGAGGAGACATTAAAGAGCCCTGGATTCTCCAAGCAGAGCACAAGATCCCTTTGTTATGGATCTTAGGGTGTCTGTCCCATTTGCCTGGCAATCATTCCTGCTTTCTTACTCATTTGTAGTGGACAGCTGCAGATGGGGGCACTGCTAAGTAATGCAAATTATCTGTGTCTCTCTCCATTAATCCCCACCTTTGGTTCATGAACTTGCTGTCTCTTACAGCAACTCTGCGAGACAGGAGTGGATTTTTAGTGCAGTACTTGCAGGACTTCATGAGGTCAGGCCCCATCTGTGGGTGTCAGGCACTAGCAGGGATCAGATTTTGGATGCAGTGCAACCAGTCATGGGCTCGCATTTTACATCCAGCTCTGAGTATCACAGAAGCCAAGGCCTCCTGCAATCAGGCCAGCTTATGGCTCTAGGCTTCCCACTTGAAATTAAGTTAAAAATAGTTGCCCTTTGCTTTACTAAAAGTCTGGGCAGTGGTGACCTTTCCAGTCCATTGAGCATCTCCTGCGACGTTCCCATAACATTTAGAGGACGCTTCACTCCAAGGAGCTGCTCCTGCTCTGCTCCCTCTGCTCTGCTCTGGCTGTTTTAGCTCAAGGGGTTTTCCTTAGGACCAGCCCTGCTGTGGAGCACCAAGGAGTTCATACAGACTTTGGAGATCTCAAACCATGCAGTCAGTGGGGAAACCTTCCTCTGGCACTTCCAGCACACACAGGTCTGGGCAAGGCACCCATGCTGTCCCTGTGCTGCTCCCCACACCAGCAGCTGGGCTTTGCTCCCACTGCTTTCTTCTTAGAGTAGACTTTCCATCTTCTCCCACAATGCAGAGTTCCTATACATCCTTGTGGCTCCATTAGGGATAAGCTGAGGCTCACCCTGTGTCTGAAGAATCCATACTTTGTTCCCAGCACACGTAGGGAGTGCATGGCTGCACCCAGGACAGCACCTAAATACAGAGCTGTACACACCCTTCACTCCCCTCTTGTGCCAACATCCATCCCTCTGCAAACCAAAAACCCCTATAATGGGAATTTTCAGGTCTTTAAGAGGTGAGCTGCCATGCTGAGAACATTCCTTTATGCGGGGTGTGAATATTTAGGGTTTGGCCAGAAACTCCCTCTAAAGGGGTACTGCAGCACATCAGATTTCACTAGCACAGGCCAAACTTGGTGGCAGCACTGAAACCCCATGAACTATCCCATATAGGCAGACAGGAAGAGCTGGTGGCCACAGACTTTACTAGGAGCCACTGGAGGATCCTGATGGAGAACATAGATAGGAACAGGAAGAAGTTGAGCCAAAATATAACAATCCTCTATTTTTACTGACCACAGTGAGTGAAATGCAAAATACAAAGGCACAGCATAGACACTGCAGGCCAACATCAGCCACAACAGGAGCAGATGCCTTAATTTTGTAATTTTAAAACATCTGTCTGTAAGAAGCATTTCTAAGAAGCATTTCCTCAAAGAATTGAAGTCAGAGAAGTATTTACGAAACCAAAAAATGCAAGTCATCTTCACTACATCCACCTACAGCCAAAATTTCCCACCAGGCTGGATCTGCTCCAAATAATGGGCAGCAGTGGAGAACAAGTCACATGGAGGCTTCATGTCCCAGAGCAATCCAACTTATGGGTAAATTCCATCCTGCTTGGAACAGCAGGATACACAAGACAATCTTCAGGGGCCCCTTCCAACCTGACAACATCAGTTACCTATGGAGGCTTTTGGGAACTCAGTCTTTTGCTATTCCAAAATGTTGTGCTTGCCCCATGTTCTTCTGTTTCTTAGTAGTCACACCAAGAATTCTGGAATGCCGTTTCCCAGAACTTTGTCTGCTTGATCTCCGCTCTGTGGGAGGAGCTGTTCCTGCCATCAGAGAGAGAGGGAAGTGCTGCATCACCATCCTTGGAGATGTGTCAACTGAGTTCTGGAAAAGGAGGGATGAGGGATGGATCCTGATGGAGCAGAGGAGCCACCTGCCCCATCCAGCCCCCACCACAGCATCACCTCCAGTGGCCCCTTGTGCTCCAGGAATGTCTAACCTGTGGGTTTGGGACACAAATGAAGATTCTGACCATTAGGAAAGGAATCCTCCAAGCAGTTCAGCTGAAAGCTGGGTAGAGACTTGTCATCCCATACAATATCCTCCTCCTGTGAGCCAAAGTAAATGGGAATGACTGGGAGAAGGATTATGAGTGTCTGCAGATGAACTAAGTTTGTTGAAGACTACTTAGCTTCCCCAAGCCATCTTATTTGGGATCAAATGTGCTGCAGAACAGTCCCCACAATTTTTATTGCAGGTCAAAGCCAAACAATTCTGTGTTATTAAATTGTTTAAAAAAACCCCAACCCATATCCTGTCCTTGAATGTCATTCTGACAACAGCAGTGGTGTAAATATATCAGCAATTTAAGATAATTCCTTTCAAATAAACAAGAGTCTTTTCAGTTTCTGAAACAAGCACAGAAATAACTTTCTGTGGAAGAGAACAGACACTGATATTTACTGTCACTGGTGCAGAAGAATTTCCTCAATTACTCATGGTACATGTCAGGCATAAGACAGCAGAGCATGGATCACAGGAGTAGTTCTAGCATAACTTCTCTGAAGAAATATCGTCAGTTTTTTCTCTGTTAAGTACTGAGAAAATAAAAAAACTGACAATGTATCTTCTAGAGAAAGTTAGTAGAACATAATACAGGGAAAAAGACACTCGATTGTGGAGATGCTAAATTAATTTAGTCATGGAACAGCAGTTTTCCAGGAATCAGGGACAACTCAAGTGATACCCATTATTAGGACAAAGGTTAATGCATTACAAAGAATTTACTCACTTTTCTTTCAGCACAGTGAACACATGTGGTTACCAGTGCCTCAAAACATGAAAATGCTCAAGTGCTTCCCAGAAATGTCTGGCACTGCACAGCTGGAAGAGGAGCAGTGGGATGTCTCCCATGGGACCCCTGCAGGGATGTGCCCCCTCCAAGGGCTAGGTTTACCCAGGACATCCTCACCAGCAGCTGCTGGTCAGCCTTTGCTTTGGGAGCAACCAGGTAGCACCTGACAGCCACCTCTATGTCCTTCTGTTGGAGAAAAACACTCACAAGAAGCTTCCCAACCCCCCTGGAATGACTATTCCCAGCTGCAATATCGAATTGCACTCAGGGTGACACAAGAGGAGAAGGAAAGGAGCCCAAATCCTTCCTAACTTTCCAAAAAGTCTTCTGAACTTTGAAAGAACTGTGCCACACAGTTTAACCCAAAGTGTAGAATAACAGAGGGATTGCATGAACAATCACATACACAAAAAACAACCCAGAGCAACAGGTGACAAGGTTTTGATCACTTGTGGAAGCACTGAAAAGTGCACATGGCAAAGGGGAAGGACTGGACATGGGTTCAGTTTGGTGATACAAATTGGTTCTCCACTACTTTCATAACCCAGATTCAACTACTTCCAAAGAGAGAAGAGAAGAGAAGAGAGAAGAGAAGAGAAGAGAAGAGAAGAGAAGAGAAGAGAAGAGAAGAGAAGAGAAGAGAAGAGAAGAGAAGAGGTTTTTACTTAAAACATTGAACCTTGCCTGAAGACTGGCCCTGGACAGTTTCTGTGCTGACTTCTGAAAACCTGAAAGGGCCGAGAGGAGCACAAGGACTGAAGCCAGCAGGACTTATCCCAGCAAGCTGGACCTGGAAACAACAGAATTTGAGGGCCATAGCAGGAATAAAACCAGATGGCAATGGCTGCAAACAGCAATCCCTGGAAGGTCCCTTCAAATAGAGCACCCAGGACCAAGGCACACCCTCTCCTGTCCCTGCAAGGGACATATTTTTGTAGGGAGATGGCTGTAAAGCCAGGATTTGGGGTCCAGCCCTTCCCACGTAAGGGAGGCAAACAGGATCTCTTCAAGCATCAACTACAAAGCACAGAGCCCTTCAGCCCACTGCCCTGTTAGTGAAGAACTCTCTTTTTTCAGGCACTACCACAATTTTTGGAGAGCAGCGAACAGTGAAACAGCTGATCTGGGCAAGCTTGAGGTGGACAATGCTGCACTAAAAAAACCCCCACCAAATACATCAGGCAACTCTGACAGGCACTATTTTCTATTAAAATAAGCACTATTAACTATTTTCTTCATTCTTGTTTACCCATCAGAAAGCTGATTAACGAACCTCCTGCAGCAAACAAATATAGGACTCAAAAACAGTGGGGGAAAAAAAATCTCTTTACATATGACCTCTAGAAGTGTTCAGTTCAGTTTGTCCTACAGTTCCTTAAGGACACAGCCCAAAAGAGAAATATATAATTGTGCTCCTAAGCCCCCTTCTTTCTTCCTAAACCTTTTTATTCTAGCTACATCCATTTACAGTTTGCAAAGGTTTACTCATCTTATTGCCTTTCTATAGGCATGTATTGCCCATTCCCTTGGGAATTCTCAAGCTCTCTGTACAGTTTATTTCCAAGAACAGGACACAAGGACTTCTTGAAACTCACTCATAGACTGGTAAAAAGATTTTTTAAAATTTTATTTCCAAAAGCGACTGATAACACCCAGTTCACTGGAAAAACTTCTTAATTCTGATCTAAAAATATTAAACCACAGCCATCTGACAGCAATTCTCAGACTTTTCATTCCCATTGGTCATTTGGCAGGAAAAAAGCTGTTCTCCCTTCTGCTCCTGCATGAAATTCAGTCCTGAGCTAATTTAACTATTGGCAACATTTATTTTTTTTAAAAAATATGTATTTCCCTCTGATGTGAATTAGCTTAAAGCACAACTTAGAATCACAGCAGGTCTTTTCAGCTCCATCATGGCCTCACCTTCCCTCTCTATTTTCTCAGCAAAACAGGAACAAAGCTGTCCCCAAAGCTATGTTGGAGGCTGGTTTGTTTTGCTCCAAGTGGGTATGACAGTCATTCAGCTTGGCATTAATAAAGATGCCTTTACACATCTCACTGCACTTCTTTTCCAAGAGGAGTATCCATGGTTACAGCTCTATGGCAATGGTCATTTCAGGTTATGACTGGGAGCTGCAATTCCCTTCCTCCAAACCACCACAGCTTTGCAATTCCAACAGCACCTCCCTTCATTTTGCTGCTTAAGGAAAGACACTGCAAAGGAAACTCTTTTCTCCCCCTTGGACATTGCTCTGCTCCAGCACTGACAAGCAGCACCACATTCTGTGCCACTGCATTTCTCCTCATCAACTGTTCTTTTCTGACAAGCTTGGAAAAGATGGATCGAGCTCTGGATTTGAACCCGAATTAGCCAGAAGGGCCTGGAAGCAGCATCCAGGTTTGCTGAGATCACTGTGGGGATTCCAGTGGGTGTCATCCAACAGTGTCCAGCGCTGGTATCAACTTCCTTCAGCTTCCACATCTTGGGATTTAGAAATACTCTTAGCAAATACAGGCCTGGCCAGTGAGTCATAACCACTAATTCTCCACCTCATTCTTTAAATCCATCCATTAATCTCAGAGCTGTTTGTTCTATTCTAAACTGACCTCATCTTTACTAAGGGAAATTACTTGAAAAAAACTTTAAATATAACCATGACCTGTCCTGAAATATTCCAGCAATAAAATTAGACTGTCCAAACTAGTTCAGCCTCCAGAGCATTCAGACTTTTTGTGATATGCTCTGATATTTGTTCAAATTTCCATATCTTCATCTGGCAGGGGAATTAGGAAACTTCCTTGTAAAGAGTGAACAACTTCAAGGCCAAACTGAGCTGTCAGGCAGCTCATGAAGCTAAAAGCACTGTTCTGCAGAACACCTGCACAGGTTTTCTCACACAGCCACTTCTAAACAGCTTTTGCACAAACCTCTGATTTGGCCTAGTAGAGGAAACCACAAAAAACAAAAAATAGAGGAAGGAAAGACAAACAGCAGGACAACAAGTGCAGAAGGGCTTTGAGCACACAGATAACTACAAGTCTTCAAACTTTTAAATTGTATAGCAAAACATGGCAGAGCCCAGATAAAAACACACATTACAAGTTAATAAAACACTCACCTGAATAAATGTAGGTGCCTTCTACTCCTGTGCTGCCAGGGAAGACGAAAATCAGCAAACACAGCCTCGGTCCCTCAAGTAATTGCACAGCTCTTTGCAGGTGCCTGATTCCCTCAGGTGCCCATTAATTATCTAAATGGGTGGGCGGGATCCTGCCCTCAGTAAAACCCTCTGCCAAGAGCAGTTTGAACTATTTTGTTGAAGAAATAGCTTGGCTCCTTCTCCAAAATCTCCCTTCAGGTGCAGAACTCAAGGCAAAATTGAAGAACGGTGTTTTTCACAGCTCAAAGCAGATTTTCTTTCTTAATGCAGTGTAGAACTGTACCCTCAGTGCTCCTTATTTGCTGACTTTTGAGTCAAACACTTAAGCCTGGGATGTTCAGCTTTGAAACTGGGAAGATTCAGAGAACCCCTGTGGAGATCACAACACCTGACACTCCCAGTGTGGTGTGAGTGGATCTGCCATTCCATGTGGAACCCAGAGTAACAAACACCAGGAAACCTCCTGTGCAGCAATGTCTCCATTTCAAATGATGCATCGTTCATCCCCTAATAATTTAGGGCAAAGACAGCTGTGAAAGGTGGTGGCAGCAGCAGGGAGATCCAGCAGTGATGCTCTTCAGTAGCCCATGGAAAGAGGAAGGTGCACTGAGGGTCCAACTTGGGTTCACCAGGATATAAATGGATATTTGTGCCTATCAGTGTGACCCAGGCTGAAAGGAGAGCAAACCTTCTAGGCAAAATTGTAGAGTTGAGCCCAGATAAAATATAGAGGGTCAGGATGTATTTGCAGGGATGCAAAAATAACAGAAATGTTTCTGCTAAAATGATTTATTTTTGTTCTGGTAGGAAGCTGTTTCTTCAACAGAATGCTGAGGGTTCTGGGGTATTTTTTTACTTCAAGCAGGATTTGTTCCATGGAGGTTTGGATATCTTAAAATAAGAGGTTTTCAGTCAAGGCTGGTCATCTAAGCTTGCTCTGTAGAGAGGGCAATGGCAAAGCTCTGAGCTGAGAGACAGTTTCCAACCACCTCCACTGAACATTGTTTCAGATTTTTGTATTCTGTGTTTTTAAAGTTAGAACTGAAAGAGTAGTACATCAAGTATCTGTCACAGCAGCTCAAAATGGTGCTGAGATCAATTAATATTTGTACATTTTCCTTTTAAATTCATTTCTGACCAGTGCTGGAGAGCATGAGTGTATAAACAGAAATTAGAGGGCATTTGAAGTGAAGTCTGAGCTCAGAATTGTGTGTATTTGCACTCAGTCAGAGAATAGAAATAGTAATGGGTGACCTGAGCCTCCCCTCAATATTAGCCACTGCAGCAGAAATTTTAAATGTAGAGCTGAGCAAGGAAAGACTTAGAATTACTCATGAAACTTATCTGATGAATACCTTGTACCTCCCAGAAAAGAATGGGTGTAGCTGAGAAAACTGCAAGCGGTTCACAAAACATTTGTAAGCAGAAATCAAGAGGCAAAGTCACTGAGCAAATTATTCCTTTGACTCTGGCTGCATTGTTTGAGTCTGTGCAAAACTGCGTCCGAGTTTTAAGTAAATGTTAATTGTGGCCAATTTTATAGCTCCACTTTACAGTTTGCTAAGAAATTAAATGTCAGAATGTCCCTGAATGTGCTTTCTGAGAAATGAAGTTCTCTTGAAGTCTTTTAAATTCCTAATCTTATTGAGCTAAAATGTTATTCCTTCAGCTGAAGGAATAATTTAAATATGAAATACAGTTTATTTCTCTGTGGCA
Organism: Serilophus lunatus; assembly: GCA_013399895.1. NCBI lineage: Eukaryota > Metazoa > Chordata > Aves > Passeriformes > Eurylaimidae > Serilophus > Serilophus lunatus. Next base: position 409,894 of record VXBA01000657.1, read on the forward strand.
CATCAAAAATGTCTGTTTCACCAATCTCTCCTTTTATCACATCAATTTTCTACTCCACTTTATCCTGAAATGAAGTGACCATGAACTGGTGCAGTTGAGACCCTCAGGGCAGCGAGGGACGGGCACAGTAAGGTCATTGTCCTGGGTTTCAGGAGAGCAGACTGTGGCCTCCTCAAGCATCTGCTTCACAGCATCCCATGGGGTAAAGCCCTCGAGGGAAGAGGAGCCCAAGAAAGCTGATTGATATTCAAGGATTATCTTCAAACTCAGGATTGATGCATCCCAAGAGGAAGCCAGTCAGAGCTCCAGACACTTCACAGGAGGCACTGGGACAATGAAGGAGGTCAGGTTGGAACATCCAAGGAACTAGAGGCACACAAGTCCATGGGAGCTGATGAGATGCATCCGTGGGACCTGAGGGAACTGGATGAAGTGGCTAAGCCACAATCCATTCTATTTGAGGAGTTGTGGCAGCCCAGTGAAGCTCCCACTGCCTGGAGAAGTGTCCAGAGAAGGGCAACGAGGATGGTGAAGGGGCTGGAGCACAAGCCCTATGAGGAACGGCTGAGGGAGCTGGGATTGTTCAGCCTGGAGAAGAGGAGGCTCAGGGGTGACCTTATTGCTGTCTATAACTACCTGAAAGGAGGTTGGAGTCAGGCGGGGGTTGGTCTCTTCTCTCAGGCTCCCAGTGACAGGACGAGAGGACACAGTCTGAGGCTGCGTCAGGGAAGGTTTAGATTGGATATCAGGAGGAACTTTTTCACAGTGAGAGTGATCCCCCACTGGAATGGGCTTCCCAGGGAGGTGGTGGAGTCACCGTCCTTGGATGTGTTTAAGGATAGGCTGGATGATGAACTTAGTGACATGATTTAGATGGTTTAGATGGTTTAGATGATGGATTGGTGTTGGATAAGTTGTTAAGTTGGGTAAAAGGTTGGACTTGATGATCTTTATGGTCTTTTCCAACCTTGTTAATTCTGTGTGTGTAATTCTGTGTGAAAAGGGGAACCATAAATGTCATTTTTAAAAGGGAACTACAGGCCAGTCAGTCTCTCCTCTGTGCCCAGCAAGATCATGGAGCAGATCCTCCAGAAAACTATGCTAAGGGCAGGGACACCTTCACTACACAGAATTGTTAAAAGCCCCACCCAACCTGTTCTCGAACATTTCCAGGGTTGGGGCAAACTAATGAATTCCCCATTAAAATCCCTATTACATTTAAAGAACTCATTGTAATCTGGAGTTACTGGGGATGTTATTTTTGTTTCATCCAGTGTCATGTGGCTTATGATCAAGCCTGATTTGATTAATGATCTATGTATTTGAAATTTAAAAAAAGAAGAAAAAATAACTTTTTCTTTTCTATTTGTCTCCTTTTTTACATCTGTTTGTTTAAGTTGGGAAAATTAACCAAAGAAGAATGCCAGGGAACTGCCTCCAGCAACTCATTTTTACACTGCAATTTTCCCTCCCCCTTTCCTCCTCAGGAGGGATCATTAACATGCAATGCTGGGGGACATGCCAGTAATCCCACATTACTCACTCCAAGAGAACAATTTTTCCAGCCTGATTTGCTCCTCCTCAGCAGGGCCCAGTTTGCAGGTGGGACCAGATGGTTTGAGGAACCACATGGCACAGAAAGGTCCTGGGATATATTCACCAGATGCTCAACTCCAGAGTGCTGCTTCCTGCTGGTGGGTGAACACACTTTTATTGGTGCTCAGCAAACCTCAGCTTTCCCACAGCATTTCCAGGGTAATTCCCAGTGTTGCACTCCCAGGGGTGGGGAAACTGAGGCCCAGAAGGCTCCAGCCATGCCAGGTCTCCCAGGTGACTCTGGAGAGCTGTGCTATCCAGGCACCATGTCCTGCTGTCTGGATCATTTTTGAGGCAACATGATGGACTACCAATGACCAGGATCAGTCAGGAAGGAGCAGGGCAGATGCTGAGGAGTAAAAGATGAGCTAAAAGCAGTTTGCTGATGGTGTGTGTCCTACCTAGCACAGAATATCTGTGGCAGAGTGAGGTGCAAGTGCAGTGAAGGGATCAGCTCTGCTGGTGCCTGGCACTGCTGCAGCTCCAGCAGGACGTGAACAGGGGCCATCCCAGCCTGCAAGTGCAGGGGAGGCCCTTGGAATGGAACCCGCTCAGTCTGGAGAGCTCAGTGACTAATCCTTGCTTCCAATCACTTCCTACTGCTGTCTTCCTCCAAATTCCTGCATCACTGGCATCATAAGCTGGGTGGGAACTTAGACAGCTCCTCAAACTAGGGAAAACCATTATTAAATGTAATGAAAAGATGACACAACTGCCGTGAGGCCTCTGGTTCTGCCCAAGTGTGTTATCAGTGGAAATCGGTGTTCCCACCCCGTAGCCCTGGGATTTGCACATCCTGCCCCTCAGCTCCGCTGGCTGCTCTGGCCGCGGCAGAAGGTGCCAGGGCAGGGGGGTGTGGGCAGCAGGGCGTCCAAGAGCAGTCCCAAGTCAGAGGGAAGGTGGTGATGACCTTCCTGTTCCTCTTTAAGGGCTCAGCGAACTCGGCCTCGCAGGGCTGAGCGCTGTGCGCCCTCCGCCCGGCCCAGTTATCCCTGCGTTCCCTTTCCCTGGGATTGCTGGTGCCCCGCAGCGGCAGCCAGGGCTGCAGCCCTGTGCTTGCGTGCAGCAGACTCCCCTTCCCACCCTGCCCTGCCCTTGCTTCCTGCCTGATTCTCCCTAGTTCATCTGTAAAATATTTCGTGCATTTTTGGACCGAGTCTCCACCCCGTCCCCGTTTCCTTCGGAGCCTTCCCGGAGCCAGCCCTGCAGCCCTTGGAAGGAAACCGGGGCTTCACAATGAGCCTTTATCAGACCTGGACATGTAAATATTTCTCTTAAAACGTGACCTGATGTCAGTTCTCACACCACGCTCAGGACCACGCTGCCTCCTTCTCTAGGTCCATCCAGAGGTGATTTGGTCATTCTCCCAGAGGGGCCTTTTCCCTACAAGCCAAAACCGAGTGTAAGGCACAAGCCTAGCAAAGCAGCTTTGGTCAGATGCTTTCTCCTGGCAGGAAGAAACAGGAAAAATGTTGGTTGGCGAGGCAAAGGTGAGTTAGATCTTAAATTCATCCCTAGTTGTTAAATTCATACCTAGGTCTTAAATTCATCCCTACATCTGAGTCATACCTAGATCTTAAATTCATCCCTAGATCTTAAACTCATCCCCAGAGCCTGTACCAGTGTTCTCCTGGCAGCCCTTGGCTCTAGCTCGGCCAGCTGTAGCCAGCCTGTAATTCCAGGTCCATCCCATATCACCACTGGAGAAAGGAGCACCAAAGCTGAAGAAAACCCATCCCAGGCTCCCATTTCTGCCCTACCCCTGCTCTCACCACAGGAGCTGGAGCAGATGCAGTTCCCCCTCAGAAAGCAGCAGATTTTGCCATTTATTCCCATCTCAGATAATTTCCTCAGCTGTTAAATGAAACTCATGATCCTTAAGAACACAATTCACCCAGACAAGATTGTCCCTGGTGTTTCTTCCCAGTGATGGCCAGGGATACACTAGTTAATAGTGGTACAGTGATGGAAATTGCCAGACAAATGGGAACAGTTCTCATCATTGTAATAATCTGGCACTACCAGCAGCACAGGTGGAGATATTTTTAAAATGTCATTTTATCATGATGGCATCAGCATCAGAGATGTGTTTTTTCCTGAGGCTAGACAGCAGAGAAGGGGAGATATTGTGTTTCCTTGACTACCTTTCATATGTCTTAAAAAATATAATTTACCTTTATTAGCTGGTTTCACCCATTATTGCAAGTAAAATAACTCATTTCATTCTGCTAATAACTTGTATGTTGCTGGGCTCTCCACCTTCTCTCTCTTCTCTCAGATGGGGAGAAGATTTTCTGCTCCCTGTGCTCCTGGTTTCCTCCTCCTCCTCATGCTCCTCTCCCCACAACTAATTCCACATTTTGAACCAGGAAATATTTCTTATTTGTTTAAAAAAGGAGGGAAAAAACATTTAACAAACAAACAAAGAAGCAAACCTCAACCAGACAGGGCTCAGGTGATGTGCAGCAGGACAGATTTCAGCTGACTGCCAGAAGGGGACTCATCACATCTCTCTAAAATAAATGATTACATTTCATCTGGAGCTGAGCTGGCCCTCGGGGGTGGTTGACCCACCAGGCCTGAGCTCCCTCCCAGCCTAAATTCTGCTGCTCAGTGACCAGTGCCACCCCAAAAAGCCCCTCTGTCTCTGTGGGATGGAGCCCACCCGCCGTGGGGCTGGTGACATCCTGAGGAGCTCCACTCACAGGGTGCTTGGCTGGAACTTCAAAAGCACTTTAGAAGCTCTGGGGACAATTTCTTAGGATTCTGGCACTCCAGGGCTCTCTCAGATGTCTGTGGCAGTGGGAAAAGGCATCATCTGGGCTCTGTCCTCTGCCCTCCCCTAAAGTGAAGGATTATTTTGTATTCAGCCTCTCAATCCCCACATCCTGAACCACCTGAGAAGCTTTGCTTTATTCCTGAAGTCTTCTTGCTTTTGACATGAAAATCATCAACATCCTAAAAGCAAAGCTGTGGAAGGACTTGCCTGCAGTAGCAAGGCAAGGTGTCCTCTGCCACCCCTGCCAACAGGACCAGAATGGGTGAAGCAATGAGTTCTGTCTTGTTGATACATATGGAGCTAACTCAACAATAATTTTGCCCACATTGGAATTTAAAGATATAATCTATCTTTTGCTACTTTTTTAGGTGCAGTAGTTTTAAACATTGTTGTTGCTTTTGAATAATCATTATGTGGCACAAAGCAAAGCTCCAGAACAGTGCAGGGGGAATTTAGTGACTGAAAAATGGAGAAAAGAATCCATCCCAGAACAGCAGGTTGGCTGCAGTAAACTGTCACAAGGAAAAGAATCCTTATTTTTGTCCTTCAGGAAGAGAATCTGCAGGTTCACTGAAAATTACTTTTCAGAGGGTCAGGTCCTTCGCTGTCAAAATTCTTGATGTTTTGTCCATTTGGAGGGGGGAGGCAAAAAAGATTTTGTACCTGCTCTGTCGATGCCAAAGCACTGTTTTTCTCTACTGGCAATCTTGGGAAAATCAATTTCTGTCTGAAAAGATCATTCCTGCAGCTGCTATCAGCTCCTGCCATATTTCAAGTGACTGAGAAGGGACTGTCCTTGCTTTCCTCTGGCCATCCTGGCTCTTCTAGCCCTGGACACCTCATGATCCCCACTCAAACATAAACATTCAGGTCCCTTTCTCTAAGTAACTTCTTAGTCCCTCATCTGTTTGGCTCCAGGGCCTCCCACACCCTCTTTATTTCTGTAGGTAACTAAAATTCTCCAGATTGTCCAGGCTCCCACCAGTGATTCCCAGCATAATCCTGCTCTTGCTATGGCTCTTAAACATACAATTATTTATAAACAACACACAAATGTAGCCATTTTCTAAATATCTGTTCCACAACAGTAAGTGATGAATTTCCCATCCTTCCCCTTCCAGTAAGTGTCTGAGATAAGAACATGCTGCCCTTCCTGCTGGAAATCCTGTCGTGTCTTTGGAGACCTTGTCTTCTGCCCTCCTCCGTGAGGACCCACGAAGGATAATGTTGTTAGGATAATGAAATTGGGTTTTCATTCACCTAGGGGTTATACTTTAAAATTCACATCACAACCTTGAGCCAGGTCTGTTGAGGTTTTTGTGCCTTGCTGCAGAACAAAGATAAGGACATGAATGTTTCCTTCCAAAAGGACCACTTTGAGGAGCACAAAATCCAGCTGGGCTGCAACAAGATGTGTTGGAGCAGGGGACATCCCCTGGCTGTAGGTCACAGCTGGTGACAAGAGGAAGGTTGGCTCCCACCTGGGGAAGCTTTGGGATCCACAGGACCAGCAGTGCTGACCAGTGCTCATGTATCCCTCCCTTCCACCACCCACTTGTCCATCCCTTGTCATCCCCAGGATGCTTTGGTACAGCTTGGATGTGCAAAGAGAAAAACTGCAGGGACAAAATCAACGTATTTGAGGCTGGATTTGCTCCTCTTCAGTCTGAGAGCTCTTGAGGTGTCAGAGGACTCCCCTCAAAGGCCTCCATGGCACATTTTATATTGCCATCAAAAGCACTTCGTGCTGATTGCACCAGCACTGACATGGTCCCACAGGAGTCACCAGACTGGGAAATCTTCCTCCACGAGTCAAAACCTGATTACTACAAGCAAACGTGATACACACACAACTGGAAGTAAATACAGGCGGATTCCAAGCCAGAGGTGAAGGTCAAACACAGGCAGATTTCAAGCCAAAGATAAAGGTTGCTGAAGGAACTGCCATGGAGTTCTTTTTAATAAGCAACTTTTCCACTCAGGAAATCCTCGGGTACTTGTGACTGAACACAGGGGTTGCAAAGGGCATTCCAGTTTGCATGGGACTACATCAGCCTTGGATAGGAAGCAGATAAATACAGATTATTCTTTTTGTAATTCTGAGATGTTGTAGCACAACCATGCATTTGTTTTTCTCTTTTTGACCTTCCTGAGATACTCTGTTGAGACTTTATTAAGATGCTGTTCAGTTACACCTGACCTACTGTCACTGTATTGTCACATAAACTGGGAATAAATCTGACTTACTTATATTTCTCCAGAGCAGCTCCTGCCTCCTAAGCCTGCAATTCCTCTGCAAGGTGACAAAACAACACACTGAAATCTGTGATAATTCTCTTCCACGGTGATTTCATGTAGATGGCCTGGTATCAGTATTTCAAGCCTGTGAATTCTGGGCTTTTCCTTGCTCCTCTGCTGCCTGGAAACTTCCTCATTATATGAGAAAATAGAGACTCCCATGCAACTTCTTCTCTACAGGAACTGTCATCACTAGAAACCCACAAATGATCATGAGACTCTACACAAAGAGAGATCCTTGAGAGCATTTTCCCAGAGAGTTCCACACTCAGGGTCTGGATAACAATGAAAGCAAACAGAAGTTGAGAGAAGAAATAAATCCCTATTAACTGTGTTGGCCAGCCAGCTTTATTCCCTGGCTCTGCAGATTCCTGGAAGCATTTCATGGGGCAAATACTCTGCAATTTGATGTCTTGCTCCAGTTTTCTCCCACATTCCCAGGGGCTGGGCTTTGGCAGCTGCTGCTTTGAGAAGCCCTGACACATTCTACAGTTGTCCCACCCATGACCTGAACACACATGAGCTAATCTCTTCTAAAATCTCCCCTAAATCATCCTTCCAGTTTGTTGCAGAGAGACAAAGCTCAGCTTTGGGCTGCTGATCTTCTTTGGAGTGCCTTTAGTTGTAATTTTCTGGCTGGCAGCCTCATTGCCAGTGATCACAGAGGAAGTAATTGTCACAGAAGGAGGAAATCCATCCCTGTGGTAAATACAGAGGTAACAGAGCCAAAAGTTTTAAGTGCTCTTCCAAACTGTGCTATACATACATTTCCTTTTTGCAGGGCAAACCATTTAACCTCTCTACCTGTTTGTCCTCATCTCTAAAATGAGGGAGGCAGAACTGACCCAGTTCTCATTATATGGTTTCAAAGCATTTTGGAGCCCTTAAATAAAAGGCATTGCAAAAGGCTGATGCATTGTTCCTGCCACACTGCAATGGAACACATAACAAGAGGTAAAATAGGAACTCAAGGGAAAGCTTAAATCCCTCCTGAAGCTTATAAAGGTTCACACTCTGTCTTTGGATTCAGATGTGAGAACTGTCCTGAACATGCTCCACTTATTCAGGATGAAGAAGCAACCGAGCTGACAAAAAAGCAGTTCCCTCTCTTTTTGCTTGTAGTTTTAACACTGTGATAGCTGCTCTTGCCTTGATGATAAACAGACACGCAGATTTGGGGCATACTTCGTTTTGGTTCCTCTTGTGAGGATCTCGCTTGAGATTTGTTCTATTTCCCTTCCCTTCCCTTCCCTTCCCTTCCCCAGCTGAAGCTATTTCACCATAAAGCTATTAATACTTCATGAGGGAAAAGTGTTGATGAAAAAGCAGACTGGAGGTCCAGAGGGTGTGATTCAGCTCTTGGACATCAGAGCAGAGCTGACATACATTTCCTTTACAGGGTGGCTTGGCTGCTCACTCACACGGGCAACCCATGCTGAGAAAAGGGACACACAACACTCTCCTGCAAGTTTATCCACATCTGTCCCCATTTGTCTTAGAATGAATCATTGCTGTTGCTGTTAGAATTTAATTTAGGGATGCAGGAGTGCTGCTCAGATCAGGATGTGGGTATGACACCTTGACTTGTGTGCACAAAACACCCTTGGAAGAGCTGGTAGGAATTTCTAACTGAACGAAGCTGAGAGAGGCAATCCCAAGAGCTAGATTTTAACCTGAGAATGAATTGAAATGTTGTGTGAACAAATAAAGACCCTGAAATTCAAGTTCAGAGGCCACACAGATATTTGCTGCATCCCTGGGAAGAAGTGTAATGCACAGCCACTTGGTGAAGATGCTTTGCAAGCATTTCACAGTGGGAAAAAGCCAATCCTAAAATGTGGGGTTTATTCTTGTAGAATCAGTGGGGATTGTGCTGGAGTCATGGGAGTCCCAGTTCTGACACTCGAGTCAGATGTGTAACTCTGAGCCAAACGTATCCCAGTAGCAGGGAGAGAAATTCCAACCAGAGGAAAGCTGACAGGACTTTTTTGTTGGGCCTTTAAATACACTCCATATTCAACCCTGACCACACTGCTTGGCAAACTCAACTGTTCCAGTTCCCCAGACACAGCAGGGTTGAGTCAGCTGCTGAGAGGGTTTCCTTAGGCACAGCATCAGGCTTAGGATGTGTCCTATTCCTACAACAGCCCTGACTTTTCCTGGGGGTCTCTCCCAGTCTGTGGTGTGGGGCTCCTGTCCCCACCACACTCACACTCTTCCATAACAGAGCAAAGTAATAGAACAGATTTTTATTTGGGGTCTGCCTTCTCTCTGCTCTCCTCTCCACACAATCTCTCCTGCTTTTTCCTTAAGCAGGGATGGATTCAGAATAAAAACATTTTTATTAAGTTTTGTAAGCTGACTCAAACCAAATGGTCAGAGGAGAGCCACAACAACCTTAGGAGTGTGAGGATGACATGGATGTTTGGGATACAGGATTGGATGCCACAGGGTCTGGATGGCTCTTTTCAGGGCTCATGGTTGGCCTGGCTCAGCTCAGCCTGGGGCTTGAATGGAGAAGCAAAAACACCCAACCTCTTCTGTAGCCTGAACACAACTTCCACATGCACACGAGACCCAGATCTTCTCCCTCTGGTCCCTGTGGAGCTGAACTGGTGTTTCTTGGTGCATTTAGTTCAGTGGGATTTACATTTTTAATGCTCTTCATTGTCCTCTTGCCAGAGGTGGGATTTCCAGCAGTCAAAGTGTTCATTGATCCCCAGGAAAACAACTGTCCAGAATAGAGGAAAGAAAATTAAATGCAGCACAACATTGATGCTGCTTGTCTACATTTTTCCTGGAGGAATTTTGCCTGCTTATTCTGAAAATAGGAGATGTGTTTTGTATTCATGTCCCAGATCCAAGCCTAGGATTTCATTCTTTCACAAGGTGCTCCCTCCTCTTCCGCTTTCCCTCTCCCATTATCAAACAGCCTCTTGGGTAGTAAAACATGTTTTATAGGATTCTATTTTTTCTCTAGGGAGAGGAAGACAGGACAATTATGACTGTCTATCCAAGATTAAAAGCTTTTCCTGTGTATCCCTGTGTTTAGCTCACAGCTGTTTTGTTTAGGCTTTGTGTTTTTTTTCCAGGATGTTCTGTCGGCCACCAGGGAATCTTCCAGGCCATGGATCATGCAGTTTGGGTGCTCTGGAAGTCGAGCTGGAGTCACTTGGTTCAAGCCAGGGGAGTTGCTGAAAGGATATAAAGGAATATATTTATAATCTCTCAGTGCAACAGTGATCCCCACCCTGTTCCCATCAGTAAACACAGAACATGGGCAGTTCACCAAACAAGGCCTGCCAAAAAATAACCACAGCGAGGAGTAAACTCTAAACAGGCTTTTCATGGGAATTGTGCACAGGACTGGGTTCATAGTCTGGTGTTCCCTCTCCATTCCAGGTTCTGGTGACCCTGTTAGGGCAGGACAGGGCTGTGTTTGGAGCACGATGGAGAAGGTGCCTGGCTGAGGGGATTCACACACCCTGCAGCAGGGAACAGACCCCCTGTTAGGCTGGAGCCTTAGAGGGCAATTTAAACTTATGTTCAAAACCACTTTGATGGACAACACTCCTGTGGCTTTTTAAGCCCAAATGATTTCTAAATTGCTGAGATGAAAGGAGCCAAATATCTCAGATTTCATTCCTGGGAGCTGGGCAACCTATCTGCAGCTGGAAATTTGGCCTTTTTCAGTTCTTGTCAAAGCCTAATATTTATTTAAAGCCAGGCTTTATGGTGCTCGTTATTGTATTTAAATATTTTCTTTCAGTCTCAGGGAGGCTGCCAACTTGTCTTAGCCAAACGTGACTCCTGCAACCTAAAATTATTGCCTTGTCACATCCAGCCCATTTCTGAGGGACAGAATTAGGGACATAGTGAGAGATTTATACATTGCAGAGCTGGCCAGCTCCCAGCCCAGGCTGATAAGCTGCTCGGTGTAGCAAGTGCTAACAGAATCATCTAAACCTAAGCCAAAATTAGGACAGAGCTGTACCAAGGAAGCAGAAGAAGCTTCATCACCCCCTTGGGAGCTGAGGCCTGGCTGAGACACACAGGATGCCCATCCAGGACTGTGAACCCCAATGAAAAGGGAAGCAGAACCAGTGAGAAATCCAAGTCCTAGAATTCTGCCAAGGAGCTGAGTGAGCACTGCTCTGCTCTCCCTGCCTCAACAGCCTCAACACTTCACTGCACCTGAGTCCTCATTAATTCCAGGGACCGATCCACTGATCAATAAACAACAGCCAGCCACAGGGAGGATGATCCTTTGCTCCTGGGGGCTCCTGGGGAGCGACCACAAGATGTTAACTGAGGGGTCTCAGGGGGGTTGGTGGGCAAGGTGTGAGGGATCTCCAAGGACAGTCCATTCCTGAGAACTGTCAATCAACTCCCAGATCCTGCACTACAACCAGTGACAGGATTCAATGAGCTCCTGGGTAATTGCTGCATCCCCAGTGCTCCATGTTTGTGATTAATGTGGAATGTCACAAAAAATAAGTGTGAGACAGGAAGGGGAGGGTGGAACACATGAGTGGAAATGAATCCTGTAGTCTTTTTTGCTCAATACAGGCCTTGGATGTCATGTGTGCACTGAGTGAGTGTTGCAGACATGGCCCATGTCCTCATACAAACAGGAAAAAAGAACCAATTATAGAAAAATCATAGAAACATAATACAGAAATATATAAAATACTAAATAGATAAGGTATGGCCTTGAGACACGTGCTGAAGTTTTGCAGGACCACTCCTATTGCTGGTTCAGTACTAAGAGGGCTCTCTGTCCACTCTCAGTAACACAGACCCTGCACAGAAGACACACTTTGAAGCTGTCCCTCTTCCAACCAGGAGATAAAGAATTGTGTCCAACAGCCCAAAATCTCATTATAAGCAAGGCCAGAAAGTCTGTGGCTGCTATCACAGCTTGAAGAATGAAGTGTTTATTCCGTTTCCTTCTTCCACGTCAGTGATAAAGTTTTAGTAAGTTTGTGAAGGAAAAGGGCTCACATTCCCCAGATCTCCTTGTTTGTTTTCTGGTTTTGCACTCCTTAGTCCCACACAGACACAAAAAAGTTAGAGTCTACCTTGGAAAAAACACTAAACCCTGGCATCAGCACCTGGCACAACCACTTAATCCCAAGAGCTTGGCCTTTACGGGAAACAAAACAGTTGCCAGAGTCAGTAAGCCCTGAAGTCAGCTCAGCTCTCACACACCCGTGTGAGCTGCCCAGACGAATCCAGGAGACTCCAGGTCTCATAACACAAACAGTCCAACCCTTCCCTCCCCTCGAGCTGGTGTGAAGCCCCACAGCAGCTTCTGTCACACGGCACATTTTTCCCAGCTCCTTCTGAAGCCGTGGGTAGAGATCACAGTGTGAAAGTCTGAGTTGTCATTGCTGTGCCAAGGAAAGAAACATTTTGCTGTCCAGCTAACCTGTGGAACTCATTATCACAAAACAGCATCCAAGTCAGGGGCTTGGGGAGGGCCCAGGGTTGCACAGAACGATGTAAAAACCTGGAGTGATAAGGGAATGTTTTGCTTTGAGGTGTCCATCACTTCACATTTTTCTCAGGAAGCAAATCCACCAACAAAAGCAGAATACTGGATTTGATCGTGATCTCAGCCATTACAGAAATTCCTTTGTTTCTGTGTCTCCACAAGAACGACTCTGCGTGTCATTTGAAGAGCATCTATTTTATTTATTTCCCATCTTTTCATCCCCATTCTCTGCTTTTATAGATCTATTGGCATAGGAGTTGGATACTTCAGCAAATGAGGTTAACCTCTGACCATAAATTACTGCTCCCTCAGGAGGAAGTGGTAATAAAAAAGGAAACAGCCCCAACTCCAGCAGAGAACAGCAAAGGCAGACAGAGCAAGGGCTGCACAAATTGCAAAACCACCAGCCCTGAAACCCATACCAGGACTGGCCTTGCAAATAATAAAGTGTGACACAAACACACACAAAGCTGGACTCAGTTTGGCCAAAGAAATCATCCTTATGCCAAGAAAAATACGCAGCTTTCCCATTTTCCCTGGAGTTTCCTATATAATGGCTCTTGGGGCCTCTGTCACATCAGAGACAACACGTGGCAAGAGACCACAGGCAGCTGAAAAGAGAAATGATCAAATCATCTGGAGGATGGCTTTTAACTATCATATCATGAAGAATATTTATCATATCATGCAAGAACAGAGGGCAAGATAGCCCTTGGTAAGAGTGGTCAGGATTAAACAAAGTGAAAGCACAGCCAAGTGCACCATCATATGTCCACTGGCATTCCCATGTCAGGACTGTGGGCTCAGCCCAGTCTGAGGCTGGGATTTTCCTGTGTGGATTTACATGTTCATCCTGAGACTTAAAAAGAAGGACATAAACAGTTCCTTTCTCTTTAACTGTCCTCTAAGACACTTCAGGTTGAACTTCTGAACATGGAGGGCCCCTAAAATCAGTACTGGGGTGAAAAGTTGCACAGGGCCATTGTAAGAAGGGAAAGAGGATGAAATTCTATAGGGCTCTGCGTGGGGGAGGTGGTGGTTCTGAAGGAGGGATTTAAGGTCTTCACTTGGGGCTGTGATGCACAGGGGCCTTCCTTGAGCATCCTGGTGAGAACCCAGCACAAAATGTGACTGTGGAGGGAAAAAGTGCCTGAACTGACACAGAAATAGACTCAGGCACTCGGGAAATTTGTCTCGGAAGGGCTCCCTCCTTATCCCAAATAGTTTCACGGTGCTTTCTGCTCTGCTTCTCTTTTTCTCTTGGCTGATGGGAAACTCTCTACAGTTCTCCTAGAATATATTATGGGTTTATTTGGGCCAAAACCCTCTCCACATCAACTGACTGGCCAGCTCCATCACTCCACAGAGGCTTCATGTTCCAGAGGTTCAGAGGAATTATTGCTTCTTTTATTAACATCAACTTAGAAACTGATCTGTTGGAAAAAGTATTTTTTCAAAAAAGGTGATATGGAACTGCTTCAGTGCCAGCAATGGCTGAGCAAACTGTGAGCTTCCAATCTGAAAAGTAGGTACCTGAGGCAGGGAATGATGCAGATCTTTAAATTCAAGGAGGGGGAAGAGGCAACAAGAGCTGCACTGAGGAACCTGGGGAGCAAATGAAAGTAGCAGGTGGCCTGGTGAGAAGGAGATATTTCTGTGTGCACCTAGCAGACTATGGGAAGGCTATGGAAAGGCTGTGGAAAGGGCATGGAAAGGCTGTGGAAAACCTTGCTGGGGGTATTAAAGATACACATGCCCTCAAGAAGAGAATGGTAAGGTCATAGCAAAGACACCAGGAGGTATTAAGCAAAAAGACAGCACCTCTCTACCAGATGGTTCCAGGCTGGGAAACTAATCCTGGAGAAGACTATTTCCTCACTATCTCCTTAAATGCCTCCAATCTGAGCCACTGTCAGACAGGATGATGGAGTAGATGAATCTTTGGCATGATATACTGTGGGTGATCTTATATTCTTAAATGTTTCTGTGCTAAATGTGGAACATTACTGGAAGCTGCTTCTCCCTCACCCATTCCTTTGTGCTCTTCCTGACTGAACCTCTCCACAGGCATCTCTAGGAAATCACCCAGCAGGTCTTAGACCTGCTTCTTTCCCCTCCTGTGCAAAAAGCAGGAGGAATATTGGAGCCAAAGAGAAGATTTGATGTCCTTGTGCCCCATCTCTGCAGCCACAGCAGTAGCCCCACACTCCAGTGCTACCAGAGGCACATGAGGACCAGGCTGCTCCTGTGTTCCTGGCTCTGCTCCTCATTTCCAGCTGCTAAATTGCATTAAAAGAAGCTGGGAGTGTAACTGAATATCAAGACTTTTCAGTATGAGCAACTACTACAGTTGCCAGAGGGATGTGACCCATGGAAAGGAGGAAGCCAAGAGATTCAGGGAGAAGGGAAGTGTTCAGTGGACACTCACTATTGAAATGAGATCCATGCAAAAGCATAGTCCTTTTCTAGGACCATTTTCTCTATCCTGTTTTTTGTTTGGATGAGGGAGATCAGTATTGCTCTGAGATTGAAGCAGCAAATAGTTCTTTATCACTGCAAACCATTGCGAAATCTCTATTGCTGTCCAGGCCAACACTTGTAATAAGCCTCTGCCAAACTGGATGGCGAAAAGCAAGAATTAGCAGCTGTCCCTGGAATATTTTCCTTGTCATCCGCGGTCATTTCTTTCTTGATTCAAGGAAGAGGACAAATAACAGTCAAATCACAAAGAACTGAGTATCAGAGCTGTAAAAATGTCATTACTTGTCAAAGGGAGTTCTGAACTTCAGCTTGGGTTTCCAAAGCTAAGAGAAGGATTTGAAGGATGCTATTATTTTGTTAAGGATGCTGTAATTTCATTATATTAATTTGTATCAGCAATAATGTGGAAGCAGGGAAGTGATTGATGTCAAACCTTGAATCCTGGGGTCAGTTTTGGGCTTCTATGAGAAAGACATTGAGGGGCTGGAGCATGTCCAGGGAAGGGAACAGAGCTGGGAAGGGCCTGGAGCTCCAGGAGCAGCTGAGGGAGCTGGAGGGGCTCGGGTTGGAGAGAAGAAGGCTCAGGGGGGACCTGGAATTCTCTTCAACTCCCTGACAGGAGGAGTGATCTAGTGGGTCAGCTCCCAGGGAACAAGGGACAGGATGAGAGGGAACAGCCTCAGACTGTGCCTGGGGAAGTTCAGTTTGGATACGGGGAGAAAATCCTTCCTAGAAATTGTTATCCATTCCTGTCAAAGCTGCTCAGGACAGTGGTGGAGTCCCATCTCTGGAGGGATTCAAAAACCCTGTGGATGTGGCACTTGGGAACACGGGTTTGTGGTGGCCTGGGCAGTGCTGGGGAATGGCTGGACTCAGTGGGTTCAGAGGGCTTTTCCACCCTGAACAATTCCAATTGATCTATGTTTCTATCATTATTCAGCCATCAAGTTGCAGCACTACTTTGATGTTCATGGGACTAAAAGAAAAACTCTTCTAGGAGAATGTAAAATGTTTTAACACAGGCTAGTAATTTCAGTCTACGATTTGTGGCCATACTCCAGCAGTCCATGGCAGACAACTCCTCTGTTACTCAATTATATGGCACAGCAAGACAGATAGTGTAAAGCAGCACAACTCTAATGATTGTGCCAATCTGCACTAACAGAATACACAGAAAATACTTATACTTTTTTAAACAATTTCTATAACCCAGTGTTAGATTTCTACAGAACTTCGGTGGTTTCATGCCTATTAAATTTTAATACAGCACATGAAATTGGCAGAAAGTACCTTCTGAAATGGTCTTTGTTACATCTCTGCATCAGTTTCCATCTGCCCGATGCTGCTGCATTTATGCATTTTGAATCCTGAAATAGTCCCAGGGAAAGTGCTGGGTTTTCTGAGACCACTGCGATGTACCTCTAATAGAGTAACAAGACCCTGCTGAAGTGGAGTAATAAAGCCAAGATTGCTGGGGAGCAGAGATGTGCTGATTCATACACACACACAGCTACACCTCCAACACAAGTACCTGTCTCCTTGGAAGGGAGACATGGAAATTTTCAAATCCTGTACTCTGCTATTTTCCACATGGACTATCATCACCATTTTATCAAGGAAAGTGGAGTGATATTGTTACCAGAAGTACAGATGTGAAAGCAAAAATCCAATCTCACAAAGCCCCTGCTGTCAGTGCTGGCATTCCTGAAAGTTGGATCCAGGAAGCAGCAGGTGGAAATAGGAAGCCTTCCTGAAGGAAAGGCTGAAAGGACATCTGGCTTCCTTGGTGCTCTGGGATAAAGCCTGGAAGGAAGAGGCAGTTCTTGGCTTTGCAACACCCCCATCAACCCATTGGTGCTGGCAGAAATCCTCACTGGCTCATTAATTGAAGCTGCCTCTTCCTTCAGGAAAGCTGCTGGTTTAATCCTTCTGCAGGCTGAGGATGTCACCAGTGACACCTCCATCTCCCCTGCACAGTGCCAGTTTATGGCCTGTGAGTAACCCAGTGAAGTTTGCTCCTTTAAAAGTCATTTATGATCCTGTAGGAATGTTATATGAGTGCACAACGGCATAGAGTAAGGGTGACACACTGTGTGGACAGAGAGAAATGCAATTCCTGCCCTCCTTCCCAACGTTTTTAGAGATTTGGTCCTTTTTTTTGAAACCTGAGTGTGGACTGAGGCAAGCCCAAGGAGGCCTCTCCTGAAAAAAGGCTGAAGCCTCCCAGGTGAGCTGCTCTGTGCTGGACCTTCACACCTTGGATTAAGCCAGTAGCAAGAGGCAATAAATCTGAGAATATCCCTGGACTCTGGAGGAGAAGAGAAAGTTTTCTGTGACCTCTTAACTGCTGCCACAAACCTGGGTAACAAGACACATACAGAGGCAGAGCAATGTGCCATCAACTGCAGAAAGAAATCTCTCCAGACATCAGTGGACTCTGCACTGCTTGGAGACATGGAGCAAGGTAAGCAAGGCTCAAGGCTCAAGGAGTTAAAGCTAAGTGACAAAAGAAGAAGCAGCAGTTTCATGGTTTGGTTGTATTTTAAAAACAGACATTGAATGTAACCCTTATCTGAAGAAAGTACTGCCTTACACAAATAAAAAAGGTTGATCTCAACACTAACTGCCAAAGGCACCAACTAAGAGACTGACAAGTTCTTGTACTTGTGCTTGTGGAACTGATAAGAGAGGAAAGCAGAGCTGAGAACTGCACAGGCCAGTCTTCAGAGCCCACCTTGCTGATTTTAAAATCCTTGTTTTTCTTACTGAAAGCCCTCGTTATTCTCACCTCTGTCATTTAGTGTAAGAAATCTCTGCAGTATTTTTCATTTTTCCTGATCCCCAGAAGACACAGACACTCAGTACAAAAGAAACTTGTGGCATTGCTAGGGATACTGAGGATTTAAAAAACTAACTGCTTTGTTCTTTAATTGTTGGTAACAGGCTGTGAGATGCCAGGTGCAGAGAACACAAAGTCTGGGACATTTTAAAAAAAGAGGAGCAGCATTTTTTCCACTGGGAGCTTCACATGTTACTGGACAATATGGGCAGAAACAAGCAGGATCCTCCTGCCATGGGATACAGGCTGTGCTTCACAGCAGTTTCAACTCAGTTTGCCAGGACCAGTTGGTATCACCTCCATGTCATGGTACCATGGGAGGTTGCAATGACATCCTTCTCCCATTTCATCCCAAAGCACCTTGGGATTAAATTCCCACCTTGCTAGTCAACCTAACATCCTGCCAGGCTGAGTCCTCGTTCAGGATCACTCCAGTGCTCAATAGCTGGTGTTACTGCAGAACCTGGAGCACAGCTTCTGTGAGAACATGATGTTTTTGGGATAGACACTCAACCCAGCTTTACAGTAGGGAACAGAACAGAGAGTTCAAGTGACTTTTCCAGGAACACAGAGGTGAGATTTGGTGGAGGAGCAATTTGAATCATGCTGTTGAACCAGAGCAAAGCCCTGAAAGCTGGATCCTTCCTCCAATCTATGTCTGACATCCTGAAGAGTTTAAGAGACTGCTAAGGGAGCAACTTGGAGAAGAAAAAGCACCAAATGGGAAGAGCATATCTGACTTCACTTACAGGTCACACTGCAGAATGCAGTTGCAGAGAATGGCAAGGTCTTGCTGGCTTTTCCTTAGGAAACAGCATCCAAGAAATGCTTTATCTCTGGAATTCATGGCACGGGCTGTGCTGAAACAAGCCCCGAGTGGGGCTCCCTGGCTGGGGTGGTGACTCCCAGGGGACAAAGGAGAGCCTGTTGTCTCCAGCTCCACAGAGCAGCTCAGACGTGCTGGTCCTGAGCGCTATTCCTGGCCCGGCGCTGACTCACTCGGTGACCTTGCTGAGAAAGACTCTTAATCCAAGCCTGCTTGCCTGTAAAAGTCATCATGGGCTCCTAAGATTGGACTCTATTCAAAGCATAGATTATAAACAAATATGAAATAGTTCTGCTTTCATTCAACACCCAACGCCTGGGGTGAGCAGGAACTGGACAGATAAATGAAATTGTCCTGCTGTCCTCCTACAAGTTCACTCCGAAGCTCCTTCCTTAATTTTACAATTAACTGTGCCAATGAGTCTTGTTTTTTCACTTCCCCAGGGCTGCACCATGTCTGTCTATTGAGAGAAGGACACCACAGCCTTGAGGCAGGTGCTTATTTGCTCTAAGCACCTTGTCTTTATATTCGGGGCTGTTCACATCTGCCCTTTTCGTGTGACACCTCATCCATCCCAGATAACAGTGGCTGGCCTTGGTGGGAGGGGGACAAAGCTGCTGGTGAACAAGGGGCTTCCTGCCAGTGGAGCCTGGTCAAGTTTGGGATCTCTGCTTTGGGATTCCAGCCTGATGGCTGCAGCTGCTGACCCCTGCAAGGACAATGCTCAGAGCTAAACTATCTCTTAAGTGTAGGACACAGCCACCTTTTGAAAAAAACTGCATTGTAAACAGATTCCCTCTGTCACTTTACTAATACCAGTCTGTTCTACTAAAGGTGAAAAGATTTTTAGTTTATTCATTGCTAGTTATGATTCTTCATGTAGGTTCAGAGCCAAGACTCATTAAAGGCAGTGGGAATCTCCCCATTTGCTTCTATTCACTTCTCTTGGCTTTAGTTCAAGCTTTTATTCAGTCCCTCTTGGCTTGGACAATGAAGATCAGTGATGGCAGCCCCACTATCAGTGTCTTTGTGCCACCGCATCTCATTTCTAAAACCTTCAGCACAATGTCCATTTGTCTTCAGCAACTGCTTCCTTTCAGATTTCGAAAATAAATAAGTCCATGGAAGAAACATTTCTTTTGGCTCTGCATTGGCTGAAAGCTCATTTGCAGACATTTTAGTTTTGGTAGACAGTGTCTCTTTGATTCCCCCCATCATCTCAGCACACCAGCCTGCTATTTTTGCTTCTCAGGCTTGGCTGCACTGAGTCACAGAGCTCACACTGGTTTACTTTGGAGCCACTGATGATCCCAATGCTCGTCCTACAGAGACAAGAAGCATTTACTTGTTAAATCTAACAGAGGGGTGGCAGCTCAGTGAATGGAGTGCTGAGCATATTCCTGCAACATGTGCAACAGGGAGAAAAATAGTGTCATGATTAATGGCATTGCCATCACTGCAGATGATCAGAGGCTCCCCAGCTGAGGGCTGGATGGTGCAGTTTTGCTGGACGGCCTCCCTGGAGTGGGACATCTGTGGCTGCCCTGGCCTCTCCCCACTGGCCTTCCAGGTCAGTGCTGAAGGGAGCATCTCAGATTGCTCCAGATGCTGCTCTGTGGTTCCTGCAGTCACTAAGAGATACCAAATGGGGTGAGGAAGTAGGCCTGAAAGGCTGATCCCAAATGGCCCCCACAGTTTGCATGAGGCAGCATGAGGTGGAGGGGGGTGTAGCATTTATAACATTAGCTTTTAAAACCCTTCACATTAAGCACTGGGACATGTTAAGACCGAAATGATAAACTGGGGCACGGTGCCCCCGGGTGCCAAATTAAGAAGCTCGGAGTGGAGGATTCCAGCCTTCTGCTATTGTGAATTAACCCCAACACTTCTGTGATGGATGTGGCTGGTGCCTTGATTAATGTGAACACTCTACAGTCGCTCCTGGTTTTTCTGCCTTGCCACTGTCAAGGCCTATCTGTGCTTTTTCTTCCTCTAAGGCTTCTCACCCTGCACTCCTGGTATTTGAATCAGACAGTTCTCCCTGGCGATGGTGCTTTGGAGACGTGAGCAGAAACCTTCAGTGGAAAGGGAATGTCTGCACAGTACCATGGATGTGAACCATGCTTCTCATTCTTGGTCTTAGTGGCAAGAAAATCCTGCTTTATCCCCAGAGAGAGAGGAAGACTAAGAGGGAATTAGAATCCAAAGAAAAATAAACAACACGAGCATTCTGAGTCGGTGGATGAAACCCATCTTTTGTCATACTTTGAAGTTCATACTCTGGCAAAGGAAAACCTTCCACATGAAATCTGGCCTCTGATTGAGGAAGGTCACTGCAGGGAGAAGGTCTGGATGAAGGCACCTCAAAGGGTTGGAATACTTTTCTTACCTGAAATGCTGCGTATGGATGAAACCTGGCTCAGGAATTTCTCCTCCATTAGGTGAATATCTTTGTCTTTCTGCCACAAGCTCTGGCAGAACAAACCAGCAATCAAACCCTGTGCCTGTCTCCTTTTGTTGATGGCTATTTATTTTCCTTAACATTTCTCTTGTTTTGTACTCTTGGCTCAGAAGTCTGTCTGCTGCTCCAAACCAGTTAATTCTTCCTAAGAGCCCTATGGGCCCAAGGCCTAGATTATATTTATAAGCTGTAAGGATCTCTCCAGGCAGACTCAGTTACAAAGGATTCCAGTCGAATAGCTACATGGAGATGCTCAAGAACAACCTCAGCGAGGAAACACAAAGAGTTGGAACAGCACACGTTTCCCTCATGTTGAATTTTAAAGACTACAACATCTGGCACCATTCAATGGGAGGTAAATATTCTTTATCTTTTAATCACCCATGTTCCAGCAAAAGGATGAAATGTCCTGCTTTCCTCTGGTGTCTGAACACGTGTTTGAGAAGGTGTTCAGTCAGGTCCCCACTTGCTGTCAGTGCAAGTGCAAGAAAGGTTGTGAGAGAAGAGCAGCAGGACAGGCTGGGACTGGGGCTTGGATGGCCACGGATTGAAGCAGTGACCACCCTCAACTGGACAGGCAGGGAGGGGCCTGCCAGGCAGGGATGGATAAAAGGTCACACCAGCAGAAAACTCCTCATTCTTGACAAGTTTTCAATAAAAATAAAATTGTTTGCAGTTTATGACTTTACTTATACTTTTGCTTTAAAGGTGATGGACAGGCCTCTTCCAGCTTTGCTCCATGGTTTCAGATGATCCTTCTTTGCCTTGTTTTCTCTTCTTGTATAGATCAGAGAGTTGCATAGGGACTCTCTTGGTGACTGTATGTCCTTCCTGTCCTTCCCTGTGAAGTTTCCATCCCTCAGAGGAGCAGCAGGACACCAGAAAGGTGCCCATGGCTCTGCTGGTCCCACACCTCTCCCCACTGGGCTCCTAATGGCCCCGTGTGGTGCTGTGTGTCTGAACAAAGCTGTGCAGGAAATGTTTCTCCCAGCTAGAGAAACATTTTGTTCCCATTCTGTGCGGGAGCCAAAGGGGCTTTTCTTAAGGCCTTTTTTTTTTTTTCTAAACAAAGGAATAAGTAAGCAGACATGTCTGCAAGAAGCTGATTCAAACAGCCAGTGGACTTGTTGAACAGAGGACTCCGACAAGATGTAAAAGTAGAGTTTTCTGACCTAATTCAGGCTTGTGCCTTGAAACCAGTCCTTACACACAAATCACCAAGTTGCCAGCAAGGCTGGGATGGTGCTTTCTTTCCCTAGAAACTACATCCCTGGCAGAAATTACTCCAAACTGAGAACTCCCATAGAAGGTACCTGTTTTGATAATGCACCACTTTCCAATGTAAAATATTTTCATCTGGAAGCTCCCCACCCTGTTTGCCCACAGAGTGACTATGTTAACTTGGCTTTCCATCCCCAAGGGACTGGAGGATGTGTGTGCATCAAAGACAGCCTGCCCAGATTGTGGAGAGGGGCACACCCAGCCAGAGCTCTGCAGCATTCCTGGAGATTAGGGCAGCTCCTCTTGGCAATGCCACTGTCTGTGGGAAGGGATGTGGGGCTGAGGGGTGGGCTTTGGACCCTGGAAACTGATGGCTTTGCTTCTCTTTGCTGGCTTAGGGACCCATATCTCACATGTAGCCAGCACCTTGCCTGTCCTGGACGTTGGAATATGCCTCCAAGGCACCCTACACATCAAATAAATAACAGCTGGATTCATGGGATAGGCAGTGTTTTGTCCCAGAATAATGCAGCAAACTGCAAGGCACGTCCTCCCTGTTTCCACCACCTCTTCCAGGGACTTGAATTTGCATGACATGGAACACTGTCCACCCAGGAGGGGGATAAAGAACTGGATACAGCACATCACAGTGAAAAGCTGTGGATGTGCCAAGTCACTGTCCTTAAGGCAGGTTACAGACAATGAAACTAAGATTCCTAACATAGAAAAATGTATTTCAATCCACTGTCATGTTGTACTTGCTCCTCTTTCTGTAGGCTTGAGGTTCTTCTCCAAGAGCTGCTTGGAGAATAACTCTGCCCTGCAGAACATGTCTCTGTCAGGGTTCTTTCTGTCAAGCTGACAGGAAAGGCATCAAAGGGCCTCTACCTGAAGAGGCAGGACAGAATTACCCATCTAAAATTTAGGATTATAGGCTAAACCTGTCTCTTCTCTGTGGTGTTGAGGCAGGCAAATAGGTATCTGCCAAAGGAGGTTTGTGAAACAGAGGTTTGCACAGCTGGGATCAGTCAGAAGAGCCCAAATCTGTCCTCACTGAGCAGAACATCTCAGATGAGATGTCCAGTATTTGGGTTAGAGGCACTTTGCCTTTGGCTAAGCCTAAAAACAGCACAAAGTGAGGGTGTAATTCCAGACCCTGATCCCTTTGCTGCCCTTCCTGGATATAGGACTACTTAGGATGAGCACCAACAAAGGAGTAAGACAAGGAGAAGGTTTTCCCAGCTCTGAAATTGTCCCCTGTCAAGTTGACATGTAATCCTATGTCAGGCCAATGCCATAAGGGATGGGAGATATTCCAAGGGGTGGACAGGCAAGTCCCTGGGTTGGACTCCCAAATTCCTGCAGTTTGTTGTTTCCATCTCAGTTGTCCAATATTTCCACCAAACACAGTAATCTTCACTCCCTTCTGTTATGGCTATTTTTATTTTTATTTAGTTGTGGTCATTCTCTTATAACTGCTGGGTGCTTTTGCAAAGTTACAAGCACTTCATTAGGAAGTGAAATGACCTTTTCTAGCCCTACTTCAATTCCTGGGAGTATTGGGAGGCTGAGATATTTGTTAATATTAGTAAAGAGCTTTGAGTTCCTCAGATGGAATAACTGTCATGAAAAAAGGAGTTGTATTATTATGATGAGGTTCTAGTCCAGTTAGCAAATGGCTTTGCCCACCTGTATGAACAAAACATGCTGTTGTGTCAGGGAAGTCTGCTATGCTTTGAAAAAACTCTAACCGGTCCCTTCAGGCACACGAAGATGCTCAGGAACAAAATGTGCCCTTCTGACAACTGTGGGGTTTTGTTTTGCATATTTTGAGGGAAAAAATAAAAAATAAAAATAGTTCCCAGGATTACTTGACCAGGTTCTCATACTGAATTCCTTGTGAAACCACACACTAGAAGCATTTAATCTCAATTTAAAGATCAATTATGTTTATCAACAGATAAAAGATTATCTGGAGCGTTACACAAATACAACATAATTTATTATCAGCTGGAAAGTAACCACCAATGAATTCTTAAACACCTCCCCATAAATCAAAAATAAATTATAGTCCTATAATTATAGTGGAGTTTTCATTCTCCATTAAAGTTACTGTAAGATTGGTCTCCACTGTTCACAACTATTTAGAAATCAGTTACTGTAACACAGATCTGGGAGAAGTTGTGTGTTTAATTTTAGGCATAGAAAATGTATTTATCATCTTAAGAATGATCTGGGCATTTCTGTGAAGGTCTAATGAATTTATTAACCAGTGAAATCATGAGATGTTGGGAAAAGTGTTCTTGACTTAACACTGGGCATGAGCACTTATGCTTCTTGTTCATAAACACGGAAACATCTAAGGCTATTCTGTGTTCAATTTATTGCTTGAATTTGGGACATTTCTACACTAACTGTCAATTCTCATCTTGTGAAGTGCCCATTTTCCTTTGGATTTGCAATTCTCAGAACTGTACCTGTCTCCCTTTTGTCAGTGTACCACACAGACCTGTTCCCAGCATCTTCAGCTGGGCTTGAACCACAACAAGAATTTAGAAGTGAACTAAATAGACATGAAAACTTCATCCTGCCCTGACCACAGTTCAGTGTCACTGAACCCCTTGATCTACACACAGTATAAGGTCTAATGCACCTGCTGTCTCTCTTTTCTTTAGAAAACAAACTGAAAAAGAGCTACCAAAAAATGCAAACCAACCCCATCACTGAGCCACAGGACTGCCAGTGCTTTACTGTAAGGCTGTGATAGGTCCTTTAACCCCAGTGTCTCATTTGTGGCACAGTTGGGTAGGAAAATCTGGGTGGGCAACTGTGGAGATTCCACCACTCCCTCATTATCAGTGTAGCCTAGTGGTTTGTGCATGTTAAAAGCCATATAATTGGTATGTGCATAGAATATGTGCTGGGAAGTTGAATGTGAGCTCGAGATTCTTTATAGGGCCAGGAAAAAAAGGGAAAAGGGAGGAGAGACATGGCCAGCCAAAGAGCTCCCTGAGAGACAGAACAGTTCCCTCCCCATCACCTGAGTGCTGGATGCATCTCCAGAAGTGCCCCTTAAATGCTCTGGGACATCTCTGGGATGCCTGGCATCAGCTAAGGACAGTTTGTGACCCTCATAGCTGAGGCTGTGCTGGCCCAGGAGGCACCTGTGGCTTGACAAGCCCTGAACCAGGAATAGACTGTTCTCCCCTGAGGTGGAGGGGAAAGGGGAAGTATCTGCATATCCCCTGCCAAAATCACTCTGTCCCCACCATGGCAGGAGTGCTCATAATTAATCCTCAGTTGTTTAGAGCCGTGTGTTAATAATGCCAAAGTTGTGTTTTCAGTCAGGGGCCATTCACTGAAGAGATTCTCTTGCCAGAGAGCCTGTCCCTCAGTGATAGCCCTCTGTGCTCCTCTTCCCAGTGTCCTGGATCCCCGAGAGCCCCAGAGCACAGGGAGATGCCCCCTTTCCGCCCCTGGGGGAAGATGTTGCCACCTTTCTGCCACCTGATGCTCACGCAGCTCCGGCTTTGCGATGCTGGGAAGTCGTGAGGATTCACTTCTTTGCCCTGTCCCAGGCAGAGGCAGCAGCAGCAACAGGAAATCCAGGAGCTCTGTGAAATGACAGGGAGGGAGAGCGAAGTCCCCTTGCCTCGGCTGGTGACGTCTCTCCTTCCTCCTTTTTTTTTTTTTTTTTTTTTCCTGTCCCTATAAAGAATCTCGGGCTCGCATCAAACTTCCCAGCGAAAGCCAAGCGAAGCCAGAGGGGTTTGGGGAACGGGAGAGGCTCCGGCCATGCCCCAGCCCCGCTGCCCGCCCGCTGCCCGCCCTGGGGGCTGCCCGGTGCCCCCCGGCAGGTAGAGCCAGGTGGGATCCCGGCAGCTCCCCCTGCTCCTGCCCCGGGCAGGATTTGTCCTGCCCCTCGAGCTCCGCAGCACCTGCACCTCCCTGGAGCAATCCACCTCACGGGAGGCTTGGCAGCCCAGCCACCTTATCCCAAACTCCAGGCGAAGGACTGCCGGGAGCAGCGAGTCGCTGAGTGGAGGAAAGTTTTTGCCAAACTTTTTCTGGTGCTTTTGCTTCGCTTTTTAACCCCTTGAGTTACTCTGCGCCAGGGGAGGCTTCTGAGGAGGAGAAACGCTCCCCTCGGACACCCCAGGGATTAGAGAAACAGGGGAAAGAAGGAATAACTGTGGGAACGGGGGGAAGAAAAAACTAAGGACTCGCACCTCGAGAAGAAAGAAAGGAAAAACACACTCTGCAGCCCCAGGATGAAGCAGTGAATGGAAAGAACAATTTAACTGGAATCAACAAGTGGGAACTTCTGCACGCCTCGTCCTTCCCCTCCCTCCCCGCTCCAGCCCGCGGGCTTTCACAAACTCACTGCTGGAAAAGAAAACTTGTCCCCGTTCGGGGGATTCCGAAGTCACTGGTCCCGGAGATGCTCCCCAGGCCCAGCGCCGTCCTGGCCGTCTGTGCCCTTCAGGGGCTGCTCCTGCTGCACGGTAAGAGCCCGCCGTGCTCATCCTCACACCTGCGGGATCCAGGAATAATGGGAAAAGGGCTGAGGAGGGCAGGGGGTGCCCCGTCCCGCCCGTGCCGTGCCCCGGGGTGCCTGAGGAGAGCGCTCCGGGATGGTTTTTGGGGGGCTTTTTGAGGCTTTTTTGGCTCCTGCGGAGCCGGGGAGGTGTCACCCACCCCGAACCCCCGGGACCGCCGTGCAGGTGCCTCCTTTTCTCCCTCCAAACCCCTCCGCTTTCACACCTCACATTAAAACTGATCTTATGGAAAAAAGGTAAAACAACCCCGAAACCTCCTCGAAGGGGTTGCACATAAAGGGCGGTTTTTTCCCCTCGAGGTTTGGACGCTTGGTTAAAAATAGCGAGTTGCGGGGTATTTGCCAATTTGTGGGGCTTCTTCCTCAGTGTGGGAGGGTTTCTGGTTGTATTTGATTACTTGAGGCAGAACTGAGGCAGAAAAGGCTCTCAAAGGAGGAGCTGTGGTGCGTCTGGGAGTGTTTGGGCTGCCCCGCCGTCCGGGGACTCACGTCAGAGCTGTGGGTACAGACACCGTGGGCAAACCCGAGTCTCTTCAATATTCCCGTTCTTATTCTTTGATATTGCAATTTCTATTCACATGGTGTTTCTCTGTTGCCTTCCCCTTCTCAGCCCAGGTGCCAGGTTAGATTCCCTGTTCTCCAAAACTCATTTTACTTTGCAGCAAATGCAGTGTCCCCCTGGATTTATTCCCGATTTTCGCTGATATCAGAAAAGCCAAGAGGCAGGTTAATGAGATTTAGAAGAGCTTTTCCATCTGCTGTATGACTTTTCATTATCTCATTAAGCATGAGGATTTTGCTGGATTACTGAGCTATTCATTCATGACGCTGCAAATCGTGTAAGGGAGATGGTCTGTTGTTTACTGGGGAATTCCTTCTGACAGAAAGGTTCTTTTATTATTTTGGGGAGTGAATGTATTTCACAGCACACTGCTGTTGTTTCTTTAGCATATTATAATCTTTCCACAGTTAAGAGGATAGCTTCTGGAAACACTGTGAAGCATTGCTGTCCTTGATTTTTTTTTTTTTGATTCATTCAGGGATTTAATGTATTCCTGCTGCAGAAAGGAACTGATTGGCAGGCTGTACCCCCAGTGAACTTCACATCTTCCCTGCAGTACCTTCCCCACCTACAGAATAAAGAGCTAAACCTAAAATTGCGCTCCAAAGGGCTTGTGCAGCTTTTCCAGGAAAAGCTGAAGCAGCAAACATGGCAGGTGAAAAGGAGCCTCTCCACCACAGGAATCCTTGTGATCCGTGGTGCCCGTGTTAATCCCAGGGAAGTCATGCCTGCACCACCCCAGACACAGCACCCACACCTTGAGCTGCACCTGGAGCAGTGTCGGAAGCTCACACAGCCCTGGGAGAATTCCCAAAATATGCTCCATCTGCCTGACACGTGCAGGAGCAGCCAGCTGCATGTTACAGGAGTTCCAGCATCTGGATAGGTTAGAAAAGTTGCCCATAGAAGGCATTCCCAGATATCCAGTGTGAATTTCACAAAGGCATAAATCACCACAGGCTTTTGTGGATCAGAAAGGGATAACAACAAGTATTTGGGAGACTGGAGAAAATGTGGCTTGCCACGAATGTTTCCGAGGCTCCAGCATGAAGTGGGGCACAGTGAGTTTGCTATTGAGGAGGTGGGTGAAAAGACAGAAACGCTGCCCACATTTCAGGGCTGCTTGTGTCCTTACTCATCAGATTCCTTCTCTAATAATTTTGGCCCTAAGAACCTTGGAATTTGGTCCAGATTCATTTTCCCATCAGTGCCAGGCACAGAGGAGGCCAAGAGAAGGCAATGTCTGCATCCTGTGACAGTGAAAGGAAGGCACATCACTAACTGTCCCTGTAGGCAAAGAGCGATGATGGACTTGGAAGCAGCATTCTGGATGTCAGAGCTTAGTCCATCATTAGGAAGAGATGACACATTAGCACAGCCCTAATTAGGCTCAAAGCCAAAGTGAGACAGGGCCAGGAAGCCTGAGGATTCTGGATAGCACTGATGCTGTTGAGGTATTAACTCCTCAGCCACCATCCCCTCACAATTCATCTCCAGCCACAAACTCAATGGAACTGTGCTTGACCTCCCAAGACCTGGATCTATCCTGCAGCCTGTGGGTTAAAACCTTCTCTGGGATCTTTGTGGCCAAAACTAGGCAGAGTTGTGCTGAAGAGGCTGACTGATTCCAGTCCAAGCAATTCCATCTGCAATGCAGATAGGAACAACTGTGAAAGCTGTTCAGTACTAGGGGATTAACTCCATAACCACCCTCAAATTTCATCTCCAGCAATGAACTCAACAAAACTCTGGCCTTTAAATTTATCCAGCCCAAAGGATGGTCTCCTTTAGAGAACTCCTGACTTCATCCCAGTAACTTCCCACCTTATTATAAAATACATCTTTAAATACATCTTTAAATTTCCTAAGACAGCTCTGTGAGTATTATTAAAATTCCACTTTCCTTTTTCTTATTACACAACTCATGTTCAACTCCTGAGAGTCCTAGTCAAGGTCTCTCTGCTCAGAACCTTTTGATGTAGTCATTCCTGTGCAGATGCCAACAGCTGGCCCATGTTTTATGGAGTGGGATGGTCAATAATGAGCCCTTTGAAAAACAATCTGCAAAGACATTTTTACATGAGTGACACCTTAAATTGTGCATGAAAAAATTAGTATCTTTTACCCCTGGATATTGTCATCAAAAAGTTTTTAATATATGAGCAGTCCAAGTAACTTTTCAGGTATGGGAAAAAACTCAGTGGTGTAATAGTGGAAAGTATTAAAGATTGAAGACTAAAAATTAGGTCTGGATCCCTTTGAAATGAAAGCACATTTGAAATGGAAATATTTTGGAGAGGGGTTAGTTTTGCAATGCCTTCTACAAATAGAACATACAGGATGGGCAATGTATCTTGTTAACACATATTTCAACTTATTCAATTGTACCACATATCAGTAGCTAAGTCAGAAGCTCCAGGAGCTTGGACTCCTCCTGGTTTTCTGACTGGGATGGTCACTGTGTCCATCTGGGATGAGTGTGGGCTCAGTGCTGCACTATGCAAAGTCAGAGGCAATGAGGGGCTGCTTTTGGGTTTCCCTGAGGCTGTTGGTGTTGGACAGTTGAGTACAAGCTCAAGTAAACTAAAAATGTGTCTCTTAATTGGTGTTATTCCTAAACATTTGCTTTACTGTGGGAAAATGTTATAAAAAGCAGAGAAGGCTTTTTTTTTAAGATGGTGATATATGAGCCTCCTGCTGGAGCTGCCACACTCAAAACCAACTGGAAATCTCTTTATACTAATTCATCCATTTAAGGCAAGGAAAAAAATGTGAAGTATTTCTGAAAACTCCCTGAACTTCTAAAAAACAGCAACCTACCCAGAAGAATACTGAGAACACCAAGCAGACTATTTGTTGAAGAACTTCTAATATTTCCTTAGAAAATTGTAAAAAAGATTTATTTGTGCACATTTCCCCATTGGTCTGCTCATACATATAGATCTGAGTAAGAGCAATGGGGACCATTTGGGTTATCTCTGTCCTTTCACACATTCCCTGGATTGTTCATTTTATGATGAAATATTTATACCAAGCCAGAGCTCAACCTACAACAGTTTGGTAATATATCAGGTTGGGCTGAATATAGAATATTTATGGGGCTGGTAGGTTTATGCACAAAGGCAAAAGGTTTCCAACCTCAACAGGAGATTTCTTAGGTACAGTCAGTGGTAAGTTTGTCTTCCAAATCACCAGCACAGTTTGAAGGAGGGTGAAAACCTGCCCTATGCTCTATTTATTCAGAGATGAGACACATCTTCTGCTTCCAGAGACATGTGCAGAGTATACGCAGGAAGGGTCACTTCTCATCAGCAAAGGACAGGGTGAACAAAGAAGCTGCTTTTCAGTTTATACTGCAAAACATTTTCTGGAGGCAGCAACAGCAACCTGCATTTTTCAAACCTACACAGGAAATTTCCAGGAGGCAGCGTTTGACTTTCAAAGTGAGTATGAGAAGGACACTGAAGCACAGCCCTACCAAACTTCACATGCTCAGCTTGATATTTCCTCTGCTCAGTCTTGCCCCACCTTTCCTTTTCTCTTGAAACCAGCCTGATGCCACTAGAATGGGAATTACCAGTGGAAGTAATTAAAAGATATTTGGAGTATCTAAACAATAGCTAGGGATGAAATAAATGTGTCTCTAGTATTTTCCTTCAGAAAGCAGCTCTGATGAAGGTTCTGAGTGCCAATCAAGACATCCCTGTTCCTCCAGTGCTTCCCTTCGGGAAGAGCATCTAACTGTACTCAGTCACAGCCACCAGGAAAAACTGGCCAGCCAAATAACCTGGCACAAAATGTGTGTACAGGGAACTGCTCTCCTCACCACAACAGGCACATGATTAATTTTCTTTTTTAAGGCCACAGAGAAAAGAGTAGAAGCTGCCAAAGTGAACCAGCCGAGGTTATTACCTGGACATGGCATTTCATGGAAGTGCCTGCTTGCAGCTGCCCCTGGGGAGCAGGGCTCAAGCAGCAGAGCTTGTGACCAGGAGCTCGTGAGCAGGTGTGACCACAGAAGCCTGCCCATGAGCTGCTTCCCAAAGTGGGAAGGAAGCAGGTTCAGAGCAGGACAGAGCCTGATCTCCTGAGGCTGTGATGGGCAGAACTGATGGCTGCCCATTTTGTGCAAACTCCTCACTGCTGAGTGCTGGCAATGCTTCCAAAGGCTTTGGAAATGTAAGCAGTGAATTCCCAGTGTAAGGGAGCTGAGCTGTGCAATTGTTCTGTACTAGTCTGTTACTAACAGTGTATTAGAACTATGGATGATGAGTAAGTCTGGGAGCTATTTCACGATGGAGAGTGAATAAGTCCATGGGCATCTTTATGAGTCACTCCAATACCCTCATCTCCAAGTCCTTGGATTAGCCTGTCTTTACAGCACATACTTTTTGTCCCCACTACATCCTACATCCCTCTCCTCCTCTCCCCCCCTTTCCTGGATGTCTCCTAAACTGCCCTCAGGGCTCAGGATTCCTTGAATTTTTACATTAGAAAAAGCCAGAAGGAATTTCTCAGTCCTTCCCCAGCAGGGGTCTGCACAGTTTCTCTTCCCTGTCCCAAAATGAATTTTGCCTTTACAACTGTCCTGCTGCAGAGGTTTTGTCAGGCCAAAATGGGACTGTCCAAGACCTGCAGCACAACCTCTCATTTTCCACAAGCAGATGCACAAAGTGTTCCTGCTGCACTGAATTTTGCAAGGAGTAATTTTTGCAATTCTTTCCCCCCAGTATTTAGAAATATATTTAGAAACACAGGAGTCACAGCTCGTGCCTTGTGTGTAACCAGTGTCCAGAGCTTTTGTTGTGACTCTAAGCACTAAAGCTTTGAGCACTGAGGAATCCTTGATATTATAAGGAAAGAACCTCATCTAACTCTCTGAATGATGGCAGTCTAAACAGACCAGTTTTCCTTTGTGCCCTACAGGGAATGGCAAAAGCATATGGCCCTCCCAGATTTCAAGATTCTGCCAAAAACTAAACTCAGGCTCGAAATGTAAAGGAAATATATGGACCAGCTTTCTATTTTCAGATCTCTTGCCTTTGTCTTCTGTATTTCCACATAGGTTTCCTTAGATCTTCCTGTGTTTTTCTGAACTGTGGGAACATGATTGCCAAGGAAGTGGAGAGGGGAGTTTTCAGCCCTGCTGGGATTGTTCTTGATTTGAGGGTCAAGGAAGCTTGACCTAGTCATTACCTGTTCCATTTTTTACAAAATCCTCATGAACCTAAACCACCTCTGCCAAAATGTTTGCTTCCTTAGAGCCCACAGCCCAGAGATTGCTCACCTTGGATTATTCCTTGCAGATACAGTAAGGTCAGTTTGCAGGAAAAGCACCAACCAACTTTGCCTATTCCTCTATAGCTGTGAGGAAAACAGGATTGCTCCCAGGGATACTCCACAAAAACATACAGAAGCAGCTAGTCTGCGGGGCATTCATCCTGTTTGCTCTTAACTCTCAGCTCGTTAACTGAAATCAGTGCTGGATACAATCACTTAGGAGTTAAAGCCATTTCCTCCCAGTCCCCAGAACCCTGTGATGGTGATACCAGTGTGGGGCCTCCTAGAATCCCAGTTCTCAGCCTGAACTCCCTCACAGCTACTGAGCAGGGATCACTTTGGCCCTTTGTAGCAATGGGGATCATCCCTGAAAGCTGATCCTGAGCCAGGTTTTGGGCTGGGTTGTGCAGGGCTTGAGGTTTCAAACCTTTAATGTGCACACACCTACGAGTGTGTCCCCCAGGAGCTACAAGATGTGTTTTTCCCCTCTGTTTCCTCACTTACTCTTCCAGCTGCCCGAAGTGGCTCCCACAGGAGCCATCCCACCTGCCCACATAGTAGCATTTGGAAGGCCTTGGTGTGGGCAATCCCAATCACAACAGCCTCCATCCAGGAAATGGCTGTTGGAAGAGATTGCCCAGAACCCTTCGGCACAGGAAGACTTGTGTGACTGAGTCTGAAAGGAGGGAAGTAAAGGCCTGTGGATTATCAGCTGCAAACCTCAATGTCTCTGTCTGTCCTTGCAGAAAAATAAATCCCATAGGTCCCTGTTGTCCTGGTCACTGGGTATATCCCCCCTCTGCTTAGGGAAGGGCACCACTGCATAAGACTATTTTTCGAAATCCTGGAAATTCCTTCCAAGCGCTCTTCTGGTTCTCTACCTCAGTTATAGTTTTCCTCAGCAATTTTTTTGTTTCTCCTTGAACCAGAAGTGTTTCCTTGTTGAATCACAGAAATCTCTCACACTCCATCCACTGCTGCTCCACTCTTCAATTAATTCTATCACTAATTTTCAAAAATGAGGGAAAGGACTTGGGTACTGCTTTGCTTCTAAATCCATGAGGAATATCAGAAGGAATAATAATGCAACTCACAGGTGTGGGGAGAAATGCTTTTCCCAGATCTTTTTCTGGATGTGTCTGAGCCAAGGAAGTTGTATCAGCTCTTTGTTGCATGACACAGCAGAACTGGGCTTGGCTGGTTAAAGGGGTTTGTGCTGATACAATTAAAGGATGATTCAAGTGAACGAAAACAATGATGTCAGCCCAAGGACCCTTTAAACACAATTTAAACTTTTACATGGTGTGAACAGAGAGAATCAGGTAACCTTTTGGCCTGCCACATTTTTTCTCTATGAATGGATGATGTCTGGATTATTTTCATTTTGTATTCACCAACTCGGGACAAGCTTTGCCTCTGTTTTGTGGAGTTTAAAGTTGTGCTTGGCTGAAGACAAAAGCCTGTCTTTGAATTGCCCATTGTACGACCAAGAGCTTTTATATTATTATGGTTGTTTACACATTTTGTGGTAGAACCTGAGGGAAGAAAGAACTGACTGAAAGCTGCTCCCTCACTGCTTGCTTTATAAAGGTAGAGATTTGACCAATTTTCCTGGAAAATCTTGATTTGTTTCACTGTGAGAAAGCAAAGGAACCTGTTTTCTTTTTCATGATGAGTGTGTGGCCCTGCACTGAGCCTGCAGCATCATCCAGTTGTGAGATAGCACAACCAACCCCTTCTGCTGCTCCAGAGGCTCTCGTCACTCACTTCCCATCAATTTTGGCTGCACAGACTCCTCTATGGAGGATCTCATGCCTAAAACAACTTGCCTTTAGTCTTTGCAAATTTTCTATTAAGGATGGAGCAACAGCTAAAGCAAGAAAACAGGGTTTGGCACAATAGGAATTAACAGAGATAATCCCCAAAATGCTGTGACAGCAGGAATGGAGCAGAGGGAGCCGTGGGGAGGGCGTGTCTGGCTGGGAGCTCCATGCACTTGGCCCATCTCTCTTTGAAAGTGTGTTTCTCACAGCTCATCATCCCACTCAGTGATGACTTTTCCAAGTGTAATGATACCGTTGGTCTCTGGGAAAGCACAGCCAGTTGTTACCACGAAGCCACTAATGATTCTGTTAACAGTTTTATTACTTAATCCACTGATACATCAACAAGGGGATAAACCAAGTCTTTGGTGTGATGTGTTTATAGGGCTGGAACTGCTGCAGGTTTTCCAGGCCGTGCTCTTGGACTGTTTTCTCATGGCTTTCCCAAGGAGTCAAACAAACAGGAGCTTCATTCTCTGGGTCAGTTTGGGCAATATTACCCTGCTCTAATGAAAGAGAAGTGCAGGTTAAAACTAAAATCCCAGTATGGCACGACTTCTGGGATGGAGGAACTGTCTGGGAAGGTGAATTCAGGAAAACAGGAAGCTGCCGAGCAGGGCATCCCCCATCCAACCCAGTGCTGTGTTCCAGCCCCGTCAGGAAGTTCTAGCAGGATGTATACAAGGCTGACTTTTTATTATTATTGCTTTGGAGAGATGGGATTATTCTGATATATCTGTTCTGATCTATGGTATAAATTAGCCACATACTTTGCCTTTTTATTGTTATCTACTCTGTGTTTGAAAAGTAATATTCAAACCCACATGGTGTAATGCAATTATTAATTTAATTTAATAAATCATGAAGTCATGTGCTTTCTTCTGGTGACTATTGAGTTTTGTGCATGACTATGCTGCTATATTGTCATTAAAAATAAATTACTAACCTCATTTTCTATCTGGCATGTCAGAGCTGGTACACAATATCATCTAGGCAGGCATCCACAAACAGGCACCACAACATCCCACAAGTCTCCAAGTGCAGACTAATGCTCCCAAGAGAAAGGATTTCCTTTTCTCATCCCAAGAATATGTGCACAATTTGTTTTAACTTTCTTCACCACAGTATCTTCAGCATTTGGGAAGGTTTCTGGCAGAAGGACAAAAGAAGAGAAAAAGAGACAGTTTTGTCTGGGTATAAATCTCAGTTTGCATTTGCTGAACTTGTCCTGCTCTTATGAGAAAATCAGGGCATTAAAGCTGAAAATTCTGTGCTCAGAGTGAGATTTGTGGCGAAGCTAAAGCTGAGCTAGTTTTGATTTCCATGGAGGAGAGTTGGCATAGCTGCTGTTCAAGGCCATTTGCTGTACAATATCACAGTATCACTGTACTTTAAAACATTAATGTAGACTTTGAAATACTACCTGGATTTGTGGTCTGACATTGAGCAAAGCAACTTGGACATCCTTCCTTTCTGCCTGCCTGTGCCAGGAACATCTCTCAGTCTGCCTACCTGGCCTAAAAATTTTGATCTTACCATCTTCCTGATTTAACTGCCATTTTTAAACAAAAATCTTATTTTCAAGTTAGTTTACACTAAAAAGATAAAAGGTGTCTTTCAGAAACAGGCCTGGGAAAGCAAGAATAATCATTGAGAGATAAACTGATCTCAGAATCAGTTTGGCCAGAAATATGGCACGAAGAACATGAAACTCTGGCAGCACAAATCAGAGCTGTTTGTAACACAATGTTTGTGTGCATGCCCAGGGCAGCTCATGTCACCTGGGCAGTGCTGCAGTGTCCTCCAGGGGCTGCTTTGCTGCATAAAAAGCCACCATATATTTTGTCCTCGTGCAGAAAGAAGATAGAGGGATGTGCATTCAAACAGTGCTGTCACTATTCCCCCTCCTCGGGTGGCTGCTGCTTCATTTTTTGTGTCACAACTAGTGCAAACGCACTTTCTAATTGCTGAGGTGGAGGTCACCTTGTTGGTGAACCAGCCCTATTCCTGAACCAAGGGCCAAGTGTAATCTTTAATCCAATCTGTATGAGGGAAACAACAAAGGCTTTGTTCAACCGCCCCGGGATTGCTGTTACACTTTGTGGACATTTCTGGTAGAGTGGTTAAACTCTTTCAAAACATTTGTTTTGCATCCTTGGAGTAGCAAAGAGTTAATAGCGACATCATTAACACCATCACCATTGTGGTTCAGGATAATCACCTCATCTTGATGAATCAGGCAGCTAAAACTTTATAGAGCCATATTTTTAGGCTGATGATTAATTCCCAGAAGTAGCCAGTATATGTATCTGGTCTTGTCTGGTGTCACCATAAGTCTCCTTAAATGTAGAGCTAAACCAACCAGTCTTAAAAAGAGAGGGGAGAGCCCAGAACAGCCCAATTCCTTTAGTCATCTTTCCTGTTTTAAATTCTTTCTGCTTATCTCTCTTCTGGTCTTGACATGTGCTGGTAGTGAAAGCAGAGTAGTGACACTTGGTAGGATGTAAACAGAGTATCTCAGATGCTGATCTCCTTGCAGTGTGTAAGATAAAGGAACTGAGAGGAGTTCTCAGGATAAAGGAACTGAGAGCAATTCTCAGCATTCATAGGGCAAAGGTCTCCCCCTTGCTCTTCAATGTGGTGGCCCAAGTGATGTCCTATGGTGTGCATTGTACATTGCCTTTGAAAGGCTGCCTGGTTGTTTGGATTCTATATTGTTCTAAGTTAAATGGTAGGAAAAGAGAAATCACTGCCACCACAACATTCCCTTACAGGTCTATTCATTATGGATCCCAAGAGGAAACTGAGAGTTCCCCTGGACAATGGGCTGATATACAAACGAGCATACATTAACTTTCTGTGCTTGTATAGTTCATTTCAGCTGCATTTCCTTTACATTCTTAGGAACATGAATTCAGGCATAATTGGGTTTGATGTCTTCCTCTGCCTTGAGCTGCTGTCTTGTTAGAGACGGGCAGAGGCCTGACGTGGAAGTGCTTTGGGCAGATGTGATGGTGCATTGAGGGATGTTCCTGGAGTGAGTGGGAGCTCCAGGAGCAGAGGGGGCCATGGCAGGTCTAAGGGGGTCTGACTCAACTAGGTGGGGGCTGCTGGCCAGGTGCTGTGCTCCAAACCAGCAAGGATCTCAGGTGGGCTGGGCATGAGCCACCGTGTTTAAGTAACTCAACTTTGGTCCCCTGCCCTTTGCCAAACAGCTCAGGGCGGCTCACCCAGGGCACATCTGTGATGGCTTTGGCAGCACTGACTCCAGAACAAGGGTGTGAGGGAGGAACACCCAGAATCTCTGGATGGCAAATGGCTGGTGGAATTACAGCTGTGTTCCCTGCACTAATCAGTGTGGAAGCTGCTCATTCCCTGCTTGAATTGCACTGCAGTTTGTAGATGCCCACTCAGGCCTCCAGTGCTTTGGCACTTTGGCATCACATTCCTCTCTGCGGCACAGGGAATGTTTTCTGCCCTTGTGCCTCTGCTCTTCTGTAAATCAGGGAGATTAGCACTTCCCTTCCTCCCTGGAGGGATGGGAGGATCGATGCTCTGAAGAGAAAAAACAGTTCATGAACTGCAGTAGATTTGCTTCATCTTTCACTTCCATCACCAGAGAAAAAGCCATTGGAAGCTGCAAGGAGATGGAGGCATTTAAGGTTATAGGGATTAGGACTGGGATACTGTGATAGGCTTGGTCTGAGCTGTCAGAAAACACTGGCAGTAATGCATAGGGTTTTCAAGGCTACATTTTTTTTCTGGAATTTCTTCTAAATTGGTACCTCCCTCAGCCTCCTGATGTGAATAGTGAAGTGCCCCCGGAACAAACACACCCACCCCTGGACTGGTGCACTGTCACTCCAATTGCAACTACATTCCAAGAAGCCCCTTGATTTTCATTCCAACTGTGTCTTCTGGCATCGAGATATTTGTAAAGCTAATTTTCATCCCTGATCTAATGATTCCCCTGCTGAGTGTCTGTTACAGTTAAAGGATTCCAGCTTGAGAGTTTGTTCTCATCTCCTCTGTGCACGTCTTATGTTGGAGGTACTTCTTGAAGAGCTGGTTAATGAGCTTGGAGTGTGACTGACTGAGTGCTTGTGGTGTTCAGGAGGAATTCCCCCTCCTGCTTGGAGCAAGGCAGCCCTCACACACCTATAGCCCGCTGGCTTTCCTGCTGCTTTCATCCCACTAGAAATAAGGTGGTCACTGGTATCAGGCTGTGCAAGTGAATAGTGGATTTATCAAAGTTGAGAAGCCAAAGGAGAAATCCTCTCATTCAGAGCACACTTGCTCTGGAATTTGCACACTTTTGGGAGGAGGAGGGAGTTGCAGCAAGGGCTCAAAATACACCCTTATTTCCTCCTCGCCCCATGGGCTTGTCCTTCTCACAGGAGAGGGCACTGCCCTCCACACCAGTTATTCACTGGAGGCAGCTCCTTCCAGCTCCTGCAGACACCCAGGAGAGCCCTTCCCTGGGTGATCCTGGAGCTCAGCACAGAACTTGGAGCCAATTTACTGGAGCTCTAACTCTTGCCATGCTGCAGGTTCCTGTATGTCCTTAAGGAAGATGCTTATCAGTCTTCAGTTCCCAGCAGTGTAGAACAGCAATTACTTACCAACCCCACATGTTGCAAGGTTAAATCCCTTTGTGAACAATCTCACAACTCATCTGAGAAACGGGACTGCTCTTTATTTATTTATATTTCTATATTATTATTATTGCCACCACCATTTTGGCATTGTCCTTTCTCAGCCATGGATGTTTTGCTATGACAGCTGCACCCAGCCAAACCTACAGCTAAGGTTGAAGTATCAGTATCCACAAAAACATTCTCATTTTTGGGCACAGTATATGGGATCTGCACCCCAAAGGCCCTCAGAGGGTGGGCATAGCCACGCAGAAAACAAAAGAGGAATGGCCCACACATACAAACAAGACAAGCCATTTCACAGCTCTTCTCAAACCTCAACACAAAAGCTCTAATGTTTCTATTGGTATTAGTTAATACTTTGTCTTGAGGAAGGGTGGGAAAAAGGACAAAAAAAGACATTGTTCCTCCTTGGAAAGTGTTTCGGTTTTCCCAAGCAGCAGTTCTTTATGTATTTGCATTAAATACACATTTCTCTGTCCAGAGGGTTCAAAGATATCTTAGCAGGACAGAAGCCAATAGGACAAAACGAGCCCAGATGGGGTCAGTGTTGGAGTAGGATTAGGATCAGGGTCAAGGCTGGGCCTGGGCACAGTGTAGGGTTGGGATCAGGGTCAGGGTTGAGCCTGGGCACTGTTAGGTGTTAGGATTAGGGTTGGATGAGTTTACCAATGAAGGTTGTTGTGAATTTCTCACTTACCCTGTAGCAAAGTCTGTTTGTGAAGTTAGCCCAGAGAGCCCCCTGAACTCCTTCAGCCACTGCGTCAGTTATATATGATCAGTATTATTTCTCTTTTCACATGCAGTTAAACCATGTAAAATGATCAAACTATTGAAGTGTTAGAAAGTTGATCTGTACATCCAGGCTAAACCGGAATTACAATTGCCTAATTTCTTCCCAAGCAGTTTCTCTCACTTAAAAGGGAACAACAAAAATGAGTGTTCACTGGAATATGCTACCCTGGCATTTTAATTAAGATGGAAATGTATAGGTAAAAGAAAATTCCTGGGCATTATCAGTTTTCATGGCTATTTTTCTATTTGTCAGCTGGGCAATCCATTTGCTGGGTGAACTGCAGTGCTGAGGGACAGGATCTTTGTGCTCAAGAGCAACATATTCCCAAGCATGTTGTCTTTGGCATGGCCAATATTTTATCTGCCAGAGCCAACATTAATGAAAAATTCCTGAAAAATTCCACATTTCAACACAGCAGCACTCTGATGGGAATAACAATGTCTTCTGACCTCGTTCAAAATCAGGCAGGATACAAAACAGGGAGGTTTTCCTGACCCCTTCTCCATCTAGAATTTGGGTATTTTGTGCTGAATTTGTGGGGTTTGCCTGGTTTTAGGAGTGATCTCAGTGCTGTCAGGTTGCGAAATCCTTGTAATATCTGCACCCAAAATGAGCATTTCTCAGAAGAGACATGGATGTGGTCAGAGCCCCTGGGTTGGTGATACTTAGAGCTGCCTTCTCCTTTTTTTTAGCACAACAGCCTCTTCTCTCTGAAACAGAGTTTTGTGGCAATTTATAAATTAAATAAATTTAAATGTCTGTTTAGGAGGGGGTTTCCCCTTCTGGGACAATGCTGGTGATGTCATGAGTCCTTTCGACATGGGAGTAGGAAGATTTGTGATCCCTAACAGTAAATATTAGCCTGGCTGGTTTGTCATTCATGGGTTCATCTCCTCATTGCATCAGACTGGAAAACTGAGAGCAAGCAAATGAACCTGTGAAATAAAATCCAAAATCCTGAGGAAAGAGGCCTTAAATCACTGTCACCCACTGTAAGTGACAGTGCAGGGGCATGGAAGGGACTAATTTACCCTGATACGCATGAATTGAGTTCTTACAGCTGGGTTTCCTTAGGAGCTCAGAGCATCCTGTACTTCTGTTGTGAGCAGGCTAGTACTGGGGCTAACAGGCATGTGGGCTGTGTCACAGTGAAATCACTCACTTGAACAAGACAAGAGCCACCCCAAATTTCTCCTTCAGTCCTCTCACTTGAGGTTTGCACAGCCAGACCACCCTGGCTGCTCTGGAAAGGCTTCTTGTCCAGGCTGTGGGCAGGAGAGCTGTGGGAACTGTGCAAGATCCCAACACAGGGTGGGTTCTGTTCTCAGCACACCTTGCAACAAAGCTCGGAGAGGCTTCCTAAGTGCAGAAATAAGTGAGCTTGTCAACGAGAAAGGAAAAACCTGTGTATCCAGCCTCTCCACACACTGTCCTACCATGGAAACCTTCCTTTTATGTGCACTCTGTGGACCAGAACACAGAGGGCAAAGGAAAAATCAAGACTTACAACTACCAGGCCTCCAAAAGCAGCTTATTCCACACATCCACACTTGACAAAAGGCAGGGTCAGCAGTGTAATTTACCCCCCCTGTAGTCAGAGCCCATGAGAGTGTGCTGTGAGCCAGGGAGAGCCTGCCAGTGCACAGATAAGAGCAGGTGCTAATTCCATGCTGTGATCCAGCGCATAGACACAATGGGCTGTGAATGCTCCTGTTTCAGTCCCTGGAAGGTCCTTCCTTGTCAAATTCTCCCTCCTTTGGAAGTTTGTCTCACTGACAGTGAGAGCACAGCACGTCCCTCCTGTGCAGAACAAGTCTGTGACGTGCTCACTCCCTGAGCTGCTGCCTCTGGTTCAGCTTTAAAGCGATGCAAACGCAGGGACAGGTTCTTGCCAATCACAGACTTGCCTAAATATTTATCTCTGCTAAAAACAGTTTAGTTGCTGGATTTAGCCCAAAATTGTTTCTGATGAGAGACATCAAACACAATGTACAGGTTTCAGGGACAGCACATCTGGCATTGCCTGTGTGCTGTAGGAATATAAATAAAAGAGCCAGTAGACTCCAGCTGGGGAGTTTTATTGGTACTGCTGCAAGGCTGTCAGCTTCCTAATATCACCACCCAGTGAGAGGAGGGTGCCATGGATCACTTGGGGCTGCTCTGGAGCTCCCTCTTGGCGTGTGCCCTTCTTTTTGCATAAGAGGACTCAAGATGGATGGATCATAAACACTATTTTGAAAAGGATTTGCAAGAGTGCTGGAAAGAGTGACAGACCAAACCAGGGCAGTGCTGGAAGTATTTAGAACATTTCTCTGACACAGTGATATCTTATTTTTGGAAGTATCTGATACAAATGTTGTTTTCCTGGAAAGATTCCTTCTCCTGCCTGCTTCCCTCGCGTCCCGCAGAATGCTGGTGCCAGTATTTCTGTTGCACCTTCCTTGCTCCCAGCCGTTTCCTGCTCTGGATTTCCCTGCCGTCTGTCCTGGAGCTGGTGGTGCAGGTTGCACCCTGCATTGTTCTGTGGGGCTGGGAGGAGGCAAATGGCAGCAAACCCTGAGGAGAGTCACTCAGAGTGTCAGTGGGCATCTCGGAGGGCTCGCAGCTCATCCTGCCACCACACAGAAGCCCTAGGAGGACATCTCAGGGAGCCACGGGAATTCCTGATTTTCTTCCCAGTGTGAGCAGGACATAAGGCCTGGTGGCTGCAGGGAATGACCAGAGCTCTGGACCCATGTGGAAGGGGCACTTTAGAACATGCACATCTCAATCCTTCCCATCCCTTCATCCAAAGGCAGAACTGCCCTCAGGATTCATAGTGCCCACTAGTTCCTTTTACTCCATGGTTCTGTAAATGGATAAATGTGACCTTCAGCTGGGCAAAATCTGGCACAAAGACAAGGAGGGAAGCATTGGAGATGAGGGTTAAAAAAACCTGCAATGTCCAAAGTGTCATTTTGATCACTTTAAAGCAAATCCTCATGCAGAGCAGCCAGGGAGAGAGGCTTATCCCATCATTTCCCTGATTAGCCTAGGACACCAATTTTAGGCACTGTAAAAACAGTGGAGGTCAAATTTACTATGGAGGGCAAGGGCCAGTGATTCAATTTTCTTTATTCTTTGTAGTCACTTTTCACCTTGAAGAACAAAAGGGTCTAAAGCCAGAGAACGTTTGTTCTTGAGTCTTGCCAAAGTCTTGTCTTTTTTTTAATAAACCATCATTAAAATCTGGGCCCAGTGCCTCGACAAAAGAAAAGAATATCTTTGTGTATACTTAGGAGATGGGAAAGAGCCTGTGAGCCAGGCCTAGTCACAGATAAAGGAATTCCG
Organism: Serilophus lunatus; assembly: GCA_013399895.1. Classification (NCBI taxonomy): domain Eukaryota; kingdom Metazoa; phylum Chordata; class Aves; order Passeriformes; family Eurylaimidae; genus Serilophus; species Serilophus lunatus. The sequence goes on from VXBA01000657.1 coordinate 452,896, forward strand.
GACATTATTCCTTGTGCTCCTGAGGGTTGTGACATGGGATTTCCTTTGGAGTGGTAAATAGCACTGCAGTTGTAGGGCAGGGTGGAGCCATCCCTGGTTCCTTTAAACCAGGAGAAAGGAAAGTTATGAGGAGAAGGACTGGCTGGGTTTATGTGCACAGTGAACCCCTGAATGGGCTGAGGGTGCAAACCCACCCCCACCCTGCCCAAATCCACCCCACCTGCTCAAAGCTCTGCCCTCATAAACTTGTCAAGTTTCTGCCAGCTGGTCTCTGCTTTGGCAAGAACAGCTCATGGCACAGCAAAAGAGATTTAACTCCTATGGCCAAAAATCTCAGGGATTGTCAGCACCTCACGTGCTGCAGGAGATAGATGGAGTTTGCAGGGAACAGGGTTATCTTGGGATGATTCTGGGTCTTTCCCTCTTTCTCTCAAAGCCAGACAGCCTCTCACTGCATGCTGGCCCATCCTGGCCTGGAATGGGACCAGGGAATGTGGCAAGGGCAGGATATCTTTGCTGTGAGCTTCAGGAGGAACCTCGCTGTGATATGGAACAAGAATTAAGTAACTGAAAACACCTTTCTGTCTTTTGCTAAGTCCTGCATAGGTTTGGGGGGAGCAGTTTTTGAAGAAAATAGAAGAGCTGAAGCTGCAGATTTTATCCTGTTCACATTTTAAATTAAAAAATATTCAACTTTGTACTTGGATTAATTCTTCTGCGGGGCTTTGCACTAAGGACTGATTTTGCAGTGTCGGGTGAAGGCAGAAGTGGGGAGGAACGTGACTTGCTTGATGAGGGAGAAAAGAACATCAAGCCGATTTTATATTTGGATCTGAATACAAAGTGATTTCCTTTCCTCCCTCTTCCTGTGGCTGTCCTGGAGGGTCAGCAGAACTTGCAGGTCCTAAACCTCACAGCCACAGCAGGACTTAATGAGAGGGGGAAAGAAGATTTGCATATTTCTATTCTGCAAATCCTCAGGAGTCAGGTCTTCAGTAACAAGTGTTCATTTAAGGAATCATCAGTGGAACAGATAAATGAGCATCTTGCAGAAGTTTGCAAATAGAAGGTTCCCACAAGAACTATTTTATTGATATTTTATATATTCTATTTTATTGATAGATAGCTGGATTACAGCTCTGTAATCCTCCTATACACCTGCAGACTGATTTCCCCTTTAAACTACAATGAGATGTCATGTCAGCACAGGGAGGCACATGATAGAATTGGACAATCCTGCTTGTAAACTTCCAGCAAAGGGGGAACGTTGACGAGGCTGAACTGCTGCTTCCAGCACAAGAGCCAGTTTGGATCTTTTGTGAAAGATCTTGTTCCACTGGTGAATAAGATACCCAGGAAAAGGAGCCTGAAGTTATGGCTGAGTTCAGTCCCAGCTGCATCTCACTGGTTTAAAAGTTTGTGTCAAGGGGTCATAGTCTCTACAGGACACATGGAAGACCCTTATCAAGTTCAGAACTGGAGACTTCAAAGGAAAAATGAGCAGTTTTCCCTCTTTCTCTGAGACTCCTTCCCAACCTCCCCCATTTTTCTGAAAACTAGGGAAAAGAGAAAGTTCCCTTGTTGGCTGTGCCAATGAAATTACAGGTCTAAAATTCCTGTTTGGCTGCTCTAAGGAACAACAAAGCTAAATTAATCATACAGAGAATTACTCATTTTCAATAGTAAACAGGTCGTACTTAGCCCTGTTATCTCAGGATTCTGCCAGGCTGCATAGTCCCATCACTGCCGTGTGTGTCTGGGGACATGCAGGGAAAATCCATCCATAAAATCCATTGGAATCAGGCCCTGGGATTGCACTCAGACATTGGCACCTCTGCTACGTGGGTGTGGAGCAGTAAAGAGCTTCACACATCAGGAAGGTGCCATTATTGTAGGGATTGGGTCATGTTTTCTGAGCCTGTAACTCCCCACTAATTCGTGCTTTTTTGATATCCTGGCACAATCACATTAAATCTGTGTTTTCGTGGCCAAAAGCCAAACAAAAGAACCTGAAAAATAAACAAACAGAACCCTTTTAGAAAGATTTTTGAAAAGCTAAACTGATCTAATACTTGGGTTAGGGACTTACAGTTTTAAAAGAGCTCAAATAAATTCAGAATACCAAATTCCTCCCATGGTGATGTGAGCCGGGAAGAGTTTCTGTTTCCTCACAAGGGACTCTGTCCTTGAATTTCAGAGCCTTTGCCCAGTGTCATGGTCCCTTTACATTGGCCTGCAAGGAGCCAGCCTGGGCTCCGAGGACTGTTCCCACTGGATAGAGGTTCCCATCAACACAACAGCTCCCGTGAATAAGGTTTGCAGGATTTGGGCTTGACAGCAGCTCTTTTTACTCTCAAACAGCATTTCTTCCTCCCAAAGCTGCTTACATCCTATGAACTTGCACTAAAGCCCAAATGAAATGCCTCACAATTTTCCTAAATACTCTCTTTATTCTTATGGCTCCTGTATGAACCACTGCTATGCACTTAATGCTGCACAGTTGTTTCTACCCTAAACCTTCCAGCCAAGGGTTTACAACTTGGCATCTGAGGGCTGAGCCTGGAAATTCATCTCTGTTTTCATACTCTCCCCAAGAGTCTGTTTTAAATTGATATAAACATCTCAATAACTTAAGAGTGCAACAAAATGCTCAGCCCCCCTTTCCAGCTGGAAACCAGGAGTGTTTCTTTGACTTGAAATCTTGCATGTTGTTGGCTACAGCAGTGACTGGTCTCATCTTGGCTTGGCCATGCACATCCAGGCATCTGTGTAATCTTATGGCACATCCAGGAAAAATTAAAAGCAACTTTTACTTGCTTTTCCAATGAGTGTGTCTCTCTGCAGTGGGTGTTGCCTCCCACTCCTGCCCTGACACACACGGTGCCCAAATACCCCCATGTTCTCAAAGGCCACTGGGAACCTGTTGGTTTTCTTCAGCATGTGGAGGAATCCCTCAGTACCAGGTTACATCTGCAGTCCCAAAAGTTTTACTGATTAATCAAAACAAGAGGGAACAGAACTCTGAGAGAAGAACCCCAGCAAGCATAAGCTCTACCTTGATAAGCTGTTTGTTTATTCTGCAGTGGCTCAGATCTGGATTTCATTACTGGGATTAGTTCTCTGAAATCTTAGTGCAGCAAATCAAGGCTCTGTGTGTGGATTCAGGATGGAAGGAAACTTATTAATTGCCTGCATGGATTTGCATTATTCTTTCATCTCCCACCTTGGTACTTTTCTCCTCCTGAATCCAAATGGTGACATTTTTCATTTTTGGTGACATAAAGTTATCATTTTGCTTTCATTCAGTGCTCACTTAACTTTCATGATTCTCTTTATTCTTAATCATTTTCATATAGTTCTGTACTCCTTCCCAGGGCTTTGGATATTCTGCAAGAGGTAGTCAGGAGAGAGCTCCAAAATCAGGAGCTGCTTTCCTCATTTAATCCCTTTTAGAGCCATATTTGTTGGTTTTGTTAACTACCCAGCACACAAACTAATTCTATTATTCAAAGGGCAACTGCACTTTTTCTCTGTCCATAGGAATAGCAACAAAGTCTTGGGCCAATGAGGTGCATTTTTAGGAAAAGAAAACAGTGGTTATATCTCCTCTGAAATCAATATTAAAAACAGAACCAGTTGGGGTAGTATTAAAAAAAAAAAAAAAAAGATTTTCATTAGAAAATTACACTGTAGCAAAACTCAGTGTAGCAAGTGGCTGGTTAGATGCAGTTTTCCAGGAAAGTTTCTCCAGTCAGGACGTTGTTTCCGGTCACAATCCAAAGATGCCACGACCTTGTCATTGGGATCCATGCGTAGGATGCTGGAGACACCATGTTCCTTGGTGGAATCAAGCCTCTGGATCTGTCTCCCACTACCAGGGGCTGCCCTAAATAACTGGCTATTTTTAGCTGAGTCTTTTTCTGTTGCTGCTTTTCATAATAAGAAAAACCTTTGAAGGATTTGTGTTTTATCCCTATGCACAAGAGGAATTAAAATAAATAAATAGATCTTAAATATTTAGACATGAAGAGAGAAGAATTTCCTGCCCAGCTTTAGCTGAGCAGCGTAGGTGGCTTTAATGGGAACTGGGGCTGCTCCTAGGTACCTGGCAATGTTTGCTTTTCTTGGATGCAACTGTGGTAAAGCACCTTTAAAAGCAGGATCCCACAAAGCAAATCTGCTCTTTCCAAGTCACCATGCAATCCTCTTTCCCATGCTGTAGTTTTTCCAGATGGTGAAGTGACCTGCTGTGATCTAATCAACCTGTTGGAGAGAAGGTCCCTCCTGCTAAGGGAGTGCAGCAGCATGGGAGGGGGACAGCCAGCACCAGGACAGTGCAGGAGTCCTGGAAGTGTCTGACCATCCTCAAAGAGCCCAAAAGTCAGCAGCTGGCAGGAAAAAGCCAGCTTGGCTCTGGGCATCACACCTGAAATGTCACCCACCTGCTGCCCTTTCTCCAGGCTACTCCCAGACACCAGCAACTGCTTCTCCTCACTGAGCTGATCTGGGAACCTGCAGGGGACAGGAGAAGGGATTTTTGTCAACAGGCAGCCTTGCTATGTAGACTTGATAAATATGTGCAGTGCTAATTCAAAGCAGATTCCTGCTTTGCCACAAGCAGAATTCCTCCAAACCCTGCCATCAAAAACATTATGTCACAGCTGCAGAGAAGCCTCACAAACAGGGGAGAAGTTGGGGTCATGTCAGGGTAAGAGTGTGGTGGAGGCTGCAAGGAAGTGATTGAAGCCCTGTTCCACGGCCTGATGGAGTTTGTCATTAAGAAGGATTTAAAAAATGTTTTGCAGCCAATTCCCTGGGTCTGATTGGTACTTTCCAGCTTAATGCAAACCAGTGAGGAAACCAGCTTCCAGACCTAGTTAGGCCAAACTACCCGGGGAGGTTGCAGTCCCAGGGCAACATAACGTCGCCTGGGGCTGTGGAAATGTAACTGAAAGTGGGATTGGTTGGAAGGAGATCGTTAGGTTCCCTCTCCCCGTCTCAGCAAACAGCTTTTATCTTGTCTCCCAAAATAGCAACCTGCTATCCTTCAAAACAGACCAAAAAGAAAGGGAAAACCTCCTGAGACAAGCACACAAAGCCGACAGAAGTGGAGCACAGAGCTGATCGAAAACAGATTCCGGCGTCAAGTCCAAAGGCAGCTTCAGCCCATTTCTTCTTGATGGGTGAAGTTGAGAAACTGAGAAAACAAAGTAATTACCCACCAAGCAGATTTTACTGACACTGAGCATTTACATGTTTCTGACCCATACAAACCCTGTATTTGATCCAATCCATCTCCATTCAGTGTGGAACATCAATTGAGTTGACCTCAGGAGGCTCTGGCTCATTGACTCCTGGGTTTATAAGTCAAGGCAAAATGATAAAACAATGCTAATAGGGGTGGGCTTTTGTTCTGCTTCACCCTGACCATCCACCTTCCCCAGTCTCATTTCAGTTCCATCCCTCCTGTGGCCTCCCCTTGGCCTGCTCCTTTTTCAGGTCAATGATTCATCACACAGGAGGACACAGATGTTCTTTACAAAGAAGCATTTCCATGCAAGCTCCTATTTTTCTTAGAAAAGAGAGCTGGGGATGAGGAATGAGATGGAGAGAAGGAATTCACCGCTATGCAAAAGGCCTGGGAACAGGTATTGCCCAGTTTCCAGCAGAGTTTGTGGGATGCTGCCTATAGGACACACTGGCACCTCCAGGGAGTAGTGCTGACTGCTGGGTTCACAGCAGCAAGGAGGAAACCTTGAGTAGGTGGCCTGAGGAAAGCAGTGGTCTCTCTGAGCAGCTACTCCATGAGTATTTGGGGGTATAGCAGGATTTATCTCTGGATTGTGGTCAGAGGTTGCTTTGTGTGTTGCTCACTCTCTCACCATTCAGTAGAACCTCATCCAAATTCCTCTGTCAGCTCTTGCATTTCCTAGAAAAGAGCCCCAGCCCTCTGAGGAGGTTTTGGGGACACTTTTGAGTCCAAAGCTGAGAACACTCACTCTGCCTTCGAGTAGCACCAAAGGAGTTTGGAAAGGGAAGAGACCTGTACCCCAAGGCAGTTACTGGTTTGGCCACTCATCAGAACATCAGGGCCTCAGTACTGCCCAGACGTGGCAGCTGAAGGTCTCAGAGGTTGTTCCACGTAGGTCACCAGCAAATGTTTCCTCAAAGACATCTCCCAGAACTTTATCTCGTCTAATTTTATATATTCCCAAAGATAGGCCTGGCATCATTGCTTCCTTCCTTTGGGAGATGAATTACACTGGCTGATATAACTCAACCTTGGGAAGATTTTCTTTCCTCTCCCCAGACCAGTTGCAACAGAAAAAGCAGATAAATAGCTGCCCTTGGTATCAGATCTCTCATGATTCCTGCCTCTCCTGTTAAGCACTCCCAGGTAGTTTTAAACAATTTTATTATTGTAGCATCTAAAGGCCCTGTTACCATGTGCTGAGCATGAAAGTAGTGCCAAATGTACCCAAAGGGCTCTTGGTCTTCAGGATAAACAATGTGGCAAAAAAACAGATTGGCAGCAGAAGGGATGAGGGTTTAAAAGGATGTGGGTTTAATCCCCCCGACCTTTTCCTTGAGACGTGGAAAACTGGCAGGACATCCAGGATATTGAGGGAAAATTGACTGTATAAGCATACTTGACACCTGAGATGTCAGAGTCAAGCTACAAACCTGAGATTTAGTGTTTTAACTGTTCCCTCCTTTAGAATTGTGCTGCCCATTGTGGACTGAATGCCCAAGAACACAGAGAAAGTGGTGCTCTGAAGGAATAAATTCCTGCTTTCTGTTGTTTTTCAGCAAACAGTCCTGTGACACCAAAAAATTTTTTACTTCCAGTGGAGTTGAGACAGATGTAGGGTCCTCACCCTTACGCTTATGAGCCAGGTTTCCTACTGGACAACACACACTGAAGACCCATGTTGAAGAGTTCAGGAGTGTGTCAGTCTCACCAAACCAACCCAACCCAACACAACCCTGTTTGCCTTCCTTTTAAGCCTCACCCAGCTCACATCACTACAAATGATTAATTTCCTTGTACAGAGTTTCTGGAAGGAAAGACAGGACCCAGAATGGATCCACGTCACATCCTGATAATTCCCATCAGTAGGGCTTCAAACACTTTCTTTCCAGATCTTCCAAAGGTCATTCTGTACTGTACAGGGCTTAAGGGTATGGTACAGGGAGTCAGAGTCATGAGACAACAGTGATGGAACAGGAAGAAAGACTTGGGAAGGACCAGTTCAGTCTGAGATGGTGGAGGAAGGACATCAATGAACATCCTCCTCTCATCTGATACATCCAAGCAGAGGCTGAATGTTGGCAGAGACCACAGAATGCTTTCAAAGAAATCCATATTTTGCTAAAACACAGTTTTAGGGATTTTGTAACTTTTCTGGCCATTGTAATGCCTCTCTAGGGTCTCCATCTTATAGTTTTCCAAGGACTTGAACTAGAATGAATTATCATCATGTTTTATTGTCCAAGGAGTAAGCTGACACACACTAAAGAATTTAGTTGACTTGATATTTTTAAATAGTGAGTCACTGGCTGATACTACTTTATTATTGCTCTGGTAATGCATGCTCTGCCTAAGAACTGAAATAGCCAGGCCTGGTGAAGTTCAAAATTATTATCCCTAAATAACTATGTAAATCTATGTATATCTGGCAAGTGGGATTGTATTTGGGGCCAGTGCTGGCCAGTGCTTTAATTTGTGTGGTGTGGCCTAGAGAAACTTCATTTACCATTTAATCTTTAACTTGAGAAATGTTCATTTTCATCTGTTTGCTTTTGATTTATACAAGTGTTCTTTTTCAAGCTCCAAAGCTGTCATTCAGAACTAAATCTGCCTGCCCCAAATTACTATTGAAAGTTGTTTCCTGATTAATCTTTAGAGATGACAGGGTCTGGGTGAGCTCTCTGGCTCTATCAGCACAGTCTGGATGTCTCCACAACTAGATACTAGGACACGTTTTCAACATTGTTTGATTGATTCTGGCAAAAATTTAATTCACCACTGATAACAACTTATATAGAAACCTAAGGGAAATCCCTCCTTTTTATTTTATTGTGCCAGCTTAAAGTCTGACCTCTGCTGGCAGTTGGGCTGAGTTAGGAGCTGATGCCTGTCTGGGTTATAGCATTGCCTCCTAAACACTGAATTAAGGCAATTTTGTGCTTACAGAAAAATAAACACTCAAGTTTTCCTGTCTCCTGACCTACACGCAGCTTTAACACTCTTGATGTGTCCTGTTCCCTTCTCTGGGAAGTGCCACCATGGTATATGAACTACCACAGATAATTCCAGTCTGTCAGGAAGTGTGCAGTAATTTGATTAACAAGTTAAAAAATAATACTAATATCTTATATCCACACAGAAAATAATTAATGGCTTTTAAAGATCTGATTTCTTGCCAATTAAAAAAAATTATGAAAAAGTTATGAAACTGTGGAGAGGGGCAAACTTCTGTACTACTGCTCTAACTTTAAAAAGTCTTTTCTAACAAAACATCCACCCTGAAGAGCTTTTCTCTTACTAGAGTATAGGCAGCTCCTTTATTTCAGGTTAAAAGTCCAGTATAAATAATAAAACTGGGTAGGAACAAGAGGAAAATCACTCCTGCATCAATAGAGATTTACTACTTGCTTTTTTCATGAGAGGACCTGGCTCGTATCGAGATGGATTTCAATAGAGCCTGATCCTTTCTGTGCACATGGGCAGGCTGGGGAATAGTTCTTGGAACTGAGTCAGCACAACAATTGCTTTCATTATTTGCAGCTGTACAAAACAAATAAGTTTGAAAGAAATTTAGAGAGGTGCCAGATTCAATCCCATTGATGTGTGAGTGAACACAGTGTTTAGTGCTGTGCTGTGACACACATGAAGGCCACGAATTACTGCTGTTGGCTTTTCAGCCTTATGTGTCACCTTTGATAAATGAGCAAATCTGGTGATACTACTCAAAATAATAAAGTAATTTAGTTAGAAGTGTTTTAAAACATTCCCTCCTTAGCATCCACAACTTTCTAAGTAACTACTCACCACATGTAAATTACCTGCATTAAGTGATTCTGATTTGATTAAAGGCAACTGAGTGCAGGGTTTTGACAAGCTGGGATCATAACCTGATCCAGGTTTGCTGCCTGTAGCTGTGAGGAACTGTTGGGCTGACAAGTAATAAAAACATCCAGCTCTACCCATCATACACTCCCAGGATTTCACCTGTGCTGACAATTCTGAGTTGACACCAGGACACAGGGAAACCTGGAAAGGACTCAGAGGAGGCAATGCTACACCCCAGAATATGTTGAGTTTGAAAGGACCCACAGGGATCACTGAGTCCAACTCCTGGTGCTGCACAGACACCCCAACAATCCCAGCCTGTCCAAACACTCCCTGAGCTCTGGCAGCCTTGGTGCTGTGCCCACTGCCCTGGGGAGCCTGGGCAGTGCCCAACCACCCTCTGGGCAAAGAAGAACCTTGGCCTGAGATCCACCCTGACCCTGCCCTGACACAACTCCAGGCCATTCCCTTGAGTCACAGAGAGCAGAGATTGGTGCTGCCCCTCCACTTCCCCTTGTAAAGAAGCCTTCTACCTTCCCATTTTCCTACCCAGTGCTCTGGAGAGAGGGGAGAAATCTTGGCTAAATTCACTTCCAGATAAATGCTATATTAGACCTGAGGATGGAGGGCAGCAGGTCCTCTCTGAGCCCTCTGGGAGGAGGAGAAGGGCAGGCAGGACGTGCTGTGATGGGCAGTGGGTAAGCCCTGGGCCAAAGCCACCATCAGAAAGGTCTACCAGGTGTGCCAGGCTGTTCCCCATGGTGGGTCATCTCAGAGTTCCATCTTCCTCCTGGCTCACAGCCTTGCCTGAAGAATGTGCCCTCTCCTCAGGATGGTCAAGGGAGAAAGAACGCCAGCTATGTCTGGAGCGCTGATGAAGTAATCCTGTCTGGGAATCATTGGAAACACTTGCATCTGCAGCTCTAAAGCTTTTCTCAGGAGATCATGATGGGGGGAGAGGCAAAGACAGCTTCATACCTCACATTTTTTGATTTTTTTCCCCTTAAAGTCTTTAGAACATCATGTGGTCTCCTTTTTTGTGCATCTCATTCCCACTGGGTTTGCTTATTTCCTAATCATGGAGATGTGCCAGGTCTTCTCTTTCCCAGAGGAATTGCCATAATTTGGAGCAAGAAATAACAACATTCCCAGCCTTTTTTCCATGGACATGAGATTACCACATTTCCTAAATACTTCAAATTGTGCTTGAGTGCATGGCAGACGATTGCAGATGTTGCCACCTCCTTTCCCAGATTTCGTGTTTATTTTAGGGCTGTAGATGCAAGTTCTCAGCTTATCATCCATTTACAAAGCAAGGACATGTCCCCTCACTTCATAACTCACCATAAGCACAGGGTGGGGGTATCTCTGTCGTTCTTCAGGGCTCTGCAGTGTCAGAGGGAAAACAATGGTTCTGATTAATGAGCTGCTGCTGCCCAAGACCAAACAATTTTGACCAGGAGTTGCTTTCTGTGACCTCTTTCCATAAATCTGCAACTGATACAGTGGTCCATATCACAGAGAGCCAAGAAAGGACATGGCATTGGATGTTCCAGGAGTTGCCTTGGAGCAGGTGTAGGCAAACTCCCAAAGTTGTGTTTTGATTACAGAAAACCAGAGCAGAGTTCCTGGGAATTCACGCAGGGTTTCGTGTCAGCACATGGAGCAATAAGGTGGCCTTGCTGAAGGGTTTTGTTGATTACAGGAGGAAACCAGAGTGACCCTGTGCCACTCCAGCAGGAAATGCTGATGCATCTGTGGGTGAGGAAAAGCCTTGTAGGAACAAATCCCAAAAGCTGGGCCAACGTCTTATCTTATCTTTAAACACTTGCTCTACTTAGCAGTTGTTTATACTGTGCTGTTGTTGATGTCGCCCCTGCTCCAGACTAAGGATTTAATTTTTCGTGGCTGTCACCAGGATCATTTACACCCAAACTGCCTCTGGCTGAACTACACACGACTTCCATTTGCAGCAGGCAGGGAAGAATGGGTGGGAAATGCTCATTCTGGCTTCTCTGGCTCGGAAAATGAATGAAAACATGAAATCTGTTGCTTTGCCAGAGATACCCTCGGGTTAACATTTGCAGTGGAATATCCTGAAGGAATCTTAGCCATCTCTCCTGATGACTTTGTGGTTGCCAATTTAGTTTTGGATGAGCTTCTTCAGCTTCTGTAGGAAGGGAATCTCTGGCTCTGGCCTCCAGGTTGTCAACTCTGTGCCCACCAACAGCAGTTCTGCTGCAAGATCAGTCTGGGGGATTCTTGGTTATTTCCAGGTGGAAAACCACAGGAAGACATGCTTCCTGTCACAGAACAGCAGTGGCATAGGCAAGGAGACAACTCTGGCAAAAGGCTGTCATGGGTGTCCAAGGGGCCCCTGGGTCCCACTGTGGGCTTGTTGCTATGGGCTTTTCCCACTGCATCATTCCACAGTCCTGTGGGTGGGTTTCCCAGGAACGAGGGTGAGTTGCTCGAACAGCCAAAGGAGGGGGAGGTCCTGGTCCTGGGCAGGGGCACACAGAGCATGGGCTGTACTTTCCTGGTGGATCTGCAGCCCATTTCCCAAGCACTTTCCAGGGACAGGCTTTTCAGGAACATTATCTTTTCCCATCACAGTCAAACCTGCTCCTTAGGTGCATTAACCATCCTCTTTCTGGGTGTTTCACCTTCCAGTTGTGAGAGCTGTCACATGTATGTGGTTTGGGTTCCTCAGCAAAGGTGGAGTTGTAATTTTTTACTTTTCCCACTGCTCTGGGATAATTCTTGATTTTGCAAATAATTGGAGTGCCATATAGCTGAAATATCCACTCTGGGCATGGACAGCTTGGCTACTGGCTCCCAGCACTTCTTAAAGTGCTCTCACCTCCTCCTCCAGCAAAAGCAGTTCAGCACATTCAGTTCAATCTTTACAGACAAGTTAAATTATTATCCTCATGGCAAATTGAGGGAGCAAATTACCTGATCAAAACCAACTCCCTGAGCAAACCAGGAGGGCAGTGATATGGGAGAGAGGTATTCAATTAGGTCTAGAGGGTGAGTTGCCCTCAAACAACCCTTTCTGACCTACACATTCCCCATCTACAGCCCATCACTGCCTTTGGCCTCTGTACTGACTTGGTGCCCATCAGGTGTCTTGATAGAGAACTCACTGGCCATCAGAAAAGAAGAATATTGAGAGGTTTGTTCCTGATTTACAGGCAAGATTATCACCACAGGAGCATTCTTCTTCTTTGCTGAAAAAGTCAATGCAATAATATTTCATTTAGAATGTTTTGCATTTGGAATTGAGAGCACAAAACATTTCATTAATGTCAATGATGAGTCCAGGAGAATCAAAAATCCTGTGTCCAAATGCACAACAAAAAAGGAGGCAGACATGGGTCTCTTTAGTTATTTGCTGTTGTCTTTTTAAGCCTTAAAAATAAAAGATAATTACTTTAACTCTGTAACAAGTGAAAGCTGATTCCAACAGCTGAAGACTTAATAAACACACCAAATAGTGCAAGGCTTGGGATCCAATAATGCTGGAAGTACTGTTATGTCTTCTCCTTTCATAGGGGGTAACCTTGAAATAAATCCTAAAATGATTACAGGCCACTGGTTAAATACACACAGCTTTTCAATGAATCCTTGAGCTCTCTAATTCCAGCAAAAATAGATTTCCTTGGGGATAGAAGCATGAAAATACCCTTCAAAGCTGGTACCTGCTCATTTTGAGGTGTGCTCACGCTGTGTGCTTGTGATGAGGTGCTCTGGCATCTCAGAGGGAAGCACATTGTCATTTACTGCTGCAGACACAAAGTCATTTGGAGGGACTGACTTCCCCAGGTTTTCTGTGGCAGGAGCAGAGGAAACATCTCTTCATCTGCACCATCCCTATTATTGGTGGTCACCTCATTCCTGGTGACCAGGGTGTGCCATCCATAGAGCCCCCAGTGATTCCAGAGTGTTCCCAGAGTGTGCTCCCCATCCAGGCTGTGACTCAGAAAGGCTTTGAGGCAAGCACAGCTTACAGAAGTATCTCCAGCCCATTGCCAGCAATGACAAAACAGTTTTTAAATGTTGTGTATATGCTCCCTTCCCCTTCCCTGACTCAAATCAGCTCTAAAACTCTGACTTTCAGTCCTTTCTAATGGGCCCTGATGTGTCCTCAGGGCCAGATCTGTGCACACAAGTGACTTTACACACATGAATAATCCCTGGAGTCCAACCATGTGAAAAAGCTATTTGTGTGCCCGAGTCCTCATGGAATGCAGGCCTTGGTCTAACCTGCCTCATTCAGCTGTCAACACAGCAGTCCCCAGTTTGTCCAGCAATTATTTCCTTGCCATCTGATGCAGAGTTTAGGTGCTCTCTGATATTTTCCCCCCAGCTTTCCCCTCCCTGTGCATGGCATCGGATCCCTTAATCAGACATCACATTGATGTGAGCTGTCACTGTGTGTGATATGAGACATGGCCAATCTCACGACCATCTGTGAGGGCTTTTTTGGGGATACTTACAGTGCCTGGAGGATGCCTGAAGGAAGGCTGTTACAATAAGAAACAGAGAGTAAAAATAGCTTTTCTCCCTGCTCACTGATGGGCCCAAGCATGAACCATCAGGCGTTGTGTGGGAGGGATCTCCCTCTGCCAAGTGAGATGGAGTCAGAAACCATCTGACAGGGAGGTGAGAGGGGTCACCCATTACCCTCTGCCTGGGGATCCTCCTGTCTTTAATGCTGGCTGTGCTGCAAAATTAGATTATCCCTTGAAAAACAGTTCTCAATATATTTTTCTTCCCTGGATAATGTATCGGTCAACCTTTCCCATTTCACTCTCAAGGATTTGTGTGGTTGTGCTGTGTTGGCTGTTTTCACTGTCAAGAGCAGAATGTTAAAGTCTAAACTGAAGGTAAGAACAAACTCTGAGTTAGAAATGAGCCTCTGGAGGCACTTTCTAGGGTTGTCTTTAGGCTAGTGATGCTGTGCTCTTGTCTAGGGCAACCAAGTGAGGGCAGGAACCTGATGGCACTTCCCAGGACAAGCCTGCCCTTCTCCCTTGGTTTCCAGAGGGAATATTGTGCCAAGACCTATTTGTAGCTCTGCAGGAGGCAACAAGCTCTCTGCTAAACCTGCAGCATTATCACTCCAGCATCTTATCCCAGAGCATTCTGGAGGATCCAGGTTCCTCACCCACAGCAGTGTTATGTCCACACAGAATGGCAGGGACAGCCAGGGAAGTGAGGCCTCTCCTCATGGCTTTGCACAAGAGAGCCCTGCCAGGCTGCTCTGCTGAGCTTTGCTGAGGTAATCACGTGGCTGAGTACTTGTTTTTTAATTTTACGAGCCTCGTAGCCCTAGAGCAGGACCAAAATTATTATAAGAGGGGAGAGAAGAATGTACTTTTCAGCCTGGCCATTGTAATTGGAGCTGTGCAATCAGCACATCAGCTTCAGCAGGACTTGGCCCAGCAGTGTGGGGTCCCCTAACCCACCCTGGGCAGGTTGTAAGTCCTGATCTCACAGTGAGAGGTTCTTCCAGTCTGGGAGCTTTTCTTTAAAGTGTAGAGTAGCTGGGAAAGACTTTTTTTTTGAGGTGTGAGACATTTATTGATTCAAGCCAGAAACCTGCAATTAAAACAGAGAACATTCTTTTGAAAGAATGAAAAGCACTGCAGCTCAGCACAAGGCATATTAAAATGATGCTTTTCTGCGGGATGTCAGCACTGGGTTCACTTTGCCTTTCCCCAAACTAGATCACTCCTGGCTGTTTCACAGCTCCTGCAATTAATCCTACTGACTTACCACCAAGTAGGAAACCTGCACACAACATCCCAGAAGGCTCAGTCTTTTTACAAGCTGAACTGTATCAACCTGAAACTGTCAAGGCAGGGTCAGGTTGGATCTCAGGCCAAGGTTCTTCTTTGCCCAGAGGGTGGTTGGGCACTGCCCAGGCTCCCCAGGGCAGTGGGCACAGCCCCAAGGCTGCCAGAGCTGCAGGAGGGTTGGGATGAGCCTCTGGGGCTCAAGGGGTGACTCTTGGGGAGGGTTGGGCTCCGTAGTCCCTGTGGGTCCCTCCCAGCTTGGCATATTCTGTGATTCTGAGAACATGCAGCCCAGGCCATCCTGACTGGTGGGAATGAACCCAAAGCTAAGCAAAGTTTAGGGAGCAGGACTGTGGAAAAGGAGGGGATGCACTGCAGGGCACACACCCGGCTGTCTCTGCAGGAAGGTCTTTGCAGCATCCAAACACCTTCTGAAGGGCACGAATATCCTCAAATATATCCAACAAATATGTAAGTGGAATAGAATCCTTTCTTCTCACTCACCAGACCCTGGTGCTGTCCACAGCTTTGCCCCTAGAAATGGAATTCTAAAGAGATCAGAGGAGGTTAAGAATATTTTGAGGCCTCATTCTGGCAGTTTGGCATTTAGTGTCCTGCCATAGCATAGCCTGACCTTTTCCCCCACTGCTCTCTCAGTTTTGCCCTCAAACTTTTCTTTCCCCAGTCCCCTCAGCTCTGGCTCTGGTGTGGCAGAAAGGGCACACACTGTGTTTATATAAACCCTCTGTCACCTGGTGGCAGTGAGTAGTTGTGTGTGGTGCACAGGAGTTTCTCCTGTACCTCCACAAGGTAGAAAAGCACACTTTGCTTACTCTTTTCTTCAGCTCCTGAAGCCAAAATAAACTTTGGGAAAGAAGTTACTCAGAAGTAAAAACAGAATAATTGAAAAATACTTTTCTTTCTTTTAGCAAAGCTAGTGTCAAGTATTATAGAAGCCCAAGGACTCCAATGCTCTGGGGTCAGAACAGCAGCTCAGGTGTCAAACCAGCTGCCTGGCTCTGACTTCAGACCCCTCCAACAGTATCACACTTGCTCATGAGAGGTACAATTCAGGTCTGTTCAAAAGGCCAGCTCAAAACACCAGCTGAGCCCTCCTAAACCCTAAGAACAACCGAAGGCACAAGAGGAAAGAAGTAGTCTTATTTCAAACCCCAGGACTTTTAAGTCAAAGCAGCATCTGACTGAAGACACAACACCAACAGCCCAGAGCAGACCCTGAGAGGAGCAGTGTCCTGGAGGAGCTGCGAAGGACCCAAACCACCTTCAGCTGGCAAATTAAATGACACCTGACAAACATATTTGAAGATGTTGGCCAATTTTTGGATCATTTTTGCAAAGCTCAGCACAGGGTCTTATGAGAATGAAACACCAATGACTTGTGCCAAAGCTCAGCCTGTGCTCAGTGGGAACTGGTTGTGTCTGAAAACCAGAAGGGACTCAGAGATAAGTGGCTGACAGTGTCTCCTCCTGCAAATTTTGTGGCTTTTCCTGTGGATTCTCAGCTGAACATGATGCTACTCCCTGCACACTCCATCCTGAATGTGTTTAGGAATAACAGTACTTCCTACAAGGAATGGGAACTTCAGGGCTGGAACCCACCAGCTGTTTTGCCTCCCCATTACATGGAATAGCAGTTTGTGAGTAGGGCAGTGCTAAATAATGTCCCACAGATCCACTGGAGGGAGTTTGTGTTGGTCACACTCCAATTTCTTATTCTGCAAAGCACTTTGGAGATAGAGCCACAGTGTCAAAGCAGAGGGGGAGTGGGTTGGATCTCTCTAGAGGCCAGGACTAGTTCAAAGTCTCAGCCAGAATCTCTAGGAAGGGTAAGTGCCTCAGAAGGGAGTCCAGCAACAAGATATCTGGGCAGGACCCCCTTCATAAGGACTCTGTGGTGCCAGGAGATTATGCAGCCTCCACTGAGTTACTGATGGGAACTCAAAGGGCTCCTGGAAGAAGCCAGATATTCCAAAGTGGGAGTGACTCACTGATGCCAGGCTACCAACAATTTAGTGACATCCAGCAAAAAAGAGATGAGAGCTGGGAGGTGGGGGGCAGGAAAATCACTGTTTCATCCAGTTGAAAAGTTAAAGCATAGTGTTTCTCTCTTTGTGAGATATGTTATCTCCCTTCCCCGCTGCAAATAATGCCTGTGCTGTGAGCCCAGAGAGGGATTTTTGGCTTATCAGGTTCAAAGCAAAGGAGAAGATAGAGATTTGAAGAGCAGGAGGGGAAAGAAAACATACAGCCTTAATGTCTGAGCTTTGGAAGTGGAGATACTTATCTAAGCCTGTGTTGTCCTCTCCTTGATTATGTTACTTTGGATTTGGACAAGGAAACCAGTCTCACTTCTGGTTCTTCTCAGTTTCACTTTCTGAAAACTATGTCATCATAGATGTACTCTCAGGTGATCCCTGAGGAATATTTCACAGTCAGGAGATATTTCCTGGGCCAGGAGATGATGAGAGACACCTTTCTCACTATTAATGATCATTGTGATCAGAGACCTGGCAAAACTTGTCACAGCAGTGGAGTCCCACACACCACTGCAGGTTCCCCTTGGAGCAGCCTTCCCATAAGGCAGTTCAGATCCAGTATTTGGGAACAGTGAGTTGGGAATCATCAGGCTTTCAATGTCACAGATGCTTCGCAATGCTGAACCAAAGAGCTGCTCACAGAATTGTTGTTTTCTTCTCTCCCATTGATTAAAATGTAATGTATGAGCTCACAGAGCAAATTATTTCCCAAAGACCTGACTCCTTCCACTTTTATATGTGCGCAGAATCCTTTGGACACAGATCTGTTCTCCCAAATCTGCAATAATTTGGTAATAAAGCTGGCTAAAAATAGAAGAAAAGAAAGACTTTTAACAGAAATGCAGGTCCTTGGTGTCAGAAAAGAACGAGATTAATAAAGGAAATTGGAAACAAACTAAGGGCATCTGACAACACCTCAGTCACTAAATTGCACTGCTGTGTGGGCCCCCAAATTAGGAACTATTTACAAAACAAAAAGCTTGCCTCGAGTGCATTGTGCCTGTTCTGACACCCGTGAATAGCCTTTCTAATGACGGTTCTTTCTTTATTTGGGTCAGGTCTTGCCGAGGAAGAGCTTTTTGAGAAACCAACGCTCAGCATCGCGAAAGATCACATTGTCCTCTCAGCAGGAGACACCCTAAAAATAAAATGCAGGTAAGGATTGTCCCAGCAATGCTGGATTTTCCTCCTTGTGTTCATTACTTTGGCCCAGAACAGCTCCTGGGGAGGGCAGAGCAGAGGGAATGTGCATTTCTGCATTCAGGGATTGGATGGAGCAGGGAGGAAAGGCTCAGGTCAGCATACAGCTCACCCAGATTCTTTGTGTTGTAAAGGGGCCCAGCAAAATCCTGAGTCAGCACATGGGAGAGCTTATGGGAGAGGGATGTGCCAAGCTTAAGGACATGACTGGAAAATCCCCTCCGAAAATAGGTGCAGATTCAGCTCCTCTGCAGCTAAAATCACTCTTTTGCTCCCTGTCCATGAGGAAATGACAAACAAGATCACCAGAGCATGTCATTAGTCTTTACATAAATATATGAGCTTAAACTTCCTACCCTCAAATACTACCTGGCCCATAATATGAGAGTTAAATAAGTAGCAGCCAGTGTGGGTCTGCTGAGGACCTGACCTGTTTAAACATATCACGTTCTTTAAATCAAATACAACCAGGACTTGTGAAAAACCAAACTGCTGAATTGTAAATCATGGCAGCTCTTCAGTCCTGGCACAATGGCAACAACCAGCCATGGAAGGAACCAGTACAATTCTGGTAATGATGTGTGTTTGCAGGGAGAGGATCTTCTGGAAAGGAGGGTATAGTGTGAGATCACAACTGATTGGCACCCAGAGCACTTTCTCTTGTGCCACAACACCCTTCAGCTGCTTGGTCACACAAAAGGCCTCAGACTGACATGGACGTAGGTGTTGCTTGTTCTGAGTGTGATTTTTACACTAAAATACTGCCAGTGGTTGTTTTTTAAATTTCTTTATGAAAGTGTTGTAGGAAATAAGGCTTAAGGTAACACTGTCACAGTTTCTCTCTCTGTCTCACACACATTATTTTTATACTTTCTGCAAGGTCCCCTTGACTGTAGCCACTACATGGATAGTTTTACTAAGAAAAAGCAGTGGGAAGGTGAATTTAAGCTGTATTTGATGCTGACACATATGTCCCCTCTGATTTTTGTCCCAGACTATTTAATTCACTGTTATAGTGAAGGGTAAATTGACTCAGGCTGTGTAAATTTGGGATGTCTTCTGGAGTGTAAGGCAGTTCTTTTCCAAACACCTCCAGGTAGCCATATGGCTTACGAGGTCAAAACAACCTTACAGTGGTATTTTTAGCTTGGCAAGCAGCAAACATGATGGCAATAAAGTTTAAACAACTTTAAAATCTAGATGTTGTACTTCATAAAACACACTTTGTGAGCACGAGGTCAGTGCAGAGCTCCAGGCCAACTACATCAGTTGTTCTCCATCCATTGCCTTTTTAATCCGGAGGAACATCCTACTTTTCTCATCTCACCAGATGAATAAATAGCTGAAGAAGTTATTAGCACTTCAGTCCCACGTTGCTTTATGGATGCAAAGCAATGAATCCACATGACAGGTCTGAGAAACACTGAACTATGTGAGCTCAGTGCTGAGCTCACATGGGACTGGGGGCCCAGAGCACTTTAGCTCCTTGACTCTGGTCATGCAAGAGCTGGGAGGAGAAGGTAAAGTGTGGTTTCTGCACTTTGAGTGCAAGATTCCCTGTATCCGTCTGTCAGCCTGCCTCCTCTGCCACACCAGCATCTGCACATTCACAGGCTTGCTCTGGACTGGTGCTGAGGGAGCCCTGGAATCCTTCATATTCCAGGGGAATTAGGGCTGTGTGGGGGACTTTGTGAGGCAGCAGACCTAGCAGATCGGTGTGAACACCCCTTCTCCCTTAAACTCCACACATTTGAGGTGTGCATTTGGCCAAGATTTCCTGGTTTTTGGTAGCCTGGCCAATGCTACTGCTATGCCAGATGTGTGAAGATCCCAAAGCAACAGCCAAAATTGTCATCTTCCACCAGGATTAATTATGAAGAGGAAAAAGTAGGCAGATGTAAGGAAGTAGAGCTGTGAGAAATCCCAGTCCTGCTCTGCAGAGCCATTGCTGTAGATCTCCAGCCCCAGTGGACACCAGGCTGGGGGTGGCAGAGGGGCAGGGACATGCTGACGTGTTGGGAGCTGTTTATCTCCATGGGAAGTGGCATTGGGCCATATTCCAGGCCAGGAGTCCCAGTTCTGAACAGAGGAGTCTCTACATCATTAATGACGTTGCTGAGGTGGGGACAGAGCACTGGGAACCATCAAAAATGAATCCAGTGCTCAGAAGCACAGGAAGCTGCTCTGACGGATGAGGTGGGGTTGGCCAAGTCAGAGTGCATCCAAAAGCGAGGGTGAGGCTGTTCACCAGAGAGGATATTCACACTTTTCCCAGTGCTCTCCTTCAGTAACGTGCTGGGAATGACCTCAGGAGCTCACCTCCAGGAAGGCGTCAAAAGGACGGGCAGAACCAAGGGCCAAGAGGATGTTTGTTTAAGTGGCTCTGCTGGCAAACACACTCCCACATTGCACCTATTGCACCACTGTGAGGCCACTGGGGCAGCCAAAGGACTCAGAGGTTTTGGCTAACTGGAAGTCTCCCACAGGCTCCTTATCAGATCATTTATTACCATCTCAATCCTGAGTCTATGTGTCTAGACCGGATTTCTCCCTGGCACACTCAGTGGGAGAAATCCAGAGGTTCTTACTCCTCCCTCAGCTCAGCAAATGCTAATGGGAATCCACTGAGGAGAAAGGGTGAGTCAATCCCCTGTCCTCTGGAAGGGTGGCTCTGTTTGCAAATATTGACAGAACTCTCTCCCTGTAATACAAACTTCTTCCCCAGAAAAATCAATGGGTGATCACCCTCTAACCCACCAGCTTCCACACTGAGCACTAAGGACCGGTCTGCTACAAAAAATCTACAATTTTCATCTCATAGGCCTCTGTATCATCAGCAGAGCTCTCAAAGTGCAGCCCAAGCTGAAATGAGCTCTGAGGGCTCCCAACCATGGCCTGATCCTTCCAGCACAACCAGTACCTGTGACTAAGCTGACTTGGCTCAGCTCAAAACTCCGAGTCCTGCAGGTGACACACAGGCCTGGCCTTTTGTCATGAACTCCATGGAACTGCATCAGCCATGGGCTGTTCTCATAGATCCAGCGGTGGAGGGGTCAGCTGCGTGGAACAGTGCTTCCTCTGCCCTTTGGCTTGATGTTCTGGATGTGTGATGAGGTGAATTGGAAAAAATGTGTCCTGAGCAGAAATTCCAAGATTTGTAATTGATTAGTTTCAGGCCCTTCACAAAAATCCAGACTGAGCAACTGCTGATTAAGCAAGAAAGGTGATGCAAAGTTACATAAATGTTCTTCTCTCCTTGTGCAGCCTTAGTGTAAAAAAAAATATGTTAATTTAGCTGTTAAAATATGCAAAGTCCTCAGCTTGGAAGAAACATATAATTTTGTCTGATTCCTTCTAACATTTGAAGTGGCTAAAATATAGTGTTATAAAAACAAACCTGTGTTCAGGCAGTTTGTTAGAAGAAAAGGTAAGCTTTTCTCTCAGGGCAGGTTTGCTGCAGTTCCCACTATTTCAGGAATCTCCCCTGCTCTGGGGAAGAGTGTGGGGTGATCCACCTTAATTTCTCATGGCTGGGAACACAGACACCCATCAACCTTTATAATCCATTTGTGAATGACAAGAATAGGAACACTGGGAATTAAGAGTTGGCCCCAAGGAAGTCCAGCTTTCGCCTGAAGTCCTGTTTGATTTGAGTGTGTTCTGTCGCCAGGGGGGCCCCCTCTGTGAGCTGGCTGCTGAGAGGGGAGCACCGGGACAACCCCCGGGTGCACCAGAGCAGCTGCCGCAACAGCACCGGGCAAAGCTGCTCCACACTCGTCATCAGGAGGGTCCTGGCCAACGACACGGGATTCCTCACCTGCATCCACGATTCCTCCCCGGCCAATGAGGACCTCATGGCCAGGATTTATGTCTTTGTTCAAGGTAAGAATGGTAATTTTTTAATTATGGGGTTTTGGTACCGCCAGCTGCGTTCAGATGTGGGATTTGTGCCAGAAAAGACCAGGAGATGCTCCCACAAATCTCACTGACCAGCTCTGGCATTCTGGAGAGGCTGGATATATTTGGACATTTGTGCCAGTTCTCAGGAACACAGATGTGAGAGGCAGAGATTACTGTTCAACTCCAGGACTTGAAAGCTACATTGTCCCACCCAAACTGCTCCATCCAGTTTTTTTGTTCCACTGATTTCTTTAAACCTCTTTTCATTTTAGGACTAAACTGTTTCATCCTAAAGGGTTTTGCTGTCACAGTGCTCTTCCTAAGGTTCATCCTGAATGCTCAAATCCTCTCTCTTTCCCTTCTTCCCCAGGCATGAAACTCTTGACAACATTCTTTGTAATTCCTCCCCTCCCACACATTTGTACACTGCTTTGTCCTTCACATCTGTGAGACACTTAGCAAAGCTGGATGTCTGCTTTGTACATATTTTATTGTAAAAAATAGACCCTTGCTCATTTTTGTCCCCTCTGAGTTGTTTTTTCCCCATGTGTCAGAATCATTGAGTTCAGGTCCAATAATAAATAGAAGCAGAAACTGCAGATGAACGTGGTCCTCTGTAATTAAGTGACTGCAATCTACTGAACAACCATTTCAATAATGGCAATTTTTGTTAGAATATTCCCCCAAAATCTATTTTTTTTTAAATCTACTTGACAAATGCATTACTAAACACTGAATCATCTTTGATTTTCTAAGATGAGACCGTGAATCCTCAGATAAAGGAACTGACTTTTAGTGTCTTGAATAGGAGATGACATGAACTCCTCTAGTGCTGAGTAGGCTCAGCCTTTGGTTCCCCACAAACACTCATGGGAATTAGTTCATTTCATTTTTCTAGTAAATGCTAAAATGTGGTTCTTTGAATCCTCCTCCTAAAGCAAATGCTGGAAAGGCAATGAGTCTGTCTGATGGTATTTGCATAGTGCAGCAAACCTACACTTAGAGGAAACACAAGTATTTGCTGGGCAGCTCTGACAATCTAACTGATGGTCAAACCAACTCGAGGTGTGACTTCCACCCCCAGGGCACTGTGATAAATTCAGCTTTTGCATCACCAGGTGAACACACTTGAGTCATGTGGGTGATATTTTCCTGTCTCTTTATGCTTGATGAGAATAATCCCTTTCTACCCTTATCCTGCTTTTCTGGCAAGTTTTCCTCTAATTGGAAAGTAGTTTTTTTGGTGTTACTTGTTAGTTCCTGAAGTAAATTTTTTCTCCCTTTTTATTTCCTTTCTCTGTTTTTTTCTTGGTGCTCTGAGCTTTATCCACCCTGGTTCTCATGCTGAGCTGTTTCCTTTTCCCATTACACCCTCCTCAGATGCCCCACATCTAACATTGTTAGTGCAGCCCTGTGCCCACACTTCAGGAAATGTTGTTTTGAAAACTCAATTCTCTCCTGATTCAGTGCCCTGGCTGCCTCCTCAGGCCTTCATTACTCCAGGCAGGAGCACGTGCAGGGAATGTGATGGATCTTTTGGGACTGCCTGAGCATTTTCCTGAAGAAAACATCTCAAGTTATGAACTGATGAGCTTGGAACAGAGCTAATCTAAAAAAAAAATCAAAAAATATGGCAGGATGTCCTCCTACTTGCCTGAGACTGTGTGCCAAGGTCCCCCTGACAAACAGCATCATTTCTCTAAATCACCGTCCAGGATTGTCCTCTCTCAGGTTCAATTTAATTTTGTCATGTATCCTCCCTATTCTAAAAGCTCTCACTCAGATTTAAAAGTTATTGAGGAAAAGTGGGTGGAAAATGATCCATCTTGAGCTGTGCACACTGTGGGGGAGGTGGTGAGAGAGTCAAGGCGGCAGGGATCCCTCTGGATCCCTCTAGATCTCTCTGGTCCCTGCCCTGCTCACACACCTCAAAGCTCAGCTCTGCCACAGCAGCTCAGTCTGGAAGTTGCAAGTCCCTGCTGGGATCTGTCCTGGAGGCTGAGAAAGCTGTTTGGCTCAGTGGAAAGGAGCTATTTATACCTCAGCATGGATGCTGTGCTCAGGGGACGCTCTTCCTCTCATTCATCCCTGTGGATATTTGTTGGAAGCCAGCAGGGGACAAGAAAACTGCTGCACAGTGAGGGCTGTGGAGTTAAACAAGGTGTTCAGAAAGCAACTGTGGTTTCCTTCAACACTTTAACGTGCCTCTTTAAGGAAATTGGTGTCTGGGCATCACTAAGAAACTGAGAAGTTGGGTCCAGGTGAGGAAACTCTCAGTTCCCTGGTAGTGCCAGACAAGGGTGAGGTCCAGGGCTCATCTCTCCAGACATTTTGTGGAGAGAGCAAGTGCTCAATGGGGAGTTTGTGAGGCTGAGCCAGGTGGAGGGAGAAAATACAGCGCCAGACCCTGAAAGCTGGAGATTCCTCCGAGGTTTCAAGCCATCATTGCCAAAAAAGGAAGGGAAACGGTATTTTTTCCCTTCATTCTTGGCCTGCTGCTTGACACCAAAATGAGAACATGATTGTATCGGAAGCCCTGCTTATTGGCCATTCTTTCCTGTGCTTGCTTCTGTTTTTCCAGCCTCCCTGGTGGGGTTCCTAAGCTCTGGCAGGCTCTGGCAGCTCTCCCTGCCGGTGCCGTGGAGCCGTGACCCTGCACATCAGTGGGATCAGGAGGGACCCAGAGGCTGCAGGGGCAGCTGCCAAGCCTCAGCTGTGCCCTGACACTCTGGAGTGAGGCACAACTCAGGATCTTAATCCTGAGTAATTGTTCCCGAGGCCTTTTCTGCTTCCCGCTGCAGCTGCAAGTCCCAAGGATAGTAATTAGAAAGGAAGACAAGCCCCTGCTGCTGTTGCTCATCTCCTTGTTGAAAATGCAGAGTGGCTCAGGGCTGGGACAGAAATAGTTGGGTGTTTTTAATGGCTTTAAGTTCACAGTGGCTCCAGGGAATAATCTCTGCAGGGAAAGGCGGTGTCTGGTCCAGCCCTGAGCGGGCACAGAGGCCAGACAGCTCCCGTGGCTGCTTCCAGAGCACAGAGTGGGTGGGGAAGCCCCCCCTCAGTGCACAGACACTGCTGAGCCAGCTCCCACCAGGGCAGGGAGGACAAGCCTCTGCTGCAAACTGGCTGCCCGTGTAGAAGAAACATCAGGATGTTCCACGTGGATGGCAGGAGACACATCAGGGTGTCCCACATGAATGGAGGAGCCACTTCTTATTCCATATCATTTATGTCATGCCAGGTCCCACATTTTCCAGTAGCCCATTGCCTTTCCTGTCTTTTAATATATACACACAGCTACCAGTCCCAGCTGAAACCAGGACAGTAGAGCACATGTACAATTTAACATGGCTCAGAGAAGGAGGAAAAAACCATGAGTCAAGCAAAGATTCCTTCCACCTTCCCAAAGGGCTATCCCAGGCTTTAGTCTAGACAGGAGTCAGGACTTGCAGCTCTCAGCTATTTGAAATACTGTCAGCAAAGCAACTGGCTCACAGTGAAAGTCCCGGGGGTGTCAGCTGGAAGAGCTCCTGTCTCAGCCAAAATGCTGCCTCAGCTCTGAGTTTCCCTTCCCTGAGCTCAGTGTCACAGTTAGGGGTTTGCTGCAGCCTTTGTACCACTCAATCAGTGCCTCAGAGGAAGGAGCACAAGTGCATTTAGTTCTGCTTCGTTCCACCAGTAACTTGTCTGATTTTATCATTGAGGTAACTGGTGCTGGTCAAACCTTCTCAAACAGTGCCTGGAAAAGCCCATCCAGGCTTCCAGGCTGTGCTGTGACTCCTGCCCACAGCCCAGCAGCACTTTGCTAGAGTTGAGGGGCTCAAGGAGGCATCCACAGACACCCTCTGGTGTTTTCTATGCAAAGTGGGGCTGTAATTCTCTTTCTTGGCATAATTCTGCCTATGATAGGACTGGTTCTCAAATAACTACTTCAGTAACACGAGCCCTACCTTCTCTGAGAAGAATTGGCACAAAATCATGTGTGTGAGCCCAGCACACCACTGCTGCCTGCTCACAAGGGTCTGACTACACCAGAGTAGATTCCACAGTTCCTGTTTGTCTCAGTGGAGCTCAGCCATTGAACATATAGACTGGTGAATATTTTAAGTGTCTGCCCACCCAGGGCCATCAGTTTCACCATCTCAGTGTTACTGGGATTTAGGAGCATGGCAGGATTCAGGGAGGAATTTGCTTCCATACACTTGGTTTTCAGTGCTGCTGTTCACTGTGTGCCTGTGAAGATACCCTGGCAGAGGGTTTGAGTTCTGGCTCCTTCCAAAGCTCATGGGGACACCACAAAGCACCAGCACTCCCAGGCTGAGCCACAGTGCAGCCCTGCCAGTCCAGAGCACAAGGACTGCAAATCAAGCCTGAGGCAAGACAGACTTTTATATGGGAGCACAAGTTCTGCTCAGGCCATTCTGGAGGAAAAAGAGGGATGTATCCCCGCAGCTGGTCCTGCTGGAGCAACAAGGCGTCCCCAGGGAAGGACAGGAGTTCTCCCTTTCCACTGGAAAGAGTGAGGAGAGGTGGTAAAAGTGCTGCATCAGGACAGAATGTCCCATGAGCCACAGCCTCCTCTGAACAACCAGCACAGCCCAGAGATGTGAAGCCCCATCATCCTTTCCCCACCAAGAAAAACCACAAGAGGAAGGAAGTGCTTGGAAGCACCTCCTCACATGAGACCATCTTTTGCTTCTTTGAAGTTGATTTCTGCCTCCTTAATCCTCTCGACAGTTCACAGAGATAATCCAAATGTGAGCAGTAGAAATGCAGGGCCAGGCTTACAGCCTGACTCGGGCCTTGGCATGCTTTCCCCAAGATATTCCACTGGGAATGGAGCTGGAGCTGCAATTCCTTCTTCCCTTCAGGCTGGAGACACCCAGCCAGCCACACTTGCTGCCAGACGCTCCCAAGCTGAGAGAGGCAGACACTACCCTGTCTCCTCGGGGGGGAGCCCAGCACATAAACTGGTGGTGGTACCATATCCCAGTTAAGAGTGTCAGGGCCACACCACATGGAACAGGCTGTGCAGGACCCTCTCTGTTGTTCCTCAAGGATCAAGGGCTGGATCCAAGGGAAAAGCAAGATGCTTCTAATTCTGGTTCCAGATATTCAGTATCTTCAAATCACATCCTAAAGGATCTCTCACTTTGAAGTGCAGGAGCCTTGTCAGACACGATGTTGAGTGACCATTGCAGAAGTTCCTGGAGCTGTCAGGGACAGCTCCTGACAGCCCTGCAGGAGGAGGTACTGATCCCTCCTCACTGATGAAGAATTCCTAAATGAAATCCCAGCAGCCACAATCACACATGCTTCCTCCACTTCTTCCTTCCCGTTCCTTACCCCCTCAGTAGCTGCTGAGCCTTCCCAAGGGCTGCAGCTGCAGCAGCTCATGTGGGGGACCTGTCTTTAATGAGAGGTCTTTAATTAAGACCTGTCCTTAATAAAGCTTGGTTATTACCTGTCCTTAATGGGACTTCAGGTAAAACAGGGCAATATTTTCTACAAGATTTCTACTGTTTTCTACAATTCTACAATTTCTACAACATTTTCTACAAAGTCAAAGCCTGTCTTAAATCTGGGAGTCAGAATTTATAATTTTTTCTGCTGCTTGAAACATAATTCCATCCAAAGTATGGAGAATTCTTTCTTCTGTTGTTTGGGGGTTTTTATATATATAAATCTTTCAATTTAGCCTTTATTTGTTCAGGACTGAGAAGCATTTTGGTTCTACAATTTTTGAAGTAACATTTTTGAAAGTAGTATTTTTTTCTTAACAAATATTCCTGTGTTTCTAACAGGAATCTCCAGGGGGAGAATGCATTTCATTTGACCAAAACAGAATGCTTTATGTTGACTCAGAACAGCTTCTGGGGGTTTTGCAGTCACTTTTGTTTTGCCTAAAGAGAAAATATTCTGCTTTCTGTTTAATTTAAACATTCCACCACCAATTCTTTTGGTTGGTTTGCCAGACTGAAAGGTCTTTCATTTTCAAAGATCCAGTTTCAAAACAAGTGCCTTTATAGGAGTTACTCCTGTACCTTTGATGAGTTACCAGGGGGAAATGCAGATCAGGCAGCTTCCTTGTGAAGCTTTCCAAAATGCTCCGACCAAAGTGTCATTCCACTGCTAATGCTCCTACTACTGTAAAGAACAGCTTTATAAACCTCCTCTCGGTGTTTTTGACCTTCATGAAGACAAACTTCATGGGGATTAGGTCAAAACATGAACTTAAAGAACCTGTGAAACTCTGCTTAGGCTTCCTAGCTTAGGTATGTCTGAATGAAGGAAATAAATGGGGAGACAGAGAGAATTATCTTTAGCTGGAACAAAGTGAGAAGCAAAATGAGAATGTTCATGAATTTCACGGCCATGAAGAGCCGTGAAAGAGCCGTGAGTGTCCTCAAAGGCCATTTAGTGCTTGTCATCTCTGTGGGCTGACAGATACTACCTGAAGGGAGAGGCATTATCAGCTCCACTGCTTTAGATGGGAGACAAATATCATGAGACAAATTGCTGTCACGGTGTAGGAAACATGAGTAGAAATGAAAAGCACCTAAAATCCTGTACAAAATCCTGTGTGTGTGTCTCAGGAGGACGTTTCAGACACAAGCAGGTGATAAAGTGCTGGAAAGTGAAGAGCAGTGGGAGAGACGGAATGTACAATTTGCTGAGTGCAATGCTGAGGGGTTTGAAGTCTCTCAGTTCCACCAGCTGGGCTGTGATCCCTCTGAGACTGGGGTTCAAATGGCAAGTGAGCAGGACAGAGAGAGCTGGACCTGTCCGTTCTCCAGCCTGCTTTTGACTTCTGGGACAACAGAACTGATGACCTGCTCTTCCTCTTGTTTTCCAAGACTCCACCACAATGTCAACACAGAGCTTTGCCTTTATCCTTAGGAACTGTGTCAAGTTTAGGCATTAACGTTTTTAAAATAAAAAAATGCGAGTCTGTTGCATGCCTAGTGGTTTGGGATGTGCTGGGGAAAAAAAAAAAAGCCCAGGAATTTTCTACAGAATTTTTGTCTGACCTGATAGAAGTAGCAGATGGAAGCTGTGACAATCCTGGATGTGCCCAGGAGGTCTCCCTGGGCTGCCACGTGTTCCAAAGTCTCCAGTTTTCCGGTGGAAATGGAGATGTCGTTATTAGAGGTGTTTGTGTGCTATCTTGGGGAGGAAGCTCTATCCACTGCACTAACCAGGAGCAGTCTTTGCTGCATCAGAGATATTTTGCATATACAAAAAATCCTGTAGGACATAAGGGCTGGATGTGGCATTGAACTCTGAGGTGGTGGCAAGGTGGGGTTGATGATCTTAGAGGGCTTTTCCAGCCTTAATGGTTCTGTGACAGAATTACAGCCTCTCCCTCCTCCTGGCAACAGGCACCTGCACCGCAGGTGACACTCAACAAGGAATAAGTGTCCCTAGGACAAGGGAATCCTGGGTCTGTGTTCCTGCTGTCACTGTGGAGGCTGGAGGGGAGAGCTGAGCGTTCCCAGGAACTGCTGTTACACTGCTGAGCTAAGAGGGACCCTCCCAAAGCTCATCTCGAGCAGCAATTAATCTCCTCCTGGACAGAACAAGAATCTAAACATGAAGGGCTCCACGGCCTGAAGGAAAACAATGTACTTGTAGGCACTTGACCTTTGAGTTGCTTTTGTGTGTGATGTGCTTGATTTCCCTGCTCGGCTGGGCTGGACAGCAGATCCCTTCCCTCCTCCATCCTGCTGCCACAGCTTCCTTGGCTTTGCTGTTTGTGTTTCCTCCCTAGCTGTGCTGGGTAAACAGTAACACCCTGGTCTGGCTGCAGCTTCCTGCAAACTTCCACTGACCTGGGAGCTCCACAGCCAGGCTGAGACCAAGGCAAGGGACCTTTCCCTCGCCTTGGAGCTGGAGCTGCAGCTGATAAGTCCCTAATGTGCTTCAACTCTTGTCTTTCTTCACATATAACAAGCTTTGCAGCCCAGGGTAAATCATTCTTTTTAATTATCCCGGGGGAATGGCTGGGTGTGTTTTTATGGGTAAGATTCATAGGCCATAGCACTTTCCCAGCTCGGTAGGAACAGATGTGCCAACCTACACCTCTTTCTATTTTCATAAAGTGTTTCTTTGCTGGGAATTTTCCCCTCAGAGTTCAGTGCTGGTGGCTGTGAAGAGGACAACAACTGCATCTCCCACACCACAGCTCTCCAAATTGCAACAGCTGAGTGCAGTTGATTTACACCACCTGGAATTACATCTTCCTTGAGGCTGAGGTTAGGATTTTTAGAGAAAAGTGACCCTGTCCCTTTCAAGAAGTTCTGTCTCTGAGAGACTTTTTTACAAGGAGTGAACTGGTTGCTGATGAACTGAAGGTGGTGAACATGTTTGTAAAGCTGGCAGTGACACTCTCAATGTTCCAGCAGGTCATTTTTCCACACTACAGTCAGTCTGAACTACTTAACAGTTTCATGAAGGAATCACTTTTTGTCTGCACAAACCATAACAAAGGTATCAGCTGGCACTTGATTAGTTCAGAATTTATTCTTTGTCATTTTGTTAAGCCCCAAAGCTGAGCCACTTTACATTTCCTTATCTGTTAATTGAACAGTCCAGCTGCCTGGAAAGGCTCCTGCTTAGAGCCCTCCTTGCAATGTGGTCCTGCTTAGGAGGGGGTTTGGAGCAGCTGGACACACCAGGTTTGCCTCTTCTGGGGCTCTTCAGTGCTTTGTGACTGAGATATTTGAGAAGCTGTGGCTGCCCCATCCCTGGAAATGTCCAAGGCCAGGCTGGAGCAACGTGGGATAGTGGGAAGTGTCCCTGCCCATGGCAAGAGTGACACTGGGTGAGCTTTAGATTCTTCCAACCCAAACCATTCTGGGATTTGGTGACTTTGTTTTTTCCTTTTGCACAGAGTCGTACAGTTAGGGAAGAAAAGAAATCCTCCTTGGCCTCATGGACATATCCAGGAGCTTGACCTTCCCCTGCAGCTGCCTGTCCCTGTCACTCCAGGGTCACTCTCCACCGATGGCCCAAGTGCAGCCCTTAAACCTCCTGTTCCAGCTCTCATGTCAAACCTGTAGTGATACAGCTGCCACAGCAGCACCTTCACTGCAGGAGCAGCTCCCACAGGGATCCCACCCCAGGAATCTTACCCTATTTAGGAGCTCCAATATTACAGGTATAAATAGGGAAGACAGAGGCTTAGGCTTAGGCTATGAACTGGATAAAGCACTGAGGTAGCACAAGTCATAATCTGCTGCCCAGGGCTCTAGGACTTACTTAGGGAAGAGACGGACCCATAAAATATTAAACCTTTTTCTAAACTCTTTTTTTTAATCAAAGCTCAGTGAGAATAATGCCCATGAGACCCGACATCCAACAGAGATTAACAATCAATGCATCTCAAGTCACCCCTCCCCTTTCCCAACCCAACCTTTATAACCCAGAAACTGCCTTTTTTTGAGACATTTCACTCTGTTTTGACTAAGATATATCAATCATTGCACAATTCAGTATCTTCCAACACTTCAGGATTATTTAACTTTTGCTTAGCTGCTTTTTTTTTAAATTTATGTTACTTTTTAAACAAACTGTGCTATTCTGAAATTCCCTGTAAATATCTTGGCACAGATATTTTTAAATTCAGTGTTCCCATTTTTCAGTCAAAACTTGATCCACAACTTTGAACACATTGGTGTAGTGAAACTCTTCCCAGCAAGTTTCCTCTTGGCCTTTCCCCTTGCCCATCTTCCATCATATGGCACATTTGCTGTTCTCTCTTTTTTCTCCACAGGACTAGAAATAGTTGTGACTGTATTTCCCCTGACACTTTTTTGCACTCCCAGTCCTTGAGGCAAATACACAAAAATCTGCTTTCTCTGCTTTTTCATATCACAAATCATCCAAGGATCTTCTTTTAAGTAGAAAGTCCTTTCACCATGTGCACAAGCTTTAAAATTGGCTCTAAAAGTATTGTCACACTTGATTCCTCCACGTGTGGTTCAGCTGGAGAGCAGGACTGCAGAGGAACTGAGCAGCTCAGGGACAAACACTAAACCCATTTTCATAATGTGATGCAACAGAAGAATTCACCAGACCTGTTTGAGAAAGTGTACGAGACATTGGTCTGAGAATTAATATTTCCTATTAGTTTTAGGGATTGGACCAAGCTACAAAGTTGTGGTCCAGAGATCTGTTTTCTCAGCTCAAGGCTTGATTAAAAACAGAGCCTGCCTGACCAGAAAGTTCAGATTTATATCTGAAACTTCATAAATGTGAAGAGATTACAGGTCTAATTTTTTAATTCCAATCAATCTCTGTCACATAATGTTCCTTCCAATGCCCTTACTCCAAAGCAAATCCTTTTATAGATCAACCCAGCCACAAAAAACCAATGGCTTGGAATAAAAACTGGCATGAAAAGACAGTAGTAGAAACTACAGAAACCATCCAGATTTCTGCTCTTTTTCTGCTGTTTTCCTGCTTCATGTTCAGTGCTCCTGATCTGCCCCTTGTCACAGCTCCTCATGTTAATCCCACATCTGTGGTACTTCTCAGTGTACCAAGTGCCTTTTACAAATCCTCCTCATCACCACACGTGGGGCCTTTCTGACACGCACAGAGCTCCACCAACACAATGGGATCAAGCCCACGGTACATTTTATCTGCTAAAAATCCTATTTCCATGTCTCAGAGCTAAAATTAAGCTCTCAAAAAGACAAAAGGCAACATTCCCACTCTTGTGTCTGTCTCTGCCTGTCAGCCTCTGTGAGTGGAACTGGTTTGGGTTGTGGAGCAAAGGATCTTCAGCTCTGCACTGAGCTGATTCTTTTAAGATTAATTCCAAGTGGCAGCACTTAATAATTTCCATTACATTCCTTGAGGGAAGACTGTTGTCATCAGTCAAGAAAAGCACATTGATACTCCCAGGTGACCTACAGGAGGCTCCCCAGGCCCAGAAGTAGCACTGGCATCTTGATTTGGTAGTCCATGGACTTCTTTCTGCATTTGCACAGAAATTTGTGCCATTCTGGGCAATTTCTGGATGAACATGGGGCTAGATCCCAAGCAATTGGTCCTTGGCTCTAATCCCAGAAGTGACACTGGCAGGACATGAATGGATGTCCTGTCACACGCTCCAGTGAGCCCTTGTGGGCAGTTTAAGTGCTCAGATTGCAGTGCCCTTCCAGTATGAGCAGTTTTGCAAATCAAAGTTCTTTTCCCTGCAGACTACAGGAACCCATTCGTGGAGGTTCACTCGGAACACCCTGAAATAATCTACATTTTAGATGATAAGAAAATGGTGGTTATCCCTTGCCGAGTCACCTCACCAGATATCAGACCCAAGCTCACTCAGGTAAGTGATTGTTTCAGAGGAACTCAGCTCAGAGGTCTGGGCTGCCAACACAGTGGGTAAAAACATAAATTAAGATCTATGAAGCTGGATAAGTTTCAGAAAAACACAGCAAAGATACCAAAAATCCAGGAACAGAATCCTGTGCTTGCAGTATGTTCCTACTGAACTGGGTACAATTGGGCTGAGTTTATCACCTATTTTTCTCATCTTGTGGCTTGATGTTCTCCCATAAATTGGCAAAGGTGACAAAGCATTATTTTTCTACAAAGTTCTGTATATAATACCTGATATTGTCTCTCTCATTAAAGATTCTCTCTTTTATACCTTGAACCTCCTAAGAATAGTTGCCCATTTTTGCTTCATTTCATCAATTTAAACCAAGTTTCAGCCTTGGGAATAAATGGCTGCAGCCTTCACCCCTTCAGCAGCAGTTACAACTGAATGTCAAGGTTACAGAATGGTCTATGGAGGCCAAAGCTGTTTTGGACAATAAAAATGAAAATTTAAGGTCAGGGGCTTCCTGAATTGATGGAAGTCTAGTCTCTCATCTGAAGGGTGTTAGAATTGCTCTCCAGAGAAGCCAGTCATGGAGTGAGGAGCAGGACATAGGTCCCGTGGCTCCAATCCTGCATTTTACCTCTGAAGTTATGTGCCTTTCCACAGGTTGCAGCCATCCTGGTGGGAACAAGACCTCATGCCCTGCCCCTTTCCCATCCTGTTCTGGAGGAGCTGAGATTGATGAGGTTCTTCTGTATGTGGTGTGAGAGCACAGCACATGCAGAGAGGTTGGTGCTGTGCTGGTAGAGGGGTCTGGGCACCTCTGCTCCTCTCAGCAGTTGGATCTCTTAGTTGTCTCCTTCTCCCAGGAGACAGTACATGGAATCAGTGAGGCTCCTGCTGAGACTGATGGCATGTTTCCAGCAGATGTGCAGAGGGACAGCAGGGCTCTTATTCCTTTAGCAGATTTCTATTTTTAAATTCTGTCAGGAGGGATTAAAAGGGGGGAATAAGGCTCCTCTCCAGTTAGAGCTTATCACTTTAGCCAGGATAAGTGTTATCACCTTCCTTCCCTGGCTATAAAAAATGAAACATTCCCATTTCAGCCTGCTTGAACCAAATTCATTGCTGGATAGTGCTGCTGACATTGGCAGAGTTATGTGAGACTCAGTGTGGCCTTGGAACTCCAGCCTCCAGGTTTATCCCCTTATTTATGGGCAGCCCTTCTCCCTCTGCTTGCCAGCTAAATTCTCTCCTGGCAATTTCTCCAAATATAACTGGAGGTCCTTTGCTGCTGAAATGAAACCTCCACTGAAATTTCCATTTTGAGTTGCACAGAAAATTGTCCCCAAAAGTTTTCCACTTCAACATAGAGCAGCTGGAGTGCAGGGCAGGGATATAGGTGCAGTTTTGGCCTTTGCAATATAGGAAAGATTTTAAGCCCTTAGAGAGTGTCCAAAGGAGGGAATGAAGATGGGGAAGGGCCTGGAGGGGCAGCATGTGAGGAGCAGCTGAGGGCACTTGGTGTGTTCAGCTGGAGAAGAGGAGACTGAGGGGAGACCTCAGTGCAGGGACAACTTGGTGGGGAGGGGCAGAGGAGGGGCAGGGACTGAGCTCTGCTCTGTGGGGACCAGGGCCAGGAGCCCAGGGAATGGGCTGGAGCTGTGTCAGGGCAGGGTCAGGGGGGATCTCAGGCCAAGGCTCTTCTTTGCCCAGAGGGGGGTTGGGCACTGCCCAGGCTCCCCAGGGCAGTGGGCACAGCCCCAAGGCTGCCAGAGCTGCAGGAGGGTTGGGATGATCCTCAGGGACAGGGGGGGACTCCTGGGGATGGGGCTGTGCAGGGCTGAGGGTTGGTCTCCATGATCCTTCACGATCCCACTCGGCACATTCTGTGTTAAGCCCCACTCCCCAAAGCAGGAGCACTCCCGGGGTTGGGAGCTGGACAGACACCACATGTCGGGAAGCGCAGTGCCGGCTCCGACATCCAGCTACGGAAAGTCACCGCTTGTTTTGCCCTGTCTGGGAATTGCACAGCTCCTGTGGAGCCAAGGTGGCGGCTTCCCGTGAGGGGAGGAAGCGGGGCGGGAGAGGGCTGCGCTGAGCAGGGGGGAGAAGAGGTGAACAAGGCAATCAGACAAATTTAGAACATCCTCCTCTTCCAAATTTAATCTCCAGTAGACAACACACTTCAAAGGGAGGAAAGCCACTGTGATTTCCTCCGAGCACCATTGACGCTTTTTGTTTGATTGTTTAAATATATATTTTTGAATATTTTATGGAGACATTTAATATGTGGGTAGTGTTGAAAAGGGCCTCCTGAGTGGGGTTATTTTTTCTTTCCCCCTCCCCTTGCCATGGGGGAGCAGAACTGCCAAACCATGAATTTCAGCTTTATCACATTTTATTATTCTTGTAGAAAATGTACTTTTTTCCACCATAAATTAAGTTCCTTATGTTACCATTATACTTTAAAATCATTGCACTCTGTCCTTTAAATATGCATGGAGAAAGGTACCTCTTGCTAATACTAAGCAGATCCTAGCTAACTCTATATATCATCTTTGTTATTAATAAACTCATGCTAAGACACAGTTCAGACTTTTTTTTTGCTCCACATGATTTTAATTCTGGGCAAAAAAAAAGCATTTTCAGTCTTGTCAGATCTGTTTAGTCACTGATCTGGTTCAGTGTGCATTTGCCTCTTACAGCTCTGACCTTCAAGAGTGTTAAAGCCTGATTAAGCCTTGGGTCTCAGATCTCTTTCTGTAATTTGCCTTATTTTTCCCAATGGTTCTAAACAGAGATGCCACAGCTTGATTATTTCAAAAACACTTACAGGAGATCCTTGTTTCCTACTGCTGTCAGAAGAGCCACTGCTCCAATGACAGCAACTGTCTTGCTGTGCCTCCTTCCCACACAACATCTCCAGTCCCTGCCCGGCAGCCAGAATTCCTTTGTCTCTGGGCTGAGCTGGAAATGTAACAACAAGTGATCCAAACCAATGCCAAGCTCATCCCTCGTGTATTCAGAGGGGAGTTCTGAGCCTTGGCTCCACAAACCTGCAAATTCTGCGGAACAGGAGAATTATTTAAACTAAATCCTATTTAAGCTGCACTGCCAAACAAGAATTCTAGTTGCTGGGAGGCAAAAAGAAATTGCACATTGCATAACAACAGGAGTAGCAGCAAAACTGTTACATCACTGGGGAAATTCCTGCTTGCAGTCCCTGCTGCAGCTCTTCCCTTGCTTTGGTCAAAAGATAAAAGATCTCTCTGAGAAGGGAAACATCCACCTGCCTCACCTCTGAGCAGCCAGAATATGAGGAGGAAGAGGGAGAATAAACTTAATAAACTTAATTATGCAAATAAACTTAATTATCATGTGGTATCTTAAGGAGGTTTTCACAAACCCTCTGTTTTTTGGGAAGAAGTGAGCTCAACATTCCTACAAAGCATCTCCAGTCCTAAGGGTCCTTCCTGTGTCCTGATGGGACCTGGGAAAGTCAGACCTACCTGTGTTTCCATTCATCCACCTGCAAAAACAAGGGGATTTCAGTGATCCCTCTTTTACACCCCCCTGAGTCATTTGTCTGCATGTAATTTCACAACTTTCTTTTCTACATTATAATCCAAGATTTTCAAAACTATTGGAAAGTGAATTGCATTTTTTCTAGCAAATAAAGGGTTTCCCTTTGTGTTAATAATAACAATAAACTAATTATTCTCACCAACAGAAGCCAAGCTGCTTGACACTAGTGCTGTCCAAGGGTATATGGAGGAGGTTCATTATTATTAACTGAAATTTTGCTCTGGTTTATTTTCTACATTTGCCTTTTGTATTCTCACTTCTTCCTTATAAACAGAACTTACAGAGAATGTCTTTTTCAAGAATCTCAGAACATTACAAATATTTATGAATTTAGGCAAAAAAATATCTTAAGTCCCCTTATTTCTTCCATCCTGTGATTTACACCCTTAAGTCATCCAGGCTGATTCCGTGGAATTCCATAGGATGCTTGAGAGTGTCTCTGTGGTACAAAGAGAATCTGATGACTGGCCACAGATGATAGATGATAACTCACCTGCTGCCAGGTGAGTTAGTGATACGAATAATTCGGATTCACACATATTCTCGTAAAGTACTGTGAGATCCCGGGAAAACCTGTGGCAGCTTCACGTGGGATTGAGAGAAGCAAATTTTATTCTTAACCACTTTCAAAAGTATTACTCTCCAAAATTCATATTAGATGGGCAAAATTATTTCCAGTAAAGAGATGAGAGAAATGGGATCTACAATGGGCAGTGTGGCCTGAGGTCTGAGAGGACTGGGGCTGCTCCAAGACCCCCTTATGAGGTCTGAGTTAGGGATTTCAAAGGCAGCCCTGCCTTAGGGAGGGCTTTTTTGTTTGCTGAGGTTGATGTTGCTTCAGATGGGTGTGGAGTGAGACCACCCCCCCTCTGGACGGTCCAACAGATGCTCAGATGCTCAGAGTGGCCGGGGAAGGGCTCACCAGCCTCCTCATCTGTTCTCTTTCAGTACCCTTCTTCTGCAGAGATCAACTTCAGGGGGATGGTGTGGGACCCCAGGAGAGGGTTTGTCATCCCCTCTCACTCCTTTGTGTACTCTGGGATTCTCACATGCTCTGCAAACATCAATGGAACCGTGGTCAACTCCTACTACCTGGCCCAGAGACTGGGTGAGTGACCACAACGTCTCTGTTTCACACTAAACCCCTGGGGATTATTTCTTGGGTAGCCTCAATTATATTTGATCTATCTAATTGGTATGAATCTGTAGCAAGTCCAAGCTAGAATGTTAAAGTAAACTCATTCCCCCCCCTCTTTTTTTCCTTTTCAATAGAACTTGGATTTGATCCACTCCTGGTTTTGAAAAATTACCAAATGTTGGGGTGGTACAACAGGAGTCTTTTACTGAAACCCCACGAAGGAATTGTTTACTTGTATCGAGCTTTATTTACATTAAAATAACTGCTTGTTTAGGAGAATCCAAACAGCAGCTTTCTTTTTGCTTCTGGTCATTAAACACACATGACCGTGATATAAAAATCTCACTATAACTGCTAATTCAAAGCTTTGCTTTTTATATGTTTTCATTTGGTGATTTACTACACCATTTCTCTTGTATTTACAGTTGAGCTTCAGCTCATAATTAAAATCTGAATTTGAACATTAAATTTTTGGGTGCTGGGTGTTTATATGAAGCCAATTAGATTTTATTTTTCTTTGCTTTCAATGTATGTTCTTTCTCTCCTCATATATATTATATTTGTTGTGACTTCATTCCCATTAGATCCTGGCATCCTTCTATACAATTAGCACTCTGCTTTGAACAACAGGCTTGTAAATTTGTACAGCAGCCAAATAAAAGTCCTGTAAATCTCTCTCTATCTCTTTTTTTCATTGTTGGGGTAATTTTTTATTAGAATCGTGAATGTAAACCTAAAAAAACCCTCTTAGATCATCCTTCTTCAGCCCAAAAGGACACAGGCAATCCCTCATGTGTTCCTGTGCAGTGGTCAGGGGTGTGTTTGATACAAGGCACCAGAAATACGATGAAACTTTCAGGGTTGATGCATTTAAAGGATTAATAAATATGTAAGATCAAGATTTGTGAAAAGGGAAAAGAGCTGGTCACGAGGGGGAAAGGTGGGTGGTCATCAGAGGTCAGAGGAAACGTGTCTCCTCTCACACATACTCAGGATTTGAGGCCTTCAAAAGGACAAGTCACCTCTGGAAACCTTTCTCTGCAGCTGAGGAGTGAAAGGTTGGAGCCAAACATGGCCAATGCAAGAGAAATCATTCCTAACTGACTGTCCATGGGATCAGTGGGATCAGCTGCTGGTCAGGCACGTACACAACTGTGTGGGCATTTCCAAAAATTCCCTTGGAAAGGACAGAAGAAGGGGAGGTGTTTTGGAAAATGAAAGGAGAGGCTGTTGTGGAGGCAATGGGAATGTGGGTTTCAGCTCCATGTGACCGATGTGCTGTGTGTGCCTTGGCCTCTTTCACTTCAGAGGGCAGAATACAGAACCTGGCTCTGAAAGCAACTCCTAAAAAACTGCTGGTTGGAGAAACTCTGCATCTGGAATGCAAAGCAGAAACCTTCATCAACGGGCGCATCGAGTTCATCTGGACCTGTCCCCGGGGGAGAGTGAGTTGATGGAAGTCCCATGTTCTGCCCTCATGCATCTCCCCCCACCCAAACAACGATCTGTTCATAGGGCAGAGGAAAAATGTTACATATTCTGAAATAATTCCAAAATTCCGACCCTTTGTAAGCCTACAATTGATGTATTTTTAGTCTAGATGAATCTAAAACTTACTTGACCTTTTTGAACCTGCAGATTGAACTGCAAATCTCAGGCTAAAAATACTCTGGCAAGAAAAGTCACGATTGTTTGGTTTTTCGTTGGGAAGAAAAACTCTCATTTCTTCTGCCCTGTCTCACAGTGACAAATCCCCCATGAAGGCTGGAATTTGTTCATCTGCTCATTCATTTCGGTATTTATGAAGTAGGAAAAAGGCAAAAAAAAGAATTGTACCTGCTGAAATAGCCACCAAAGAATGATCTAAAATCTGAGTGTAGGTTCTTGAGCTTTCTTTGGAATTCAACACAAAAAGTGCCAAATTTGAAGTAGAAATACGTAAGAGACTGATAATTTGAGGTACTAAACTCTTCCAGGGTTCCTAAGGAAAAGCAAAGAGAAGAAGGGGTATTTTCCAAATCAATTCATATATCTGAGGTTCTACTCATAGTTCTGTTTGTGCTCAGAATTAAAATTAGTGGGTTTTTTTTAATTTTAGTTCAGCAAAATACACATTTCAGAGAAGCATCCAGGCCTCTTGGGAAGGTGTAAATTGTGATCCCTGAAAACAGAATAAGTTCGATTTATTTTGCCTACTCAAAGAGAGAATGTCTGGATTTGTTCCTCTGAAGAAACTACAGAAAACATAACATAGAATTTATAGAAGTGCAAGCACCGGTGTGATTGAATTTTGTTTCTTGAACCCCATATGGTAGAAGAGAGTTATTTTCCTATGAACCCTCTTTATATTTCTAGCATTATAAATGTAAAGTTTCTTGGCCAAATCTCTGGGTTAAACAATCCTATCAGAAGCAATAATACTTTCTAAAATTCTCCAGGAATTTTCATTGGCACTTGACTGTTACAATATATTATATTTCTGTCATAATATATTTCTTTGAGAGAGTAGGAGGCTTTTAATACAGAAAAATACTGACTATGACCAAAATAAATAAATAAAAAAACAACAAAAAACCTCCCCAAAAAACCCCAAACCCCAACCTAATCAGAGCACAGCTCTGACCCTGCAGCAGTTTTTTCCTCAGATCCCTGGGATTTGGTCCTAGAGAAGGCTGGGCTTTGATGCATCCCTTTATTTATCTGTTTGCTCAGATTTCAATAGAAAAGCACCACAGTTCCACTCTATTTCTGCCTATATTAGACTTGATAATGGAACCTCACACAAGAGCTTTTCCTGCTGATTTGTCTTTTATATTATTTATTTCAGTGATGAGAAGATATGATAATTTTGATATGAATCACTGCCTTTCTTTATTGGCAAACTTTGAAAGGCTGAACAAAGTAATCCACTTTATGCTGCTTTTTGACCCTCTTGTTTTTGACTTGCAGCACCCTTATCCCAGGAGAGAAATGGACAAGAGTGATGTGGTGTATAAAGTTGGCAGTAGCCTGACAATTGAAAATGTCACCATGGAGGATGCTGGGCTCTACATCTGCAGGACATTCAATGTCACCAGGCTGGAGGCCAATGTCACAGTTACAGTCTATGGTAAGTGCTGCAGCTAAACCAGGCTCCAAGACTGTTAAACTTAAAGGTATTAAATCTGTGGAGATAAAAATAGCATTCAGAAGAAAACCAACTATTTAAAGCAACTATCAATCATCTTAAACCTCTAATCAGTCAATGAGAGAGTCAGCACCCAGCACTGTGTCCTCAAGTGAGTTCAAGGGGGTACATTTACATTGGATATTGGGAAGGAGTTCCTTTCTGTGAGGGTGGGGAGAACCTGGCCCAGGCTGGGCAGAGAAGCTGTGGCTGCTCCATCCCTGGAAGTGTCCAAGGCCAGGTTGGATGGGGCTTGGAGCAGTCTGGGATAGTGGAAGGGGTCCCTGCCCATGGCAGGGAGTGGAATGGGATGGGCTTTAATGTCCCTTCCAACCCAAACCAGTCTTGTATTCTGTGTTGTCTGAGGACATGGATTAACTGGGAGCTGAACTGTTTTCAAAAATCTGGCACCAAGTGTGGTGCTGAGGCCCTGGAAAATCTGTCCTGGGGGCATCCATATGCACAAGAGTCACCTCAGGCATTTTCCCACCCTGATCAGGCAATGCAGGTGCATATTCTCTACTTTCCGTATCAAATCCCTCATGTGCAAACAGCCCTTCCTGACTGGCTTGTACTGTGCTGGGGAGCTGCAGTAACAGCCTGACATTCCATTTGGATATCTGAGCTCTGCAGAACTGTACTGGAAAAAACCCCACAACTCGTGGGTTCTGTGGCAGGCCTGCCATTCCTTGTATTCCTCCTGCTCATTTCTCTTCCCAGACAAACCCTACATCAGGGTTTCGCATAAGAAAGGGCCTTACTACGAGATCCCCTCAGGACACAAGTCACTGAAGCTGGCTGCCAAGGTGGATGCCTTTCCTCGGCCCAGTGTCACCTGGTGAGTGCCTTCATCATGACCAAAATCAAGGATGGGGAACCTTCCTCAGGGCTCCTGTCTGGAAAAGATAGTAATTTATCACACAGATAAGAGCTGGGAATGCTCAGAGCTGAGAATGTTCAGCTGAGATGTAACTGCTCTGAGCTGCCTTAGCTCTGTGAAGGTGATCAAGCCATTCCTCATTCCCAGGCTGTTTTTCCCTCTTAGTCACTCAGGAAAGGTCCTTACAGGAAAAATGAGGGTTTCACTTGCCCTTGGAGACAGAACTGTTTGGGAGATCCAAGTAGAAATCTGTTGGAGAAGAGTTGCCTGTTTCCTCTCATGGATGGTGCTGAGTCTGTAAGAAGGGGATAACAGAAAGCTGCAGGTTCTCAACATGAGAAATTGTTTCTCTTCGTAACTTTTAAATAATTTTCTCCTATCCTGTACCACTGGATCCTTGCAGACAATGCAGTGAATCCTCCAGAGCAAACTAAAGTCTCCACCAGGACTGTAATGGATCATGAGGGGCAAGAGAGCAGCAGCTCCAGGAGACATTCGTGTCTCTCTTTGCCCTTTCACCACTTGTTCTCTCTCATCCTGCTTTTCCATGCTTATTCTGCTGGGGGGTCTTAAACAACACCTTATACATCTTCAACTGCCTGAAATCCCACGGGATATCTGGCAGGAGTTTGCCTGTCCTGGCAGAGAAGGTGACCCACAGCACCTGTCCTTGGCAGGCAGCGAAAGGGATTGCTCAGGGCGGTTATTTTGAAATAACACAACATTCTCTAATATCAAAGCAGTGACTTGGGTGCTGCCAGGAAGTGGGTTTAATTGCTTCTGTTATTTAGGAATGGGGATATTTGGGAGAGTTGAAGTGGGGACTGACTCCTTCTCTCTGCCAAGGCTTTGTTCTGGGCTCAGCGTGGAGCTGATGAGGGGCCGCCTGGGACCACCAGAGCTGCCTTCCCTCAAAGCTGCAGCTGCTGATGTTGGAGGTCTCTCAGGACAGTTGTTTTAATGACTGTAAAGGAAATTTCCAGCATTCTCAGGCAGTAGGA
The DNA here is from genome assembly GCA_013399895.1 of Serilophus lunatus. Classification (NCBI taxonomy): domain Eukaryota; kingdom Metazoa; phylum Chordata; class Aves; order Passeriformes; family Eurylaimidae; genus Serilophus; species Serilophus lunatus. The sequence continues at coordinate 496,041 of VXBA01000657.1, forward strand.
CACACGGCCCAGCTTCTCCTTCCACCAAGCCTAAAGCTCTGTGTGTGGCAAAGTCTGCCCTATTTTCTGACCATAACCCAAATCTGCCTGCTGGGTTAGCAGTGAAGAACAGCCTCCTCATGCAGACACTGCTCTCCTACTCCTAGTGAAGATTCCAGGCTGAGAATGCCTCACTGACTATCCCATTGACTGTTCTTCTCTAGGTCACAGACTTCCACTTTTCAGAAACAGTAAAGGGCCACAAACACATATTGAAAGACAATTCTGCTTAATTCATCTCTTCTTTTAAAGCTGATGACATCCATTTTGCTAACCCATGATTTCCTGCACTTGATATTGCCCATCCAGCACAGTTTGGGAGTATTTAGATGCACATTTCTGACTGTAGTTGAGCATGTGAGCTCATTTAGATCCATTAAGACATCTTTTTTCCTGTTTGTTGGAGGAATCCACCCCACAGCATTGCAGATGCTGCTCAGTTCTAGTGTGGAAGGATAGTAGGAATATATATTCAATTCAAGCAGGGATTATAGACCTTTATTTCCCTTGCTGGTTCCCAGGGATGACTCTTTACCCACCCTAACGTGGGGGACAGTGTTTTTGAGGGATAACCTGCATGATGAGCTTTGATGGGACTTCCATAACAGGTACAAAGATGGCAAACTGATCAAGGACAACCACACCTGCTATGAGCCTGATCCAATGAAGTACAGGCTGGGAATACGAGACGTGAGACCAAAACATGCTGGGAACTACACCATTGTCTTGAGCAACCCAAAATATGGCCTGTACAAGAACCTCACCATGCAGCTGGTGGTGACAGGTAAGCACTTGATGTTTACAACGGCTTCCACTGGGTTATTTCTCATTGTTTGTGGGATCTCATTTTGCCAACCAGCAGGAATGGCTGTTGTCACCTGGTGTTTAGCTGCTAAGAGCTGATACAGCCCCATGCACAGATCACCACATTACTTAGGAGCCACTGCACCCCTCATTTTATCACATTTTACATCAAACAGCAGAATGGAGAGGAGTTAATCTGAAACTGGGTCATCTATCTAAAGCCCCTTTCCACCAGGACATTGCACCTCCAACAGCTGCAGCACTATGTACTTCAGATTCCACAGAAGGAAAGAAACATAAAGGGCTTGGAAGTGAACAAACCCCATTTTAATAGGAGTTTGGGAGGATACTGAGTACTGAGGTCTTAGAACAAGGGGCACAGTTTCCCAAGAGAAGTGATGAAGTTTTCTCCCTTGGGATTGAAAACTAGCTTGGGCAAAGCACTGAAGAACATCTGTCAGGACAGGAAGAGTCCCAGTGGGGTTGACGGAAGGAGCTGGATAAGCTGCTCTGGCTTTTATGTCTGTCTATCATCCTGCTCCAGATACACTTTCTAAGTCTGGATTTTATGTTCTGTCATTTATCTGTTGGGAGCACTCGAGAGACAGGTTCATTTTCAGGGGAAACTGGAGAAAACTGCAGTGGACTATGGTGTGCACCAAAGCAGGTTCCTTTGCCATAGAGGGAAAACAGATGTTGGAATCCCATTTATTAATTTCCCTTGCTGGGATAATGGACATGAGAGCCACATTGTCTCTTTGCACATCCACTGCTTCTTTTAATCCACTGAATTTGGGATTGAATCACAAGGCCAAGTGGGAGTTCAGCAAAAGTTAGTTGTGCTTCCCTTTCTGTTTCCTGAGGTTCACTCAGGCAGTGAGGGAAATAAAGTTATTATAAAGTTATTCTCCTTTCTGTGGAGAATTCTTCTTTCCTTACCCTCTTCACACCTAAAAATATTCTCAATTGTCCATTTTTTTTATATCCCTTCTGTATTGTTTCACTGTGGAATTTTCAAAAGTTTCACCTTTTAGAAAGGAATAATGCCTAAAAAATTGAGAACCTGTCACATAGCTGACCTATTAAAAATGGTAAATAGGATATGGGAGATTAAAAAAACTTGAACAACATAAATTAATGTGTGATTTAGGAGTGGACAGAGCTAAGAACATGCTCGGGGTCAGGTACTGTACCTCAGCTGAGGAGGAGGAATGTGTTAAGCTCTGTAATTTTTTCACTTGAGATTGTTTTTCCATACAATGGTTTGGTCTCTAGTTAAGAGAACGGAAACATTGAGAGGAAGAGAGAATTAAGAATGATAATAAACTATCTTGTCAAGGTAAATATTGGTGTTTGCGTGCAGAAAAGAACGTTTACATGAAGTGCAGCCCTTCCCCAAATAGGCACATGAAAAACAAACAGCCCTTGTTTCTGTCAGCAAGATGCTATTTCAGGATTAAACCATCCCATGTTCTTCACTGCAGCACAAGCCTTTCATGTCCATTGTGTGTCCAGGATTGTGGGATCCCCTCCCTCATACATAGCGCAGGCTCATCCTCAGCCTCCCCCAGGGCTCAGCCCAGCAAAGATTTCCCTCAGCAGGAATTATTTCATTGCAAATTTGCCATTTCTTAAGAGCCTGCAAAGCCCAGCTCCTGTTCCCCACTGGAGAAATTGTCACATGGGGAAGCACAGGACAAGTGCACAGCAAGTGCCTCTTTTCTGGTGCCAGGAAGTCGTGGCAGAAATGAGAACAAGCAAGGAAAACTGCTCAGGAATGTCATGGGTTAGAAGTTTTGGAAGCTGAAGGCTGCAGATGTTTGGGGTGATTGCCTTGGCTGCAGGCAGGATTGACACAGGGAATTCTCCAGTCTTTGCCAAGCTCTTCCCTGCAGCCCCACCCTGATGTGCTGTGTGTGAAGCCCCCAGACCTCATTTTGCTGTAGGTAGAGACAAAAAAATGGCAAATTTTGCTCTTGGAGCCCAACAGCAGCAAACTGCCCGTTTCTTATGCTTTCCATCAGAGTAAAGGGACTGCTTTTCCAGATCTGAGCATCCTTTGCTTTACTTCCAAAGACACTCTGAAGCTCCAAACTGAATGCAGATTGGAATTTCCCCCTTAACTCTCTAAATAACCTGATACTTTATCTCCAGTCATCATGACTGATCTCCTGGTATCACACCTGGATAGATTAAATTGCTTTGACTTTCAGCAGACTCAGACACAGAAAAGGAGACCAGAACACACTTTGTAGCCCTTTTATGCAGGGATTACCTTGGCCACCACCTCTTAGCTGGAGGTGTGATTAATGTCTCTGCTTGGAAGCATAGGCAGTCTGCAATTACTGGAGCTGGAATTTGAACACAGGGATTAGTAGCTGATGGAAAAATCCTCCTGGGCTTCAAGTGAACACAGTGGAGGAGCATCAGTTGTGCACTGCAGCAGTTCAGCTCCTGATAAACCTCATCCTGAGCAATAACCATGTGCCAGCTTCCTGATAGTGAGGAGGAACATTTCTTTTTGAGTTACTGCCCCCAAAAAAACCAGGGCCGGTCTTTACGTTTCAGAGCTGCACCTGTGAAAGAGTGAGTTCTGATCCACACTGGTAAAGAGAAGAGGGGAAATTGTTTAAATACACTTTGGAAAGAGAAGATCAATGTCATTTGAATGTTTCCTGGCAGCAAGGGGACACTGCACTGAAGAAATGATCAGTAATCATAAAGCCCCCTCTTCTACTCATCCATCATTAATGCTCCCAAGTTCCATAGCTGGCAGTCAACCTGCTATGAAACACATCAGCTGCAAATTTGGACCAGGTAAAGAGGAATTTTCAAGTGAATAGTGTTGTGAATTGTTTTTCACAAAAAAAACAGGACTCATCCATCAATTGCAGTGTATTAATTTTTGCAGTCTACCGTAGTCAATAATAATGGCAGCAAAGGAGAACCTTTTTAGCAGGATGAGAACAAGATCAGGAGCCACCTGCCTAAGCCCTGTACGGGGAGTCTCTCCTGAGCTGCACTGCTGCAGCTTTCCTTGCAGTCATCTCCTGGATACCTAACTGGGAGCAGTCACAGTAATTCTGACACACACTGTACATAAGGTATTTCGCTCCATGGCAAAATATTAGGAGCTATTTCCCCCTAGGTTTGATTTGGGCATAAAACTGATAAGTGCCTGCAGAGGTATCAGTTGTCTGGGCCCCACAGGGGCAGTAACTCCAGATCTGCAGGGTGGGAACTGGGAGGTGAGGACCTGACTGAGAAGGTACAGCAAGGAGCTGCCTGGTCTGGAGGAAAATCATGCTGCTATTCAAAAAATGTCTCTTTAAAAGTGGCTTAGCTGTTCCTCTGGTCACCCCTGCTCCCACTGCAGCTGGAATTTAATCTTGCAGGAGCACATATCTCCATGTGGAGTCACCTTGGCTCATTGTAGGACTTGGGTCCCCAGGAGGCAGCTGATTGCATTTTCAAAACACTCCTTCTTTACATATTTACACATCAAACACTGTCCAAGAAGCGGCGGGTTGCTGTGTTTTTGTTTTGTTTGATTAAATTCTTATTGAGAAAAGCTTCAAGAAAATAATGTCCCAAAGAATTTGGAAGGGAAGGAGCAAGGAGAAGGAACAATCCTAGCAAACAGCTGCTGGCTAAACATCTGAACCAGCCAAGAAGGAGAAATGTGAGAGAAAAGAGTTATTCCAGGCTGGAGTGCAAAGCAGTTTAGGAACAAAACATAAACAACCCCCTCAAATCTATTTCTGGGCAAGCAGGCTGTGTTTCATTCTCACCCTTGTCCAAGTCATCCGTGTCCATCAGGATTCCTGCTGAGCCCTTTTGGAGCAGTCAGCGTGCTCCGGCCACCACATGGGGAGAGAGGAGTGTACTGAAGCATAAGTTAATTCAAAAATGGGATGAATTACCTCCCTCACCCTTTGCCTTTCTTCTTTGGCCCAAGGTTTCTCTCCTGGGGTCCCTCAAGGCTCTTCCAGCAACTATTGCTTTGGGTTCCAGCTGCTCCAGCCAATTGAAGTTACATTCCCTCGTAGAGTCCTCGATCTCCCAAGCTCGTGTCGTATCTGTAAGAAATGCAGGATTAGTGCTAGAAATAGCCTCTGCCATAGGCAGCAGAAATTCACAGGCTCCTCATGAATTCCCTCTGTCCTGGGCAAGGGCTGGAATAACAGGGGTGCAGGAGAATTCACATGTCCTTTGCCATGTGCTCCTTGTTATGTCAGCGAGGTTCTGGCTACACCTTGACCTGTTACCAGGGAGAAGCAGCTCCAGAGCTTTTAACGATGCACAGAGTTGTTCCACTCTGTAGCCAGGTCAGCCCTTGAGCGTTGTTTTAAAATCAAAGGCAAAGGCAGTTCTGTGCCTAACCTTCCTTGGCTTGCAAGGGATAAGTTGACATCAAATGAGTCCCCGTCGATCTCTGTAAAAGCTGATAAATATGTGGAGATCCATGGGAACAAAACCCACCACCTCACCCAGATCCAAGGCAGTGTGGAGAGGGAAAGGGGCCTTGTAATGCTTTTGGGCTCAGCCAGGAGAGAGAAAAAGAGCTCTTAGGGTGGCAGGTCTCAGCTAAAGCTAAGGGAGGACAGAGTCCCAGAGTCTCCTGTGTTGGAAGGGCCACTGAAATCTGCTGCACTGTGAGAAACAAGGATTTCTTTGGATTGGCAGTGGAATCCAACTGGTGTTTGGGCTGAAGGATTGAGGCAAACACAAGAAGCAAGGCTACACAAAATGCTCCCCTTGGCCTTGCCTGCACACTCCAGTGTCCTGCCAGGGCTGGGCTTCCTTTTTGTGTCACAACCGGCTCCTGCACAGCTCCTTGGAGGATGATCCACTCAGGAAAAGTCAAAATAGAAAATCCAATTTTACACATCCTGGGCCAGCCAAGCAAACTAGAAATCCCAAAAAAACCCACAGCCTGTCTCCATCCAAGGACTGCTCCAGTGTGTCCCTCTCCAAGCTTTGCTTTCCCTCTGGATTCTGGCTCTGGTCAATGCCCTGGATGCAAGAGACTGCTCTGGGAAGAGCAAGGGCAAGGAGACATGGTGCTCCAATCTGTTCTTCCAGTCTCATTTATCAGGCACAGGCAGGAGATAAACAACTGACTTTTTCTGGCAGATAAATGAAAGGAATGAAAAAATGTAGCAGCACAAGGAGGATTCAATGGGCCTTTCCAGCACAGTAATCATGGACAAATCCTGAAGAATTTTCTGCCTGACATCACCCAGACCCTGCACAGTTGCAGCTCCTCAGTCCAGCCCTGGTGCACTCCCAGGAGAGCCCCTAATGAAAAACTCAGATGAGCTCTTTTCATTTAGTTGGGAGCAGCCAAAGCAATTTTAGGAAGGGGAAGGTGGGGGCCTGCTGGAGATTGCCAGAAAAATCCAAAGCATTCAACTCACTCATTGCAGCAGTAATTTGTGTCTTACAGCCCCTAAAACCTTGAGTGGGGAGAATGGCAACATATGCTCCCCTTGCAGCCAGGCCTGCAGGGAACATCAACTGGGGTTTTCTCCTTTGGAAAGCAGGAAAAGAGGACAGAGATACCCTAGAAAACCACCTTAAAATGAAGCAGTTCATCATTACACAACTCTGTTTAGCTGTAGAGAATAAGATGGGGAAAGATGGACAAGAAAACACATTTTTTGCCCCAAAACTTGGCTGCATCAGGGGTCAATGCCAGCTCTGGGAGAGATGGTAGAGGACTGGGAAAGAGCTTTCTTCCCACTCAAGGAAAAGAGATATATCCAGAAGGGAGAGTACAAGGTCAGGAAAAACCCCAACCAAGGTGCAGTGCCATTTTAACAACAAAATCCTCTGTAGGGCAGGTCAAGTGCTCTGTGATTTTTGTTAATACCTGTCCCTACAGGATCCAACTGTCTGTTTTCTCTTGCATTTGCTCCCAACCCCTGGCATTCCCAGCCCATAACAGTGGGATGCAATGGAGCAGCAGGGGATGTGTGCTGGAAATCAGGCAGGAGAGGGGGAATTGCTGCCTCTCCTGCTATCCCTGGCCTTGGTGTTGACTCCCAGGGAGATTTTGGCCACTCATTTCCACAGAGGTGCCGCGGGGACAGCACTGCTCCCCTGTCCCACACAGCCCTGGGGGCAGTGCTGTGGGAAAGGAATGAAAACACAACCAGAACCAGCCCAGGAAAAGCTCCCAGACACAACCAGCGCTGCTCAAACACAATGTTGTGGTTGGTCTAAAAGAGAAGTACTGTTTTCAGTAGTTTAACTCATTTTTTCTTTCCTTCTTCCTTTTAATAAAAAGAGAGAAAAAAACAAACCCACAGAGATCACTTGTGAGCCAAGCCGAGACAACTCTGTCTTTTTTGTGTTTGGGTTTGTTTTTACTTTGGAGGAAATTTCACCCTCCTTCCCCTCCTGTGTGCCCAGTCCAAGGCTGCATTAGTAATTTCCCTCTATGCCTTACAGAATACTCACCTGGCTCAACCTGCAGAGCTTGCGTTTCCATTCAGTACTGTATGAACATCAGATTAAAGACTCTGAAGTACAAATGGTTTTTGCTTTTGGGAAAGAGAAGCGATAAATTGAAAACAAGTTTCCACTCTATCGAGGGTTTTAATGAAGCCCCATGTCCAGCAAAGTACATCAGGTTGAGATTAATGCTTTACTGGCCGCTCTATGTTATTTTAATGATGTGCTTAATGTGAAAAGATTTTTTGAAGGCTGTTTTAAATGGTAGTTCAGTCAGAGGTCACTGAGAGTAAAGCAAAGTTTCTCTAAAAAAGGCTGAGAAACTTTCTCTGTGCTGTCTCTAAATTTGGATGCTCCTTTGGGTGACAGGTGTACAGCCCCCTCAGTGCATCTGCAATGAATTCAGGGAGAGGAGAGTCTCTTGCAGAAGGGATAATGCCAGAGGGTTAATGTCCTAATCCTTGTACTTATTATTTTCTCCTAATGCCACAAACTGGAGATAACACCAGAAAGTAAAATGAGATTTGCATAATGCTGATCAATGGGAAACCTACTGTAAGCAGAACTGTTTTTTGATTGCATTTCCCAGTGCAGCAGCAGCAGCAGCAAAGTCTTTAGTTATTCAGGTCAGCTCTCACACCAGCAATTGCACCTCTGCAGAGGGCTGGGGAACAGTCACACTTGGAGCCAGGGAGGATAAAACCCATTTATTTCGATACATTTAAAGCCATCGAGCCTTCCAGGGGCAGCCAGGGACCAGAAAGCTTTTAAGGTTTGTTTGGCTTTTACTTGAGAACACTCGGCCTGGAGAGGGCAATGGCCAAGGCAGGGGAGGGGAGGCTGGGAGGGAGCAGCAGATCCTGGCATGGAGGAGTGGGAAGGCAGAAGTGGGATAGGGCTAGAGACTTGGGGCAGGGAGGAAAGGTATGGGAAGGTGTGCTCTGGCAGCTCAGCACCACTGGAGCAGGTGCTGCTGGCTGGGAGAAGCTCCACAGGGAGGTGGCAGGTGATCCAAGGTGAGGGGGGCAGAGGGGGCAGCGTCCCAGAGTTCAAGGGTGCAGGAGGAACGTGCTCTGCAATTCCTGGAGGAGGGAAGGAGCCTTTCAGAGGCACCTTCGTTGGTTATTCACCTCTGTGCTGCCAGTAGTGCAATGCCTGTGAAATCACCAAGCATTAGGTCACAGAACTTAATCCCTTACTCACAGAACCTCAGGGTGGAGAGGACTTCTGGAGACCCTCTAGTCCTACAGCTGCCCATTCCCAACAGCTTTTGCCTGTTTCAAACCCAGCAACACACCCCCAAATGTGTGATGAAATCCATACTTCAGATGCCTAATTTAAGGTGCAACAAGAAATGTTACCTGGATTTGGCAGTGCTCACAAATGGATTTGTACCCCAAGTCTTCCCCACACCTGGACATGGACAGGGATAATCCACTGTGCTGCTTAGGAAGGAAACATGAAAGGGGAAGCAAAACACTGTCTGGAGGGGTAGAATTACCTGAGAAGCACGCTGCTAGGTGCACCCTCAATAATCTCAGACTTCAGGGTAAAAATTCCTCAGCAGGATGATGTGAAGAGGCTTTTTCCAAGGGAAAGTGGGCTGCAGATGCCAGCCCAGTGCACAGCCAGCCCCAAAGGCCAGTCCCACCACAGTAGCCAGTTAATGTGTCTTCATCACTGATGGAAGTAGCTCCTGTAAATAGGATTTGGCCCAGCATTGAGCAAAGGGAATGGAAAAGCTTCTTGCCCTCAGGGGGCACAGAAAGAGGTAAAGTGGCCACAACAGTGGGCAGAGATTTGGGAAGTTTTCATCACAAGAAATATTCCCTATCCAACACTTACCAGCACAAACCAACAGGGCCAACACCCCACAGGCACAGAGGAGGCACGTTCAGGATTGTGGAAGGTTCTCATCCCCTCTGTGTTGAGCTGCAGTTCAGAGTCTCTTTGCAGAGTGACACTCACCTCCATCACAACCTGCAGGGAAAGGGAGAGACACAAAAACTGCTTCAATCCCTGAGTATCGTGCCCAGAATTAGCTACATCCCCCCACTAACAGTGTTACAAGGCACTGTGAAAGAACAGATGGAGAGGCATTGTTAGGCAACTCCTCAAATTTCAAGAAAATTATTGCTTAAACTTCATAACTAGCAATTATTTCAACTGTTAAATCATTTTGACTCACTTTAGGTCTCAAGTAATATTTAATAGTGCCATGTGCTAAAGTAAATGTGAAGAATTAATTCCTCACTCATGCAGGTTCTTATTAGAATTGGATCAAGTTAAAATTATTATTTCTTTTTTAAAAGGACAATTTAAATGACAAGAATATAGAAAAATTTCCTGATATTAAAAAGCTGTGACCAGCCCTTGTCCCCCCTGCTCTTTCACACACACACAAACCCACACACACTGGATCCCTCCCCAAGTGTGTAAAGCTTTGTTCTCACAGCCCCAAAACATAACACTCGAGTAACGTTTCACATAACACTTGAGTAACCTTTCACACTGAACTTAGAGTCTCTTTCTTCAAGTGAAAATCACACTTTTGAGTTCAGTCCAGACACACCAAACACAAGATTTGAGACTGCAAAGAAAAATGTCTGAGATAATGAAAAATGTGCTTCTCTCTCCAGGGAGATTTAGATAATTATTTTTATGATCAGAAATAATTTCATGATGGGAAATGAGATGCCAGTTACGTGGAAATTCAACGTTGTCCTGTGAATATCTCAAGAATCCCCAAGCACTTGGTCAACAGAGTGACCCAGAGCAGTGCAGGAAATGCTGTGTCCATGTTACAGATGGGGATGAGAGTTTGAAAAACCCTCTCCCCAGGCTCAGATTCTCTCCAGTCTGTCCCTTCTCCATCTTCTTCTTCACAGACAGACAATCCCTCTCCCTGAAGGGTCAAAGGAGTGAGGAGGGGAGGTTTGGAGCCTCACAGCACATCCCAGGGATGGGGAAACAAAACCCAACCAAAGGGATCAAAAAAGCAAAAGGGTACACAAGAGCCACACAAAGCAAGGGCTGACATTTGGGTTTCTCAGGGGAAATGTTAATCAGGACCTAAAGAAAGTTCTTTAAAGCAGATAATGTTCTATTGCAGCGCGGGATATGGCTGAGCCAACTCCAGCCCTCTCCTCCCGTGTGGTAGAGAAGGAAATGCTGATGTGTTTCCAGGCACTGATGAGATCAGAAGATATTTCAGCGTCTGGCCATGAGAAATGGAAAGCAAAGATCCCACCAAGACAGTCCTCTTACAAGAGTAGAGGGCTGGAAGGGAAAAAAGAACTATTAAAAAAAAGAGGGAAAGGGCTCAAGATTGATGAGGTGGGCAGTTGCTCATATTTATGTATCTGGGGCCTCCTTGACAGCAGAAAAAATAAGTTAACCCAAAAAATAGAAATCTAATCTCCATTCACTTCCCAAATTGTCAAAAGGCCTCGGTGCAAAGCAGCCTCTCTTGGCTGCACAGGGGTGTTCCAAGGAGGACCCAACCAATAAATCTGTTTGATTTCCTGTTATGAGAAGCAGACAAAGAGATATGGTGAGGGATGGGCAGAGCTGTCTGCATAAGGGAAGAGCCTGTGCTTTCACCCCAAACTCCAACCCACCCTCTCCCAAGTTCAGGAAAAGTTCAACTCTCTTTGGGGATTTTTTCATGTTATTTCTCCTTTTCGTGTATTCCTGTGGGAGCTGGGAGGAGATGGGACAAAGCGTTTCTTTCCTGCTGGCAACGAACAGCCCTGAAAGTGTCACACAAAAGTCTGTTCTTGAGAGATTTCCAGTCCAAGGGTGTGATCTTGCAACCCCTCCAGATGTGAATAATGCCATGATATTTTTTATGAGTTTGCTGTTGGTGAGAATTCCTTGGCATTAGTCTGCCAATGTTTTCTCCACAGCACTTCTTCCTTGTTTTCTTCTCCCCTTCATCCAGTTCACATTACACATGAATAGAGAAGGAAAGTCAAGATTTCAGATCAAAAAGACTTTTTTTCCCAAACCCTGAGGACCTGCACAATGGGAACAGCAGCTGCTCGATAAGGTTCCTCTCAGGAGGTGACATCAGCAGTCCAATGCTATTTTGCCCAAAGTACATGGTCTCACAGCCTGATTCTGGAGTCCCTGACCTGTAGATGTTTCATGGCATAAATTTTCCAGAAGGACAGCAGGTCCACGAGGACGTTGCAGAGCGATTAGGATGGATGTGGTAGCATTGCAATGTATTTTCAGAAATAACACAACCCACACTCATGTTTCGGTGAATTAGTATTTTTCAGTACTGCTGGGAATTTCCTCAAAACATCAGGAGCCTCACTAGAGCATCACTTCTCCCAGCAAAAAGTTTCAAAACCTTCTATGGGAACAGGACCACGATCATGACCGTGGATGTAAATTTGCTCATTTGCATTTTTGTGTTTGTTTTTTTAATTTAGAGAGACCGAAAATCTATGAAAAGGAAACTGATTTTGATGAGATCATGCGGGTGGAATTAAGGAGCAAACACAAGATCCAGTGCACTGCAAGTGGGAATCCTGATCCAAAGATCGAGTGGAAGTGGCAGCCCTGCAGCCTCACAGACATTCTGTAAGTGACATTCCAAGAGATGAGCATGTTCCAGAACAGTTGGGCAATTTCAAGTCAGTTTTTCTTCTCACTACATCCTGTTTCTGTTAGTTAAAATCCCAAGCACTGATTCCCCACCTGAAGATCCCCAGGATTATGAGCCCAGCTCACATCTGGTTGTGTATGTTCTTCTTGAGTTATAAGTTCCTTGTGTATTATCTGAATTGTGTCAAATGAGTTTAAAGTGACTAAAGATCATTGAGTTTTCTTTAACTTGACCAGCAATGCCCCTCTGACTTCCCAAGACCTTTTCTTGGAAGCTGCATATGTGGCTGACAAAGGAAAACCCAGCAGGTGCTTTCTGGGCAGAAGTGGCACACGTTTTGTCCTGTGAGAGCTGTTTCCAGACAGGCCTGCTTCCTTAATTCCCATTTGAGATTTATGGCACTTCCTAAGGGATGTTCTTATTACTGAGCATGGGCTCTAGTGGCAGCATCACAGAAACTGGAAGTGGGAACCAGGTCTTTGTGCCTTGTCTACTGGAGGCTTAGGTGGGAACAGCCAGCAGCCAAGGGAAACACTCCAAGGTGCCTTTGGAGAGTTACCTTCTAGAAGGAGACATTTTTTTTGCTCCTGTAGTCGTCTGAGCAGGGTGGTCTGCAGAGAGAGTCTTTGACTGAGGCCAAATTACTTCCCCTGGCAGCCCCAGGGGACATGCCGGAGCCAGGTGTAACAATTCTGACTACTTCCAATTCTTACCTGCAGTGAGAGGGCTGAAGTCAGCTTTTCCATCCATAAAAAAAAATGAAGAGGTGTCTAGGAAGCAAGAGAGAAAATTGCTGGATAGTTCCTTATTTTCTCACCAAGTGATTGCTGTTCCAAGTGATGTGAATGGCAAGTCATGGGACTGGGAAAAATTACAGAGAAGCTCTTTTCCCAGGTTCTCTGCTGCACCTTTCCCAGGTTCTCTGTTGGGTATTCTAGTCTCAGGTTTGGTCTAAAGAATGACCTTGTGTCCCTCCTCCAGGGCAGCATCCCACTGCCTCACTCAGGAAGTTACACTGCTCCCAAGGGAATAAACAGTTGAGATTTGCTGTTTAGGTCAAGCTTTTGGCACTTCAGGGCAGCACCAGGAGCTGCAGCTTCAGGGAGGTTCAACCACAGCAGAGTGGAAACGGGTTCTGCATTCCTTAGGAAGGCCTCAGAGATGACCCAAAATCTTTTCCAGCCCTTTCTGTGTAGGCAGAGAGAACCAGTCACGAATGTGGAATTAAACCAGATTCAAACCAGTGACCTGGTGACAAAGGACCTCATATAACCCTTGTCCCAACTCTCTGAATCTTGATCTTATCAATTTAAATACAATTGCAGAGTGGCTCTACCTCTCCTGGCCCCTGGGGCAGCCTTATCTTTCTCCAGCAGAAGCTGGAGGAGGATTCCTGCGGGAAATGACACAGACCCCATTTCCTTCTGTTGTCTCACTTCCTCTCTCTCTCTCTTTCTCTTCCCCCTCCTCTGCCTCACCAGTGCACTTTGAATCCCTAAGCACCATCATTGTTCCTTCGAGCTGTGATATGATTTACTTCCTTTGGGTTTTTTTCCCTTCATCCTTGGGACAGGACTGTGCCTTTCAGGAAGTCACTCAAGACATCTAATTAGGCTCTTTTGAGATCTCTAAACCCTCCCTTGACCCTGGGTGTTGCCCATGTGTCATGTGTGGATTTGACCAAAGTTGATATATGGATTCATTTTTTTGCAGGATCAGCCCTTGGTCAGCACCCCTAGAAGTCCAGATTCATTTTACCTGCTGTGGTGGGGTCAGAGCTTTGGCATTTCTAGGCATGAGAAAACCTGTGTCTCTGCTCAGTTATTCCAAGTTAAGGAAGACAGAAAAGCCTTTAGCCTTGGATGGTACAGATGTGCCTTTCCACATGATGTTCCACACATAGAGCCTTATTCCAAAGTGAGGGTTGATAACTGATACAGATAGAGCTGTTTTCTGGGGATTGTGCATCGTTAGAAGAGCCTCCTTCTGTATTATCCCAGTATTTATCCATTCTACTCCTTCAGCCCACACTTCCTGTTGGAAAGCTGAGCAGACAGACAGACACTCAGCAACATCCACCTCCCTGTAGTTTTGAGTGACTGGCATTTTGAATTTGGAAATATAACTCAGCTGGATTAAATTTACATGATTTAATTACTTGTCCAATATTTTCCATTTTTAACCTTTGGAAAGTTTGAGGGGTTTGGGTTGCTGATCTTTGTCTGCCTCTGTCAAAGTGCTTTATAAATAATTTTGAAATGTTGTAATGAAGGAGTGCAGTAGTTTCACAAAGAGGTAAGAGCCTCCATCAGCAGCTGTGGGAGTTTTGACCTAAGACTATTGCCTGAGACTGACAGTCTCTTCTTTCAATGCACCTCCCTAATTATCTGTGGTATGTCTGGTTCTTCAACACCATCTCTGCTTTTCCATCTCCAGGTGTAAACCCGAGGGCCAAAAAGTTGTGGTTCAGGAGAACATGGTCATAGGCAACAGGATCAGAAGCATTGAGAACATGCCCTTGAAGCATGGGGACAAAACAAAGGTATGTGTGGGATGGGAATCTGAGCCATGATGTCATAGGTGGCAGGGGCTGCTCCAAGGGGATGCTGTGCTCACACAGAGCTCTGTCCTGGAGCTCTGTCCTGTTCCCAAGCCACTGTGGATTCTTTGAAAATTCAAAGCATGCTTTGAATTCCCCAGCTCTGGGATCATTTCAGATCTCCACTGTTTATAAATTCTGGGACTCTGGGAATGATGTCATTTACCCTGTTTAAAACTCTCTGAAGAGTTTAGGGTCACAAAACTCTGTGTCTCCCTCAGTCTTGAGAAAGTGGAAGAGTGGTTCAATGTGAAGGGTCCTGTGAACACTGAGAAGGACTCTGTTCATTCGGGCCCTTAGGGAGTGCTTTGTCCTGCCCAACTTTGCTTCCTCTCAGCAGCAGGAGCTAAACAAGAGTGTGATGTGAGAGGCCAGAGGTCACTGGCCTTATTTTTGGAGTGTGCAGGTACCTGCAATCCCTGCAGTTCTCAATCTTTCTCTACCCATCTGGGCTACCAACCATGGTACTGACTCAACGAAGGTGGGAAGACCTTCATTCTACACTTCCCTGCCTTCTCCCCCTTCTAATAGCACTAGGATCACATTTTCTGAATGAACTTCAGAGATCCCAGCCATGAATTACCTGTTCAGGACCTCCCAGGTACCTGTGGTGATGCTGAACGATGTCCATGATATCAGATCCTTGGGAAGCTGTGGATTCCCAGCCTCCTGGCTCTGCTGTGGTCTGGATCAGACAGTTGGTTTACCTGTTGGACTTGCAGAGGTTTGTGGCTTCAGGAGATGGTTTGCTGGTACAGGTTGTGAGGTGGATGGTCCAAATAGTCTAATCCTGCAAGGTGCTGAGTGCTGCAGTGCATATCCTAGTTTATCTTCAAGAATAGGATAACTCTTGAGTTACTCCCATGCTTAAAGTTAAGCACAAAGCTAAAGTGCTCTTCTGGACTGGGTTCAGACTAAATCAGCATCTGGCAGGATCAGTGCCTTAGCCATCTGCTCTTTCTCATGGAGGCTTTCCAGTTCTAAACATAATCCAAAACAGAGCTCTGAAAACATGGACGTTGGGCTGGGAAGGAGAAAATCAGTGTTTGCCTTTCATTCCTGATTTTTTCCATTGCTGGAAGATATTTATAAGCTGGATTTATTTAGATGGCATAGTGCCCCTTCAGCTTTGGTTTTAATGTATTCTTTAAGAA
The DNA here is from genome assembly GCA_013399895.1 of Serilophus lunatus. Taxonomy (NCBI): domain Eukaryota; kingdom Metazoa; phylum Chordata; class Aves; order Passeriformes; family Eurylaimidae; genus Serilophus; species Serilophus lunatus. Next base: position 511,714 of record VXBA01000657.1, read on the forward strand.
TTTTAGATCTTAGGGTTAAAGCAACTCCCTACAAAATACTGATTACTTATAAAAATGGAAGTCAGCAACATGTACCTATAAAGTTTTGTCCTTTTCTGAGACTCTTAGCTGCGTGGACTGACAAGAGTTTCTCTGCTGTTTCTCTCCAATATATATATATATATATATGTCTAGAAATATGATCTGGTGTCCCAGAGCTTAGATTATATCTCATGATTAGTCTTCAAGTTGTGTTAGTCTCCATATAACAGTGAAGGTTTTCACAATTGCTGTGATTCAGAAGTATCTGTTGTTTGCTGACTTGTCCTGCTGTGGGAAGTGAGGACCACAAAGGAATATCCATACAGGGTTCCCCACACAGCCCTCTAAAGTTCTCCTTGTTCCCAAGAGCTTGGCTCACATCCCAAGTGCCCCCAACAGCGCCGAGGATGCTCCTCACTCTGCCCTGCAGAACAGCTCTGCTCTTTCTGCACTCCCCAGGCATCCTCAAGAGTTCATATTTTACACACGTTCTATAAGGGTGTACAACCCTGTAACTTAGGCTTGTACCTATTTAATTATTTATGTTACACACGACATAATTTTACAATTTATAGTATATTCATTATCTTAATCTCCTTGCTAATCCACCAAAACCACGATCTGAAGTGTTTCCTAATGATTTTTATGTCCTGATTAAGATTTATGCAAATTAATAAAAATAGACTATGAATTAATATAATTAGATATAGGACTCTCAGGTTTCAGCACTTGCTCTCCCTGCTTACATTAGCAGACAATTCCTCTCCTTCCCCTCTTTCAGAAATCCAAGGTTATCTGTGCTAAGTGGAGTCTTTAGATAATAAAATGTAATCTAAAAAAAAGACACTGATGAAAAAGTCTTCAGATTTTTCCTTGTGTTTTATCAGTTATTCCCACCAGAAATGGAACAGACAGGAAACAGCCCAATCCATTCCCACTATGTCCTAGCAAGTAATTCATCTGCATTGATTGGGCAGCTGGAATAATAAAGATGTTGGAGCGTGGCTGAGCAGGGCTTTCATGGACTGTGTTGTGAAGCTGGGATTGGATGAGTTGATGATTCTCCTGAGGGATTTGAGCCTGTCAATGAGCACTGGAGTCTCAGAGAAGAAGGTGGAATTCACCTGGTCTCTAGGATTCTTCAGCATCCCCAGAGTTCACCCTCCAAGAGCTGCAGTTCAGTGACATGAAAATGTTCATTAACTGTCTAGAGCTGAAAAAATATGGGAACAACTCCCCTGCAATTACCAGATTCGGAGACTCACCCTAAGCAAGCTGGCAGGGCACCAAGCCCAGATTTTTCCAGCAAAACGCTAGTGCTTGATGTGCTCTTGAATCACATGAAGATCTTTAGACATCTCTTGACAGGAGTAGCATGTAAAATTGAGCTCTCTTATCATCATAACGATTATTTCATTATTATTCCACAGATAGAGAAGTGAATTTCTCCTTCTGCCTTTTAAAGGCTGAGTCTCATTCCTGAGGACAAGTGTGTGGTTATAGTAAAGATTACAATGGGCTTTACTGTAGTTTTGGTCAAATAATGATTGAGGCAGTTGCACTGTGATAGTTTCATTTACCCAGTGGTTTTGAGTTAATACTGAACTTTTACTTTGTAATTTAAAGTACCATATACCTCCCTCTGAATCCTGTATTTTCACACCAAGTGAAACACCCGTGATTGCAGGAATGGCCTGAATTTCCTCTTCAAGTCACAAGGAGTTAGGCTGCTATTTTATTTTCTTTCCTGTTAGCAAAATAACACACTGGCCTGAGCTTGGGAGGACAGGACCAGCAGAAGAGAATAGCAAGACTCATCCATAATTCAGTCCTCACCAGGGGGTTCTTTTCATCTTTCTCCCTTTCATGTACATATGAGAGAGTGGCCTGGCCACAGGGGTGTTTCTGCCAGTGAAATTCATAACCACCCAAGAAAACTGACCCAAAAATGCCAGGTTTAGACCTTCTGGAGGAACAAAAGGTTTACATTAGAGCAGTGTTTGGAGCAAAGCATGTGAGCAGCTCAGCTGGGCTGTGCGAGTGCCCACTCCAATGAGCTCCTGTGACACCAGTGTCTGACAGGAAAGGTGAGCAGTCACAGGAAGGGTTTGGAGCACAGCATTCACTCTCTAGGAGACCAGCTCAGGGGTTTCAGGCACTACCCAAGCACAGGAGTACATGGACTGCACCACACTGTCCTTGGCAGGCCCTGTGAGAGCCTGAAGAGCAGCAGGGATATAAGAAATGGCCCTGTGTCTGTCCTGCCCTCCGAAATTCCTTGGCTGCACTCAGTGGGTGTGAGGAACAAGCAGGAGGGTGTCATTGCTCAGGACTAGCCAGGGCCCACCCATCCCAGGGCTAGAGGGTGATCAGTACCTCCACAGCAGAGGTTCCTCCAGAGGCACCACAAACTTCCAGTTTTCCGCAGTTTCCAGCCCAGTCCAGCACCTTTCCTGACCACACAGTGCTGCCACCAGCTCTGCTGCACTCTGGGAAGAGGCTTGTTCTCCTTTCACAGGGAGAGAAACACCCACTGCCAGAGATGGGAGCAAACCTGAAAGTTCTCAGCCAACTCAGAGTCTTCTATCACTCATCCTCAGTCCATTCTTTAACATGTTTTGAAAGGATGAACAAAGATCATGGATCAGTATTGCCAGGCTATGAAAACAAGAGTTATTCTGTGCCATTCAAGTAGATGGATTAGGAGTTAGTTGAGTATTTTCTTTGCAGGGTCTGCTGAAGTTCCTATAATTCCATCTCCTGCTCGCCACCTCCGGCCCAGCTCTGCCAGACTTAGACAGCTGAGAACTTTTCCACCCACGTTTTCCACTCCTCATCCTCACCCACATAGAGTTAACGAAGTGAAAGAGAAAGAATTGTTGGAGGGAGGGATTAGACAAAGGAAAGAGAAAGCAAGGAATAGCGAGATATATTACTTCATCCTGGCTCCAGCTTAAGAAAAGGTCTTGTTGCTCTGTCCTTACTACAAGATGTCTTAAAACACTCAGGGTACATGGCTGTGGAATGTTATTTGGCTGCTTCTAAAATAACTTATTTTTATCAGCTCAGGAACATTGCAGTGCAGGACAGATGGACTTTATTGAACTATTCCATTAGGAGTTTTCCCAGCAGCAATTTCTATTTGCTAGTCATAGCTGCTCTTCAGAGATCAGTACTTCTATTTCTTTTCTTACTGAGTTTTGAACTTAGTTTACTCTTTTACAGTAATTATTTATTAGCTAACAATCCCCTCTTTGGGCTCAGAGTATTGGGTGGCCTTTAGGTTAAGTAATAGGAAATGGAGCCCTTTACTCCCAAATCCAACACAGGCATCGAAACTGGTTGGAGGGATGTGTGGTGTTTGGAATGCAGTAAACTCACAGGATCTCGTCCAGCTCCCACTAGGAAGATGTCTAGACATGTCATGCCAATAATTAGTTATTAATTACCATTTCTCCCAGTGCTGTCTGCACAGGAGCCGAGGATGGACCAGCCACGTGCTTTGTGCTCCACTTGTGGCTAGAGGACATTGGCTGAGGTTTAATGTGCCATTGAGTCTGAACTGCTCTTGACCAGGACAGGGAGGGGAAGGTAAACTAAAAAATGCAAATTTCATAGTTTTCACTGCACAGATACAAAGTTTCAAGGCAATTGCAGGCTTCCCATCAGGATCATTCCTGAGGCTCAGCAGAGGGTGCTGTGCTCTGTTGGGAGGGAGAGCTGTGAGCAGAAGGCAAGAGGAAGATCTGTGGTGTGAGCTCTGCTTTGAATCACAGAATCACACAAGGGTTTTTGTTGGAAGGATGTTAAAGCTTATACAGTTCTGCCCCTGCCCTGGGCAGGGACACCTCCCACTATCCCACGTTGCTCCAACCTGGCCTTGGACACTTCCAGGGATGGGGCAGCCACAGCTTATCTGGGAAATCCGTTCCAGCCCCTCCCCACCCTCACAGCCAACAATTCCTTCCCAATACCCCATCTCTCCCTGCCCCCTGGCAGTGGGAAGCCATTCCCTGTGTCCTGTCCCTCCATCCTTTGTCCAAGTCCCTCTCCAGCTCTCCTGGAGCCCCTTTAGGCCCTGGATCCTTCTCTTTTCCAGCTGAACACGCCCAGCTCTCCCAGCACAGATCAAGAGCAGAGGGGCTTCAGCCTTTGGCGCAGCTCCGTGGTCTCCTCTGGACTCGCTCCTTGTCTCGAACTTTTCCATCCTTGCCCTGATTCCAGGAATGGAAAATCCTTCACCAGGTGCATGGACTAAGCACACACGGAGGATTAACCCCTCAGAATTTTTTCCACTCCATACTAAAGGCCCCCAAATTCTGGGACTGTGCCACTGCAGAGAGAAGTCTGCCAAGTGTTCCCACTGGTAATGGGAAGAGATCCCTGTGTTTGCTTGCTCGAGTTCAAACCATTTCTTCGTTAATGATGGGATTTAGAAGAACAAAATCCTTCTCCCAACCTGCCAAACAACCAAACATACACAAATTTCAAATTTCAGCTGCCATATTTTCATCACTGTGGACGCTGTGGGGTTTAACATCTGGGTTAATAGACATTACTTTTGGATCTCCTTAAATTGCTTCAATGAGATCTCCGTGACTTCAAAAAGCACAGATCACTGTTGGCTTATAAATGTTTCTTTCAGATTCTTTTTGATAAAAAAAAGCAAAACTATGTGATCTTATAAAGGGAAGGAGGCTTTGGATGCCCTTTGGTGGAGTGTTAGTGTTCCAAAGCACCACTCTGTTGAGAACCAAAGCAGTATTAGGTTAGTCTGGCGACTGAGAACTTTATTTCAGATGCTGAAAAGATAATTGGACTACCAGTCTCAGTGATTTACCCAGGAGCACACAGAATACTAGAGTAAAAAGTTGACACATAACAATTTCAAGGGATTAATCTTTTTACAAGAAAATCACTCAAAATGCTCAATTTCCAGCTCTAAAATCATAGAGCTGGTTTCATATTCACATTTTGGAGGACTCTGTGAGGTGCTGGTTCTAAAAGTCGGTAAAGTGCCTTATCTCTGGTGATCAGGTGTATTACAAACTGGGATCCAAGTGCATAAAAGTCATTTGAGCAAACAAACAAGAAAATCACTTCCTTGCTTTTATTCTACAGTTTCTTTCCCAAGAATTTGCCCCCACATCGTTTCCCACCATCTTTTCCACCTTCATATCTCGACACAACTGAGATTAGCTACAATGAGGTCTCAGTATAATTATTTGCTCCTTTTTTTTCCCCCACTACTCTGACAGACTCTTCCTGAGTCCTGTAGTTGGAAACATCAGCATCTCTGTGTGTTCCTGAGCATTTACCTCTGGGCCACCAAATGCAGCTTGAGGCATTGCATCAGTGTTTAAAAGAGCCACAGTGTCCCCCCTAACACTTTGGACACATTCCAAAATGGATATTTTATGATTTTGACTGCCTCTACAGTATTATCTTCCAATTCACATCTAGAGCTGTCACTTAGCAAGACTAATTGCTGTTAAAGAGCTGTCCAAATTTATCCCCTTCTGTCCTCAGCACGTACATTTATATTGGCTTTTTCTATTCTCAAAGCTAAAATGCTCAGATCCAGCAATCATGAGAAGAAAGACCTTGGTCCTGATTCAGCAGTAATTCCAAAGGCAGTGTCTGCTGCTCAAAGTCAGGGCAAAGCTCTGAACATGTGCTTGTTAACAGCCTGTGGCATCAGGCCCAGGGCTACAGGAACAGCAACAGGAGGAGGAGCAGACGCTTCTCTGGGCAATTTTATATCCAAGTTATAGCTATTTTCACATCATAAATCACCCAGAACTGTACAGCTCTTTCTTTGGTGGACGCCAGAGGGAGCTGGATTTACTGGGCTCCTGTTTTCACCCCTAAATTTGCGTTTTCCTTGTTCTTGTTTGGTTTCTGTGCCCATGAAAAGTAGATTTTTCCCCTTAGCTGTTATTCTGCTGAAAATGTCCCCCATTAGAATGTAAAATGCACATGGGATCAAACCCTTTGAAACTCATTTCCCTACAGGATTTAAAGTGCCAGAGCTCAGCAAATCTTAAATAACTCTGAAAATACATCCCACACAGCCATAGACACACTCATGATGCAGCTTTATGAGGGGTAAAGGAATGTCTTGTGTGAGTTTAGTTTAGGATATTAAAAAGAAAGTCCAAAGATGCTTTTGTGGACTTCAAAGAACTCTCTGGAGATAAGGACAAAAGGCCAGAGGGTGTTATGAGTTTTGATTCTCAAAGGCCTTAGAGAGGATGGAAAAGAAAGTGATATTTGTTCCAAATGTGAGGGCTCAGAGATCCTCAGGTGAATGGCTGCAGGGAAAGCAGAGTAATCTTGCAAGAACATCTCTCTCGTGGTGGGTCAGGCCCTGCTTTCTTGCTCCCAGCCCGAGGGAATAGGAGGAATAATTTAAGCCATCATCTCTGGATAGTCCTGTGTAAGCCTGTGATGCTGCCCCAGGACAGGGACAGGGCATTGCCACGTGGCTGCTCCTCATTGAGAGGACCCTACACAGAAGCAGAGGCTTAGGATGTTTGAGGAACAACAAATTCTTAGGGAAGTGTTCAGCCCCATGAGTAACTGAACCACTTCCTTTTTCTGTGTGGTGAAGCTCAGGACAAGTGTCCCTTCCTTCTCCTCCATGATCCTCCTCCCTTTCTGTGTTTGCCTAGTGTCACCAGCAGCTTTTCCAGAGCTTCCTTCCTCCCTGCACAGCTCCTGGCACAGCTTTGAGGAAGGGTCATGGAGTCAAGGGGCTTCCAAGCACAACTTGGAAGAGTTGTGGCCCCCCCAAAGGGGCCACATCCTTCCCTCCCTTCTCTGGGGTTATAGCAAAGCAAAATCCTGCAATATTCTTTATCTCACATTCATGTGAATTACCTGCTTCTCATGCAAATGTGGATGCTTGTTACCTATGCAATCCATAAGTGAGAAGCAGAAAAGGGAGCAGAGGGATGTGGGACTGCATTTGAATGGGCCTTCCAGGTCCTTCGCTTCAGCTTTTTGCCAATGTTATCACAAAAAGATGACATTGCCATTGTCTCCACTGAAAACCCTGTTTTTCATGGATGAGATAGCAAAAAAGAAGAGGAAGGTTTAGAAATAAGGAGGGAAGAGAATTAGCTGGGCTGAGATGATGTGAGAAGATGAGAGACTGAAAACCTGTAAGTAGTAATTGCCTGTTTGTGGCCTTCATCCATCAATTGAACCAACTTTGTCAGCAGTTTTCTACCATAACACACACTCTCAAGCCTGTGTGCCAAGATTTGCCCACACTCAGAGCCTTTACTTGCTGTGCCTTTGCTTGGCAGGTTGTGAGCACCCTCACTATGGAAAACAGCAGTGCCTCGGGAATCTACTACTGTGTGGCTTCAAACAAGGTTGGCACAGAGGAGAGGAGCATCGAGTTCTATGTGTCAGGTAAACCACACAAAACCCAGGGGCTCATGATCTGACTCACTTGCAAGTTTTACCAGGCTGGGGAGTGCTCCTTAAAACTGCTGAGAATCCCTGTGTGTCCCAGACTCTTCAGCTCACACAGGGCTGAGTTCTGCACTATTTAGCTGGACATGTCCAGCATCAGCCCCCATGTCCCTTTTGCCCTTTGCAGCTGCAGATGCAGCCCTGGTGTGCCCTGGGTGCCTCTGTCTCGTGACATTTGAGCGCTGTCCTCTGGAAACCTGGAGCAAAGCTGAGCCTTTGGAGTCTCCCAAAGGCCTGAAGCCTCTCCCTGACTTGGTTGGTCTTCAGTTAAGTCAGCAGACACAGAAAGGTGATCAAGGCCAGTGTGCAGCCCCAATCCAGGGCTGGTTATCAGTGTGAGTGGCTGTGACATTGGATCCCTGCCTGGGCAATCAGCCTTTCCAGTGCCCTTTCTGGAGGGAGGAGCTGGACACGCTTGTTCTCCAAAGAACACAAATCCAAACAAATATCTGCTTAACCTTTCAACACAGGAATTCTTTACCAGTGAGATCAAGACCAGTATAATGCTTTTAGGAGAGATGGGAGTTTAAAAAAAGAGGAGAATCCAAGGACAGCCTTGTGCTTGCCCAGAAAAAATTGAAACATTTCTGTGCTCACTTTCTGGATGAATGGAGGTTGGCTGGTAGAATTTGCATCAAAATATAAATTTTTAGAACAAAGAGTGCAGAATTGTCCTGGAAAGTAAATGTCTGATTCTCACCATTTGGTTCCTTCTCCATGAAGGAGGTTGGGAGGGCAAAGCTCTCTCGTGGCACGGACCTTCTCTCCTCTGCCTCTCTGGCCTCCTGTGTTCTTTGACTCCATTGCTCTAAAGTAATCCAGCACATTTCAAATTGTTCTAACCATAAAAGGGCTCTCTAAACATCAACACCACTGTTACACAGAAGTGGCAATAGGAAAAATGCCATCCAACAATAATGAAGTTGATGCCATGCAGAGGGAAGATTTCACCTCCATTAAAGCTTCCTTGTGCTGCCCCAAGGAGTCAGGACATACAGCTCACATACAGGAGGTGCTCAAGATGTCCAAGGCAGGCTGAAGACCCAGCCATTAATTCTACACTTCACCACTTCCAAGTGTTGAGTCTTCTCGTGGGCTGTTTTAGGCTCTGAATTCCAGCTGTTATTTTTGGGTAGGTTACCCATGGCCCTGTGTTCCCAAGCTACAACACCTGATTACTAAAATCAAAGCTGAAGCAACTAAATAAGCAACGAGCACAAGGTCAGATCCAAAGGGTTGGATCATCCTCTGCACTTTCACAACTGTGTTTTATTTTAATCATAAAGTTATGTAGGGTTTGGGGTTTTTTTCCACCCACATTTAGCTAATATTTCAGATTTTTTTATTTTAAGATCACTTTAGCAATGTTTTGGGACAGAAATGTTTTAATCATGCAATTTTAATTATGAGGGAAATGAATCACTGGACAAAATTACTGAGAGTATTTATGGTGGAAAAAGCAGAGCAAGAGGTGAATGGGCCTTGGCAGGACAGATGAATTTTTGCTGTGAGTCTGTGCCATTCTGGGGAAGAGGCAGATGCTGAAGGAGCATGACTGGCTTTTAGAAGTGCTGTGTTTAAAAATAGTGCTGTCCGTGGATTAGAAAGGAATGCAAACTTTCTAAATGTGGCCATCCTGATGCTGAAGTGGGTTGTGTTGCTGTGTTCAAATGGCAGCAGTGACCTGTGCTGGGTCTGTTCATGTGGGGGCTCTGCTGAGGAATGTGGATTATTCCAGCTGTGAGAGCTGCTGCAGGTCTCCCTCAAGGTGGGGAGCAGCTGGATCTTCTGCTGGAAGCACAAGAAGGAAACTCCAGGTTCCTCTCACCAGTCTCAGTGTTGGAGGGACATCCCAGGATGGCTTATGGGATTCCAAGCAGCAGAAGTCCGAAAGCACAGGACTCTAAGAATGTCCCTTTAGGTTTGCTTGGCTGGTTAATTTTGGGCAGACGGAACCTAAAAGCTGAGCTGAAGGCTGGGTTAGAGCCTGACAGCAGCATGTGGGCTTTAGGACCATGCCTGCAAATGTTTGTAGTGCCTCACAGTTCCCTGCAAAGCACCACAATTAATTTGTTGGTTTTACAGCCCTCTCTCCCATTATCTCTTCCCAACAAACAAGCTGGTGCATCCTGAGCTGCTTTCAAACATTTTGACTTAATTGAGCTTAACTAACCTCTCCCTAGTGGGAAATCTGAGGAGGATACAGAAGCTGGACTCCCTCCAGACCCTGTTGCACTGGGTCAAGGTTGAGATGTTTTCCCAGGACACAGCAGAGTGTTCCAGGGAAATGTCCTCAGGTGCTGTCCAGGCTGCTCTCTGGGGATGTGCCTCACTTCAGGCTGATGTTTTCATCAGTACCATGTTCATTTCAGAAAAATGTACTTATCCCAGTGGAATAATACCAGCAGCTATTTTGTTCTTCTACTGCAGAGCCCCCACAAAACCTCCCATGGACACCAGAAATAGTCCTGGTGTCTATTTTTAAATTGTGCCTTTGCCAGCAGAGTTCATTTCATGAAGGGTCAGCAGGGTTTGGAGATCACATTGAATCCAAGCCATATAAGGGGACAATGTGATGAGAAATGTCATCATTCCATGAGGGCCCTGAAGCCTCTCTGAGCTCTTCCTGCAGGTGCCCCTCCTAAAGCTGCTTGTGGCTCCACAGACTCCCACAACAATGTTATCCAACACACCTTGGCCTAACTCTTATTCCAGCATTTTTGTTTTGTGTAAATCCTTGGGGAAAAAAAAATCTGCCCCCTCCCTGTTTTTCCAAGCACTGCTCTGCCCCCAGTGTTCCCATTTACCAGGTGACTGTTTTGCGATGGGCAAAGGAATGTGGGTGAGCCATCAGATGCTCAGAACCCCCTCATGTCATCACCCACCTCTTGTGCTCCTCTTGACACTCCAGGTCTCAGTAAACCTTCCCAGTAAACCTTCCCTGGAAGGATCCCCTGCCATGGATGAGAGTTATTTACCTCCTAATCTCTGCTCTGCACCCTGGAAAGGGCAGCTCTGTATTATTGTAGGCCCACAGTAAATCAAACTGTAGCCTTTGTATGATTGTACATCTCTCAGGAAAATGGGATCCCACCCGTTTGAAAACTCTGAATGTTCTGGGAATATAAATGAATTGTGATAAGAATAAAAAATAATAACAAAAGCCCTTTTTACAGGGGCTTATCTGAGTATAAAAACAACTCAGAAAAATGGAGTTAAAGATTTTTACCAGAAAGAAAATATTACATTTCAATCAGGAGATAAGAATCTGCTCTCAGATACCAGAACAATGTCTGAGCTGGGCTGTTTGACCATTCCATGCCACCAGCATCTGTTTATTCCCAACGTGTTTCCAGGATCTCTGACAAGCCCCACACTGTTTCAGATGGTTTGGGCTCACCCTTCCCTTTTCTCCCTCTCCCTACATCCATATATCTGATGGCAACCCCCCACCCTGACAGGCCCAGGGCTGGAGCTGGGGACAGAGCAGAAGGTTTGAATTACACAGATTATTGTGCAAAGCACAGGAAATTAAAAACAATTAATTCCTTGTAAATACAAATGGAGCCAGACCTTTCTTTGATTTGTGCTGCCTTTTCCCTCTTCCCCCAGTGGCTTTTTTCCCTTGTTTTGCCCATGGAATCCCACACATTGGAGGGGGAAATTCACAGCTACTACAGTGTAATACAAGATGAAAGACAAATGTTTGGTGACTGCTGATAAAAGAGAAAAGGCCCCATGGTGCATTCTTCTAGCCAACTTATTAGGAGTCCTATAAAACACTGTATCTGTTCAGAGAGAGGAAGTTAATCACTGCTCCGGCTCAAGATTATGTAAGCAAAGTAGTCTAAGAGATGAACTGACTTATAATGTACTCTCAAAGCTGCACTTACTCCCCAGACAATCCAGGTAGGAGGAGAAAAGAAAGAGGAGAGCAAGAGACACTTCCCCCCCCCCTTTTTCCTTCCACTGCAATGAAAATCAATGAATATTCTATTGGAGCTGAAAGAGCTGCTTGAAAGGCAAACAAGATGGGAGAGAATAGCACAGGTCCCAGCTAAAAATATTCAAAATGCTAAATAAAAAATGTCAGTGGAAGGAATGATAAGAAAAACAAGCCAGGCCTCTGCTCCTAGAATGTTAAGTCGGTAGAAAAAAACTTGCAACTTCCAAGTCCAAACTTGAGGCAAAACTCCTCCACAACTCAGGGCTTGGAATGCATCCCATTCCTTGGGAATTTGCACCAAAATGGCAGGTGGGTGCTCCAGCCTGTGCTGCCAGCGCCATTCCTAAGAAATGCAGTGTTTCCCTTGGGATGGGCTTTCTCTCACAGCCATTCAGGGGAGGAAGCTCTCCCTGCAAAACAAACAGGGCTGCAAGTTGGAAGAGGAAATTCTCCCGAAGAAAAGGCTTCCTGAGGCAGAATCCTGGGCATGTGAATAAACTCCCACCTCATCACTTTCCCTGAAATCTCTTTGCACTTTCACTGAGAAGCAGCTTTAGGATCACAGGACAATTTAGGGTGGAGAGGGTCCCAGATGTCCCACACCATTGAAGTTCTTACAAAAGAACTGTCTCACCAAAGATCCACCTCCCTTAGTTCTCTAACCCGTGCTGGAGCAAACAGCAACTTTAGGAGTGTCTGGTGTTAAGCCCAGCTAGAAATTAAGCTCCTTTTTGTCTCCCCCCACCCCAGTGGAATGGGGAAGAGAATCAAAGTAAAACGTGTCTATTGAGATAAGAACAGTTTAATAATTGAAAACAAAGTAAAATACAGTAATAATGGTAAATTGTAATAGTAATTATGGTGATGATATAAAGGGAAAACAAGTGATGCACAAGGCAATTGCTCAGCACCTGCTGACTGATGCCAGACCCCCCTTCTCCAACCCAGATAGGCCCCTTCCCAGTAAATTCCCCCTGTTTATATATTGGGAATGACATTCCATGGTCTGGAATGTCGCTTTGGTCAGTTTGGGTCACCTGTCCCAGCTCTGCTCTCTTCCAGTTTCCTTTGGGAACCTCCTCACTGGCAGAGCAGGAGACAAGGAAAAAAGTCCTTTCCTTCAGATAAAGATGACTTAGCAAAAAGCCAAACCATGAGTGTGTTGTCAGTCCCATCCTCATTCTGAATCCAAAGCACAGCCCTAGGGCAGCTACAGAGAAGAAATTAAGTTTACCCAGCTCAAATCAGAACAATATTCACTCCCCAAGGAGAGATGCTGAGATGCTGCTTGTGCCACATCCCACAGTTTTCACTGGATCTTAGTTTTTCCTGTTTAGAGGAGCTCTGCTGGCCTCAGGCTTTCCCCCATTGCTGATAAGCATCACCTTGACTTGTTGGAAGCCGAGGGCACCAGAAGTGAGGGGTGGATATGTCACACAAGTCAGCTTGAGTGTAGAGCTCAAGCAAGAGAGAGCAACTCACAACACACTGCACAGGGGAAACTGGAATTTCATCACAAGGAAAGAGAAGAAAAATAACAATTTCCACACCTGTGGCCTCAAGGAATTGCTTTTCTTTTGGAATCTTTTGTAAAATATTTCTGATGCCAGTCTTTAAGAACCATGAAGGAAAGCTCCTGGTTTCTATTCCAGATGACTTGTGAAGAAGAGGGACCTTTTATCATATCTGAAAGCAATTTCAGGGCACTGTATTTTTTATAATATATGGTTTCTTATAAGGTAGATTGATTATTTCAACAGCCTCACTATTTATGCTCAACTGTAGCTTTGGCAGAACAGTTTGCAGGGTGAGTCCCTGTACAAATTCCAGCTGCCACGTGGAATTTTTCGGTTGGCAGGTGCAAATGCACACTTGCTCCCCTTTAACTTCTGTCCTTCTCCAAGTACCATCCATTCCATCCTGGCTTGAGAAAGCATCTCACCAACAGCTTGGTGCTGAAGCAATAATGTCTCAGATTTATTACTTTGATTTGATTGCTTTGATTGCTCAGATTTATTGATTCCTGCCCAGAAGGTGGCCCAGGGTCCTCCCAAGGTGTCCCATCCCTGTCCCATGCCTGGTAACATTTCTGAGAATTTCCTCATAACTCTCAGCTGCTTGAAAATGAAGAATAATTCCAGGTCACCATAGTTGCCCATGCACTTTAATTCAGGTCTGCTGGATGGATAGATCCCTGAAATAAATCTTTCAGCCTCACTTTTATTGCAGGTCTCTGGTGGCCAATGCAGCAATAGGAATGTGTCTGCAGGTCAGGCTCTGGCCTTCTGCTCAAACAGTTTTTCTTCTCTTCAAGTGGATTCAGTTGGCCACTTCAGGAAAATTGATGATTTTTTTTTTTTTTTTGCTGGAGTGAAAAGCTGCTGAAAATATAGCAAAAACCATCTTACTCTTTGTGGCTAAATTGGAGTCATGCCTCAGAATATTTCCCTGCTGAATCTAAGGGCCTCAAGGACTTGTACATCATTAGGTCAGTTAATCCATCAGTGATCAAGGAAATATCCACTGAGGCACATGTGATGAAACTAAATATTGGCATAGTTGATAGAAGAGAGTCTTGAGAAGACTGTTCAGTGGTGAAGAAAGTGTTACTCCTGAGAGATTCAAAGGGGTTTCTTTTTTCCTATGCAATTATATTTTCAAGCACTGATTGCAGGTAGAAAGGGAAGAGCTCATGAGCACATTTGTCTACCTGGATAGATACCTCTCTTGATTAAACTCTCTCACTCCATTAACTGCTCCTATTTATAAGCTTTCAATTCATTACTTGAAAATTGAATGATTAGAATACTGAGGGCTGGGCTGCCTCAGGTCAGCACTGGGCTGGGACACAGACCTTCACTTCCCGAGTTCCACATGCAAACATGGATCTCATTAAACCTGGCTCATTCCATTATGGCCTTGGAAATTTGACCACCAAGAAGCAATGAGGCAGTCAGAGATCTCAGATGTGCTTTAATTGCAAACATGTTTTCTGTTCCTCCCAGATGTGCCCTCTGGGCTGCAAACAGCCTCCCACGTCACAGCCATCGTGGGCACCAGCGTCCAGCTCACCTGCCAGGCCTCCAGATACATCTACACCTACCTGGCCTGGCACTACCCCTCCTCTGAGGTGGCTCCCAGCAATGCCTTGATCAGGAAAACTGGCAAATATTCCATCTCCTTGACACTGGTCATTCCCAACGTCACGAAGGAACAGAGTGGGCTCTACAAGTGCCAAGCCCAGAACCAGCACAACAGCACGGACGTGCTGGAGCAGCACACCCAGCTCCTGGTCAGAGGTAGGTGCCAACGGAGGGTGGCACTGGGGACAGGAAGCTGTGTTAGAGTCCTAATAGAGACTTCGTGCCCTGGTTTGGTTTTATTTTTTCCCATTACTGTGTGTAGGTTGAGACCTTGCCATGAATGTTACTACTGATCCAGCCACTGCTGGGTTTGGATAAAATATTTGCCTTAGCTATAAAGGTGATTTCAGCTGCATTTTACCTTCCTAACTCCATGCTGGGTGCAGATCGACTTGACTGAGGACAAAAGGCATCACTCATCATGTTACTGACAGCACAGCTTGGGACTCTCACCCCAGATCTAAATGACTTTGGTAGAAGATTCCACCCACTCCCCGCTGCCAGAATGACAGAAATACCTAAAAAGATTTGGATCCAGCAAATGTAACCCCAAATGTCACTGGTCAAGTGTATAATCAAGCGACATCTGCCATTTGGAATGCCCTTTGTAGTAAACCCAGGATTTTATTACTGGCACCCGACCCCCCAACCCTTTTATTGTTGTAAAACCAGTAACTGCAGATCCTGCAACCTGGTTCTGTTGGCTCTGGGAATATAAAGAGCAGGACACTTCTTCCAGTAGAAAAGTCACGGAAAAATTAGTGAAGTTTCTTCTGCTCCATAGAGAAGAAAGTGGGTGATGGTCTCTAAGCCTCCTGGGAAGAAAAAGGGCAGCTGGAACAGGTGGATTTATTAACTTTTTTCCAAAGGTGAAGGGAAGTCCAAAGCACAGAAATGGAGTAGAATGGCACAACCAGCAGAAATCCAGGGAGCAGAATCCAAGACCCAGACAAAGATTTTCAAACTGGATTCTCCACTTGCATTAGCAGATCATGGGACACCAGAGGGACAGTGCTGCCATAAGCACTTGGCACTTTGGGAGAGCCCAGGCCATGCAATGTTGGAGTGAACAAGGACATTCCCTGGGCAGCCTCCAGTCTCCAGCAGCTAGGAATCCTCTCCCAGTCCCTTTCCTTCCATCAGGCTCACACACAGACACACACACATACACACACACACACACAAGGAGATGCCTACCCACACCCCAGCTGTGGCTACTACAGCTCTGATACTACACTAGGAGGTGATTTATTTTCAAATCTCTTCCCGAGGTGGGGAGGAAAGGAAGGATCTAAGTGCTGGAGGTTTGGCTGGTCCTCACAAGAGCCACCTGTGAGAATCCCCTGACTGAGGCTCTGCACTCTGTATTCAGACACTTCTCTTTCCTCTCCTCTGGCACAGATTTTTATTCAGTCAGGCAAATTTCCACCTACACAGACACCTATATGGGATGGTTATGGAAAAAACACAGATAAATGGGAAAATATCCATGGAGAACAGTAACTGTGAGCATGTTCCTCTGAGAATGGCTGGGGTCTGCTGTTTGTCTGGCACATGTCAGAGGCAATTCTTGTGAAGAACACACATGGAAATGCCCTTCAAACAAGCCCTCCTTCCCCTGTCCAAACAAGGCCTTTTCAATGTTCCAACACCCATCAGCTCCCGTCCTTAGTGCAGGTTTGGGGTGTTTTTTATGCTGTGCTTGTGAGTTGATTCATTGCTGTCCTATACCTTTTATAAATGAACATAAAGTGGGGGTTAATGCACTTTATAGTAAGTGGGTGATTGCACTCATCATGAAGGATATAAAACCTTTTAGAACTGTTTCCTCTTTGCCTCCTCCTTTTTTTTTTTTTTTGTGTTCACTATGCATATGCACTACCCAGTCCCTGTCCTTTGTTTTCTTCGGAGGGTGAGAAACTCGAAGAGGTTTGAGCTGCACCTGAATCTAAGCATAGTCAGGTTGAAAATAAATCAAACTCGCCCACTCCTCCCAGGATTTGGGGGTATTTTTTGGCCACCATTCATTAGCCCAATCCTTGCTATGTCCAGCCCAGAGAGGCTGTGGGAAGAGAGGGGATGGCAGAGCTGGGGGAGGTGCCTTCCCAAAGCTGACTGGGGCTCTTTCCCTCTTTGGCTGCAGCCAAGGCAGCGCCGTACGTGATCCAAAACCTCACGGACCTGGAGGTCAACATCAGCGGCAAGATCCTGCTGGAGTGCAAGGTCAGTGGGACCCCAGAGCCAAAAGTGACATGGAGGAAGAATGGCTACCCCATCTCAGCAGCATCAGGTGAGGGCCCTGCTCCGGAGTGCAGAATTGTGCAGGATGTAGGATAATTACAGAGTCAACTAAGTTGGAAAAGACCGCTGAGATCATCAAGGCCAACCTTTGACCCAACAGCACCTTGGCTACTAGACCATGGCACTCAGTGCCACACCCAGTCTCTTCTTAAACACTTCCAGGGATGGTCACTCTACCACCTCCCTGGACAGCCCATTCCAATGCCAGTCACCCTTTCCAATGTCCAAGCTTTCGGTAAAAAACTTCTTCCTCATGTCCAAGCTAAACGTCCCCTGGTGCAGCTTAAGACTGTACCCTC
Organism: Serilophus lunatus; assembly: GCA_013399895.1. Lineage (NCBI taxonomy): Eukaryota > Metazoa > Chordata > Aves > Passeriformes > Eurylaimidae > Serilophus > Serilophus lunatus. The sequence goes on from VXBA01000657.1 coordinate 528,909, forward strand.
TTGTCCTACTGCTGGTTGCCTGGGAGAAGAGACCAGCCCCCACCTGGCTACAACCTCCTGTCAGGGAGTTTTAGGGAGTGACAAGGTCTCTCCTGAGCCTCTTCTTCCCCAGGCTAAACAGCTCCAGCTCTCTCAGCTGCTCCTCACAGGACTTGTTCTGAAGGACTCATTGGATGGCAGGGTCACCCCAACACATGGCTTACAGCTCACACGTGGCTGGGTCAGGACAGTGCCTACACACACACAAATCCAAGGATATCAGAGCACTGCTGTAGACTCCAGCTTGGCCTTGGAGGTCAAAGGAAGCGGTTACAGTCCCAGGCCTGCCCAAGGAGTCTCCTGTGTGCAGAGTCAGCCCAGCAGCCTGCACACATTAGCATACCATTAACAAATCAGGGAGACTGCTGCTCAGCCTGTGTGAGACACCAGTTTGGGTACAGAATTGAGGCACACAGTGTACCTGCTTGTCAGCTGGGCCTGACAACACGAGGCTGAACTGATGTCCTGATCAGGATATACTGGCAGTCATCCCACAGGGCATCCCAGGGCATATTCCTGGTCTCCCACAGCACAGCAAGGGGGATATGCTCTCAGGTCAGCTAGTGCATAGCTGTACAGGTAAAGTGTCACCATGGGCAGGGAGCCTGGGCTCCCTCACCTGAGCCTGGAGCCCCTTCTCAGCTCTGTCATAGAACGTCAGAATATGCTGAGATGGAAGGGACCCCCAAGAATCATGATGTCCAACCCTCAGCCCTGCACAGCCCCATCCCCAAGAGTCCCCCCCTGTCCCTGAGGATCATCCCAACCCTCCTGCAGCTCTGGCAGCCTTGGGGCTGTGCCCACTGCCCTGGGGAGCCTGGGCAGTGCCCAACCCCCCTCTGGGCAGAGAAGAGCCTTGGCCTGAGATCCCCCCTGACCCTGCCCTGACACAGCTCCAGCCCATTCCCTGGGCTCCTGGCCCTGGTCCCCACAGAGCAGAGCTCAGTCCCTGCCCCTCCTCTGCCCCTGACGTCTCTCCTCAGGCTCCTCTTCTCCGGCTGAACACACCAAGTGCCCTCAGCTGCTACTTGTAAGGTCCTTTCAGACCCTTCCCCATCCCTGTTTCCCATCTTTGGATGCTCTCTAACACCTTAATGTCTTTTTTATATTGTGGTGCCCAAAACTGCCCCCAGAACTCAAGGTGAGGTCACTCCAGTGCAGAGCAGAACATGTCCTGAGATCTCCCATAAATCATGGAGGATCCCATGTCAGTAGCTGGTCCTGTGACTTTAATTTTGCATCTTGGACTAGGTCAGAAATCTAGGATCATCCATAATTCAGATCAGAATGTTCCGAGAGCAACTCTTTATAGCTACTGAAATTTTATAAATAATTCTAGAGGGACAAGCTTGTAACTCATCCAACCAATGGAAATATAAATAAAATATTTGGAAAAAACACCTCAGGGTAAATATTTCAGCACAGTGCATGACAAGTTCTGTGCAGTTCTGTTGTTAACAACAGGATTCATAGGGAAAACACCCAGAAATTCACAATGTCCTTTCCTTTTTGATTCAAAGCCTTACTCATTTCTCTATTTCTCCCCCAAATGTATCCTTAGTGAAACAAATGAACTCTCAGGGTAGTGCCACAAATCAAGAAAAATTAAACTTGGAAAGTTAAATGTAGACAAGTCTCTCACAAGTCACATCTGGGCAACCTCTCTCTTCCCACTCCAATCTCTACCCTGGCTGCCTGTGAATCCAGGATTGCTGCACACAATGATTTTTCCAGGGATACGCATAACCCCATTTCCATGTTCCACATGTTAGAAGTTCATCACTTCCCATAGCCTCCAAGATGTCAGCTTTCTCCAGTAATTCCACTGAGTTCTCTATTTTTCCAGTGTATCTTCTTGCCATCAGACAACCTGTCCTCCCATCCCTTCGCTCACTTCCAGAGGAGTTTTCTCAAGCTCTGTCCAGTCTAAATCAACAACCCCATTTGCTGTTGGTTAAATGACCCCCCAAGCAATTCATACAGGTGTTGAGAAGATAAAAAATCCTGGGGAAAGGTTGTTGCCAGACCAGAACAAGGAGCACAGGATTCAAATGCCTCCAAACACCAGCACATGCCAGACCTATGTGGATGGAACTGACTTTCAGTTCTCTGTCTCCTAAAAGCATTGTAGGCAGGTAGGTTATTGTGATGATATTATCCTTACATCAGGAATTTCCATGGATAACAACACCTTGGTCATTGAGCGGGTGAAGAAGGACGATGAGGGGCTCTATGAGTGCTGGGCCTCCAACGAGATGGGCCAGGACAGAACGTCAGCCTTCATCAAAATACAAGGTGAGGCCCAGGCTGAGGGAAAGGCAGATATTCTGTGGGGCTGAGGGGGATTGCTTTTCCAGCATGGACTTTGGCTGCATTTGTAAAGTGGTTGGACATTTAACCTGCAGGTTCTGAGGAGAAATCCAACATCGAGGTGATCATTCTGGTCTGCACCGGGCTGGCCGCGACTCTCTTCTGGCTTCTCCTCACCCTGTTCATCAGGAAACTGAGAAAAGTAAGAGCTCCTACAATGTACAAAGTCTGGGATCAGGCTCAGTTCATGTGTCACAGCAGAGTTTAGGGCTGAATATTTGGGAGAGAAAAAAGTGGGAAAAATGTCCTTATAACATTCAGTTCAGGGTTTGTGCCGACAGTCCCTTGAGTTCTCCAGAGATCTCCTGCACTTGGGAGGTTTCTGCCACTTCTGTGGTACCATAAAATCAGGCCCCTCCCTCTTCATGAGTCAAACTGGCTTAAGAAATAAAAAAATTAAAAAAGAAATCCTAAATGTCCGAATGTGAGGCCTTGATTTCAGCAGCTGTCTCTGAAACATGAACACTAAAGGAAGCCCTCTTTTATGAAAGATCCTAGAAATGACCTCAAGCCACACAGCTTATTTTGTCTGCAAGTCCTTCTCTTCTTTCACCTCCCTTTTGTGACTCAAGAAAGTAAACTTTCAGTAAAGTTCCAAGGAATTCAGGTCTGCTTTTCCTAAAACCAACAGCAAGGCAAGCACAGCTCTCTGCTCTGAAGATAGTTCTCTGAACTATAGTTCCAGTGCTGAGCTCCAAAATTTGAGTAAAATTACCCCTCCTATTGAAAATATAGTGATTAGAATCATGGTTTTCTCCTTGACCTCACTTTAAGAGAGCTGTGGCTAACACTGGATTTCCTATTTTACCCCCATGGAAATCTGCTCACAGGAGCCACCCAAGCAGCCACTTAGCAGCTTCGGAAGTAGCGTTTTCCACCAGCTTTCTACCAATTTTAAAACGTAATAAGCAATAACCATGAGGTGAATATCTATGGAGGATCAATTCTGCAAAATAGAGCACTATAAAAATGGCAAAATACTCTGTGCAGCTCCTGGGGTTTCCATGGAAAAGCACTGATTTCCTTTAACTGATACGGGTAGAGCAATAGATTTTGTGTCCTCGGAGTGCTTACCAGCAGCAATCAGTGACTCTTCCCAACAGCTAGGAGTGACAGGCACGCACAAACATTTATGTCTCAGCTGGAATAAAGACAGGCAGGAAGTTGGAGCAATGCATTCCTGGTTCAGAGTAAATTTGAGGGCTAAGTCTGGAGTGCAGGGAACTCCCCACCTCTCTCCCGTTAGAATTGCAGGGTAAACACTGTGAATAATTTCTCCATACCCTGTTTTTAGCCTGATGCCACAGATATTAAGACAGGATACCTGTCAATCATCATGGATCCAGAGGAGATGCCTCTTGACGAGCAGTGTGAGCGCCTTCCCTACGACAGCAGCAAATGGGAATTCCCAAGGGACAGGCTGAGGCTGGGTGAGTGCTTTGGGTATTACCTTGGACAACGAGGATTCCCAGTGCTCCTCAATTCCAGTGGATCTGCTGTAGAGCTCAGGATATAGCCCATCATTTAGTGCCAGGGGGCTGCACCCTTGGATAGAGGATCATCCTTAGTGAAGGGTGAAACAATGGATTTGGAAAGGTGATGACTCTGTTAAATTAACTGCCACCTCTTTTTCTTCCTTGGAAAAGTGAAGCCAAAATCTGGGCAGGGAAGAAAGGTACCTCCAGGTCCCTGCCAGAAGTATGGTTTCCATAGAGGAAGAGAATCCAATCTGAAAGATTTTTTTTTTCTTTCAGAAATGTTTACTTTGAAGTAATCTATCAATTCATCAAATAATCAACCATGTGAACTTGGCTTTGAATTGTAAAGAGCTAGCATGAAAAAATGAACCAAATTCTATTTAACAGCTCAGCTCAGTGGCTGATGGAGCAAGAAAATGTAAAAAAGCAGTTTGTGTAGTGAAACAGCAACACTTGTGTGCACTGAGGAGGGTAGGGAATAGATCTGTATTTGTGTATGCTCTTGGTGCTTCAGCTGCAAAACATGAAAGAAGGAGATGGAAAAAAAAATCACAAAAATGTGGCAGTGGGACATAGAGTCAAACTATCCATGTTGCCCAGTGTCCTCTGTTGCACTGTGAGTCAGAGCCCTCAGAGCACACCAGGTAATACAGGCATGAAAATCCAAATGAAAGGGGACATAAAATATAATCTTAAATTCCATTTAGTGATGTTTAGTAAAGCTTTTTCCTCAAATCAGTGCTAATAACTGAAGGGTTGAAGGGCTGTGACTGCCTGAATGCCTCATCTGGCTCTCTCCATAGTTCAGGACGGATCAGGGTTCCACAATTCACCCAAACTCTGACTTCCTGGGCTTTCAGGACAGCCCTAGGTAATGTTTTTCCCCTCAAGCCCTGTGTGTGTATCGGCCTTGCCTTCAGCTGAGCACAGATTGATTTATTCTCCTCTGTTCTGTCCCGTCCTGGATTGCATCAAAGCCATATGGATATAAATCCCCCCCTGTATATCCATATGCTGCAATGTGGGATCCAGCTTCTGTGCATTGTGCCTGGGATCTCTTGCAGAGCTGAAGTTGCATGTTCCCCTCTGGTGCAGACTGTCGGTCCCCTGGGCTCACTCTTGACTTTGCTTCTCTAGGTAAAACACTGGGTCATGGTGCTTTTGGGAAGGTGGTGGAGGCGTCTGCTTTTGGCATTGATAAATCTTCAACCTGCAAAACAGTTGCCGTAAAAATGCTGAAAGGTACATTTATCCCTCTGAGATCCTCCCCAGACTCCTCAGGGAACCTGTGGGCAATGAGGTTTCCAGTCCTCAGCTCCCAGGCTCATTGTGTTCAGGAGGGAGTGGGTTTCCATGTGGGAGCAATTAGTCATTCCACAGTGGATGGAATGGTAGGAAATGACAAGTGAGCTCCGTGCTGTGCTGCTGATTAAGTCTTGTATTCCTAGAGGAGGGAAACAGCAGCTTCCAGGTCTGTGGGGTGAGGAGGGAAACAGATTACAGAATGTAATTACATTAGATAGTCTGAAATTGGATCTGAGCCTTCCATCGCAGCCCTTCCAGATGGAGAACAGTTCAAGGGGTTGAAAGAAAACCAATGCCAAGGGAGTGAATTAGAGACATCTTGCTTGCAATTATTGAAATTAAGGAAAGCTTTTACCCTTTGGTGGTGGGAAGGGGGAACCTGAAGACTATTCTTCCATATTGTATTTACATACAAAGCCTCTGCAGACAGTGTATGAATAAATGCATCAGCCAGCACATTGCCTGCCTGGGTCAAGGTCTTTAGCTGCTTCCTGAGGATGTTGCCAAAGGTGCAATCCATGCTTACTGGATGGCTGTTCATGCCCACACTGCTCCTTCACTGCTGCATGACAATATTAGCCCCTGCAAAGCCACTGCTGCCACGGGATTTGACTTCTGTTACCAACTGCCTCTCCTGGTGCTCCGCTGCTTCCATTCTCTCTCTGAAACCTCAGAAACATCCATTTATCACCTCTCTGGAACTCCTTCAGAGCTGCCTTCTCTACTTTAGCTAGCAGACCTTCAGATCATCTTCTTTCTTGATGTTACCTCTTCTGTTCCATGTCCATCTCCACATCCCTGAAATACCCTGTAAGCCCGTGATCCAGTCACATTCCCATCTCCATCCAAAACTTACTGCCCCAGACAGCTCTGGGTTTTCATCCCTTCCATGCTGTGCTTCCCAACTGATCCTCATGGCAGCTCTGCCCTGCCAGCACATATTCAGCAAACTGTTTGACAGATCCTCCATCATTTTACACCTCCCTCCCCAGTGGAGGCAGCTGCCTCCTGCTCTGATCTATCCCTCTCCAACTAACATGCCCAGAATTCATCACTTTCATGAATAAAGCAGATTCTCTAGTGTCAGTCACTGCATTCAGGGGATAAAAAAAGGCTCTGGAGATGTCTGCATTTTTGCAATTCCACACTATGTGTCATTTCCATGCAGTAGGCTGGTATCTGGTCTGGACTGAACACTAAAATTCAATGGGCAGGATTATTTTAAACACTTCTGAGGCTGCACTGTTCAGATTTTGCCAGGTGTGTGTTCCAGCTCCTGCCAGGGTAAATCAGGCAAATCACCCATGTACACACCCAGCTACAGACAGTGCTGACCAAAAAAGTCTTGGGCTTGGAATAGCTCCTTCTTTATGCCACAGTTTGGAGAAAGATTTGTTTATGGGAAATTCTACAAACAGATAAAGAGGTTGCACTTGTCACACCAAATGATCTGGGTTTTAGCTGTTTCTTCATATTTAGATCTTACATGATGCAAAGGTAAAACCAGAAGAAAGAGGACATGGCCCCTTCTGTTAAATTACACCTTGGAAGTTTTGGAGAAAAGGCAGGGAAAACAAGGCAGCACCTGAACACCCTCGTCCTGCCTTAAATGACAATGTAACTGGCCAGCCAGGGCTTCACTCAGTATTGAGTTCATGATTCACACAGAGAAAAGCCCCCTCAGCTTTGCTGGAAAGTGCATTTCTTGGGTTAACAAGCTCTTACAGGGCTGAGATTTAGTGATGCTGTACAGTCCCCAGTCCATTTTGGGCCACAACTCACAGACAGGTGGATTCCTCCATCACCTGCAGTGGAGATTTTCTCAGGGCTGTGGAAAAAACATCTCCTGAGGTCTTGCAGCAAAGAACTACTGGAGTGCACAGCCCGTGAGGGATGGAGGAGCACCTGAGCTTCTGTGAGAGCTTGGAGGGCTTGGTTGGTCCTTTGCTAAGTTTGCAAAATTGAGTCCTTGCAAAGGTTCTCTGGATGTGGCCTGTGGGAAGGGGCAGTAACCCTCCATAACCCATGATTAGAAAGGAAGAGTCACTCAAAGTGTTATCCCATTTCATAAAGGTCAATAGACAATGAAACGGATGAATTACTATCTTTTTGAGTCTGAAAAGCAAAGATACTGCAAGTAACTTGGGTGGGTTTTGTTTCAAAGTATAAACAGGATCTTGCTGTGTCCTGTTAAAAATATCCTGTTGTGTAAAGATGATTTTTTTTCCTGTTTATCTTAAGCAGAATGTGCAACTACTAATGAATGCAAAGCTTTAATGTCTGAACTGAAGATCCTCATCCATATAGGACATCATCTAAATGTAGTCAACCTGCTGGGAGCCTGCACCAAAGCTGGAGGTGAGAAGTGCTCAATAGATCAGGAGCAAAGAAACCCCTTTTGGATACACCGGTGTTGGGATGTGCCTGTGGTGGAGTCCAAGTGTCACCACCTGCAGTTGATGCATTCCCAGCTCTCTGCTCGCAGGAGAGCTGCTGCTGCAGTGTAGCCTCATCTCATGGAGGGTTCTGAACATCTCCAGCCCGTGCTGTCACTGCTGGCTTTTCTCTGGGATCCTATTTGCAGAAGGGATTCAGGACACTTTCTTAGGTGCTCAATTCCTCCACATATGCACTGCTGGTCATTTCAGAGGGTCTCTGCCTCTCCTTCCCTGCCTTACCAGGAGGATGCACCAAGCTGAGCACTGGGCTGCCTGAGGTCACCTCCCTTCCCAAGCACTTCACTCCTGCTGGACAAACATGGGCAGGTTTTCCATGCTGTGCTGTATCCATACAGCAACAGCACTGACATCCCCAGGCTGAGCTCTGCATCACACACAGAAAATGCCCTGTGGGAAAATGCCCTTAAACAAAGGGCTCCATAAATCTGAGACCTTTGTCACCACATCTCTTCCCACACTGCCATTCCTGTCTCTTCCAGGGGAACAGTTCTCAGGGATGCTCTTCACTGCTGACAGGGAACTTTCAAAGCCATCCCCAAAGGACAGATCTGAGTGACCTGAGGGCAACAAAAACCCCAGAGTGAAATAAATGAAGGGAGAAAAGCAAGAGAGATGGTGCACACATCTGTTGTCATCTGAGATTCCAAAGCCATCAGTTTCCCAAAGAACACGTAGCTGTCCAGCTACAGGGGAAAAGAAAACTTCAGTGAGGTAGATTTGGGAGGATGCCAGGGAAGAAATCTTCCCTCCAGCGAGATGCTCCCTATTTCTTAGGGAGCAGACTGCAACCAGCAGCCACAGATACTGCAGGAATCTGGGAGCCACGGATGGAGAACTTGCAGGAACTGTAGCACTGTAGACCCCAAAAGCTTGCATGGGAAGATGGGAAGTTCCAGCTGGAGAGATTTAAGGTTCAGGTGCAGGATTCAGATTTAGGGGTCAGAGGCCTTTCTTGGGACTGTGAGCAGAGGGGAAGGAGCATTGGGAATGCTGATGATTCCTCACCTGACAGGTCAGGGAGGTTAACTCAACATGAAGAGATGCCTCAAACCTGGCAGCAGGACCGAGGGGTCAATGGTTCTTACCAAAGCACCAGTTCAGCCCCAGAGCTCTGATTGCACAGCAAGACACATCTCAGGAACTGATCAAAGACTCTTGAGAAACGTTTTCTCCTGAGGATCCCTCCTTTCCCTGCTCCATCCCGATTGCCCCCAAGGTGGGAGGCGACCCTCATTCCTCCCTGCCAGGTGCCAAGGAAAACCTTTGGGGAGCAGTGGTGGGAGCAGAGGGTGCAGCAGGGCACGAGGAGCCTCCAGACAGGGGCTGATTTGTTTTCCTCTGAGCAATGCAAGTGCAGACTAAAGGAAAACAGCCCTGAGCTCTGGAGGCAGACACGGGATAGGAGATCCTATTAAAATGCCGTTGCAGAACATGGGCTCTCTCTCCCCTATCAGGGTTTATGTAACCATGTAACCCTATTCCTGATGAATACTGATATTAAGGATGCACATACATTATTTTAACAGCGTAACAAATAACAGATTTTAACACTTTGGCGGCGTGTCTGATGTTAAGCAGTTAAACTAATGCATAGTTTGTGCTTCCCAATGAGGAAACAAAATATGGAGAGGCCATGTCTAGGAAGCATTTCAAAACCATCAATAAATTACTAAGTGGAGCTTCAAAGCTGCTCTGGAATCTGCATTTCCTTAGGGCATCATCCATGAGGGACATTGAGTCTGAGTTCTTCAGAACTGAGCAGGACCAAATCTCACCACTGGTGCAGGGCAGGATCAGATCCCAGCACTGATGTTTTGCAGGGCAGGATCAGATCCCAGCACTGGTGTTTTGCAGGGCAGGATCAGATCCCAGCACTGGTGTTGTGCAGGGCAAGATCAGATCCCAGCATTGGTGCAGGGCAGGATCAGATCCCAGCACTGGTATTGTGCAGGGCAGGATCAGATCCCAGCACTGGAGCCTCGCAGAGCAGAGCTCTGGGATCAGCACTGGGATCACTGGCAGCTTGGATTTGGAGCCAGTGGAGTTTTCCTCGGGGATGAACAGGACCTGGCCCTCTTGCTGAGCAGGAACCTGTTCCAGAGGGAATGCATTGATATACAGCAGTGGAGTGCCTGCAGTTCTGATTAAATAAAGAGAAAGGCACAAAAGCATGGAAATTAATATTTCTGTAAGGATAAGAGTAAGTTAAAGCTCATTAACAATTTTAATGGGCATTCTATAAAATAGAACTATGGATTTGAGAAAGAGGGAGAAATACAAAGAAACAGAGACAGTGAGAGAAAACCACAGAGAGACAGAAAGGGAGAAAAATGTATAGGATGCATGCAGCAAAAAAGAATTTTGAACAGAAATAAAAATAAAGATCCCCATTGAAATTAAACTGCCACACAGTCTCTATATATTATATATCTTCAATATATCTGTATCTGCTCATTATATATTTATTGTTTCTTGACTACTGATAAAATTATCCTGGACATGGAAGTCTGAGAGCTTGAGATAGACAATAATACATATTTTTACACATCCTAGTCCCACAATTCCACCTTAAGTTTGATGGTTACAAAAAGATGTGGTTCTGCCAAGGTAGAGAATGCAGCTTTTCCCTTCCCTAATAGCTCACACTGCAACATAAAAGCATTTCAAGCAGGTCTTAAAAACATTCATAATTGTCTGAAAGCAGCAATTGCACTGAATCTACAGTAGTTTGCACAGAAATAAGAAAGGAATGAACTGAGAGGACTTTCCAAAAACTTCAGACAAAGTATCTTTGCAACTTTTGATTTAGATCAGTCCATGGCCCTGCATATTCTTATTTCTTCTGATGGCATCATCTCCACCCAACCCAAACAATTGTGATGCCAGCAGAGAAAATGAAAACTGCTTCATGCTATGGATTAAGTACAGACTAAACCAACCTCCACAGCATCTGAGATTGTACAGCCTGATTGTTCCTATTTGATAAATAAGGAATAAATGCCAACTGTTACCATCTAATGGCGAAAACTGAGAATCAGTGTTCCCTTCTCCCCACATCCCTACAGAGTGTGTCCTTCTGGAGTGTCACTTCTCTGTTCTGTATGACAGGAGTGCCAGTATTTACTTATTTTGAAGAGGATTTGGGAGGATAAGTTAGAATTACATGCTTTGCAGTGCTTCAAAACTCATTTGACTCTCACTGTCTTTTTTAGGTCCTTTAATGGTCATAGTAGAATATTGCAAATATGGAAACCTATCCAATTATCTAAGAGGAAAACGAGGAGACTTCATTGCGTGCAAGGTAAGAAAAGGACACATTTCTCATAGTCCCAGGAGAAGGAATCAACAACCACGGACACAAGCTGCATTTTTCTGCATTGGCACTCAGAGTGTTGGATATTTCTATGGATATTTCTATGTTTTCTTACTACATTTCAATTTGTATGAGTGAGAAAAGGAAATTTTTTTTCCCCTGTATGGTTTCATCCCATCCTCTTCTTGCACCTCCTAAAGAATTAGTAGCAAATACCCAAAAACTCTGCCCTTGGAGGGAGGAAATCAGTTGTGAGATACCACCCAGCACAAGGGGGGCAGCAAAGGAGGAATGAAAAACTGGCATTTAATGAACCAGGAGAAGGTGAACCTTCTAAAAATACAAGCCTGGTTTGGAGATATTTGTTTCAAACTCACCTCACGCTGAAAGCATCTCATCCCTCCTCCATCTACTTGTTCCCATTCCCTGTGCCAGCCCGGTCTGTGCTGGATGCAGGGACCTGGATCATGGGCTCAGCTGCATTAAAACCAAGCAAATGGTTTGGTTCCAAACTGTTCTCTGCATCCACACAAACATCTGGGCTGGCACAGCCTGGCTGGAACAGGAGGGAGGACACAGGAGGCCAGAAATCAGCCTCCTCCTTGGAATAAGCAGCATGCAAACAGCTCTCTGATCCAGCCCTGCCAGAAACTGGAGCCTCCCCAAGATTATTTTCCTGGATGATTCAATAGTAGTAAGAAGAATAAGAAAAATATAAATATCTATTGTTATTATTATTGTTATTCTCATAGCCATTGTGTACAGGCACAGAAGCACATAAAGTACTTTATGTAAGTGATTTTCCTGGTATAGTCACTCAGAATTTCTGTCTCACCATTGTTTCCATGAGTTGAGAGGCTGGTTATGTCTCACTCCCCAGGACAGGGAGACACATGGCAGTGAACACCATGCCCATCCCTTGAAGTGATCTTTTTAATACCTCCCTGAGAAAGCAAGAGGCACAGAATGGCAGTGTCTCTCTGCTCCCCCTTCAGTCTCACCCAGCCAGCTTCCTGCTAACTTTTCTGCTGGAATTTTGCTATCAGTGAAATGGGCTGTTCTGGATTAATAACTTGGAAACCAGGCTTTGTTAGTTCTGCTCCTCAGGGAACATCATGTTCAAACGTTTTGAGCTCGTCTTCAGAGGACACTTCTTCCATTTGCCATTCTGTGGCATATTTTGAAGCCTCAGACATTGCATCAAGTGAAGCTAAAAGTCAATTTTATGCTTTTTCCAGTCCCAGGAAAACTCTGACCAAGCAGAGAAGAGTCTGGATGAGTCCAACAGTGACCTGACTGAACTGATCAAGAGGCGTCTTGAGAGTGTCGCCAGCACAGGCAGCTCTGCCAGCTCAGGGTTTATTGAAGATAAGAGTTACAGCGACTCAGAAGAGGATGAAGAAGGTAAAAGAAATTTACCTGATCCCAAATCTTTAGCTGTAAAGATTTCTGGGGCCTGGGTAATGCCACACACACCATCACGTGTTTCACGGGCCCTGACACAGCTTGGCTTGTTCCTGAAATGACAAATTCTTGCTCTCACCTGTTCCCCATTCCAAATTTCTCACCAAAAGAGATTGTCAGATGTATTTTTGTATAAAAGCTGCTCCTGTTGGGTGGGAGGAGCAATAGCAATGTTTTACCAGATGATTTGTGAGGCCATTCCGTTCCTCACTCGCTCTCTGTAAAATTTTCCTCACTCCTACCTCCAGATGTTGTTTTCCCCACATCTATGACACAATTAACGAGTGATAGAACTTGTTAAATCATCTGCTCTGGTCAATGGTTCCCATCCCAGAGTTGCAACCCCAGCAGCGATCTCTCCTAACAACACTCACATGCAGGGCTGGGGTCACCAGTGTGGAAGTGCCACCAGTGCCCCCAAGGTTTGGAGCTGTTACTCCAGTGTTTTTTTATGTCTGTGATCTCTCCTAGATGCTGAGGATTTGTACAAGAGGCCTCTGACTTTGGAGGATCTGATTTGCTACAGCTTCCAAGTGGCCAAAGGCATGGAGTTCCTGGCCTCCCGAAAAGTGAGCTCATTCAAACTTGTGGCATTGAACCACGGGTATCTGATAAGGAGAAACCCAAACAGGCTCTTGAGCCTGAGTAATCTGCTTTCTGCTCTTATATTAAAGTGCTAGAGATCGCTTTAGTTCTGGTGGTTTAGCAATAAGTAGCACTGAAGGGGTTGGGAAGGAATATCCATCATGTTCTTGGCTGCAGGGACAGGCACCAGTAACAGGAGAGTTCAGACAGGAGTGAATACAGATTGTAAGACAATTCTTGGAACTGCCTCATAAATAAATGCAGAAAGAGCTTCTCATAAAGATCCTTCTAGTGTGAGCAACAACAGCACTACTGAAAAATGAAGGGGAGTATCCAGCTTTTCCTTTGGCTTGTCAGCAGTGTGGGAGACTATCAGCAAAGTTAGCACCTCTTTTGGGTGCAACAGGAAGTATTTTGTAGCTGAGAACACCTTTATTGGATTCCTTTTCAATAAATGGAATGTATTACACTTGCCAAAGTGTGCACACAAATGGGAGCCTGCACTCCCCCAGCTCCCAGAAATCCTGGGCACAGTTATCCCCATCTCCCGCACTCCTGGGCCTGCGCTTGCAAATGGAGCTGCTGCTGCTTTTGGACCTCTCCCAGCTTTCCCAGCAAATAGTTCACTGGAAAATAGGACTCCCTTCATCTCATCATAACTGTAAAAGTTATTTCACCCAGGAAAGTCAGCAAATTAACTATAATATTGGCTTGTTCCCCCGATGAAAGATTTATTCTCTCAGTTATTCTGTCTCATGTGACAGTATGTTTGGGACAGATTCCCACATGTTTCCCTTCTCTAACCTGCTCCCCCACAGTTGATTTAATCTTCCCATTCCCAAAGAATGCTCTCCTGCCTTCAGCTCTGGCAGGGGCTCTCTAACCAGGCAGCTCCTCTGATCCTGTGTGTCCTCATTCCTTCCTAGTGCATCCATCGGGATTTGGCAGCAAGGAACATCCTGCTGTCTGAGAACAACGTGGTCAAGATCTGTGACTTCGGCCTGGCCAGGGATATTTATAAAGACCCCGACTACGTACGGAAAGGGGATGTAAGTGGAAGAAGCTGGAATTGTTATTCCCAAATGGTTGCTCTCCATGGGCTTGGGGGGATTAGTGACAGCAGCCCTGGCAACCTGTTGTGTCTTTGGTGTTCAGGCACGGCTCCCACTCAAATGGATGGCTCCAGAGGCTATTTTTGACAAAATTTACACCACGCAGAGTGACGTGTGGTCCTTTGGAGTGCTGCTGTGGGAAATTTTCTCTCTAGGTAAGAATGGTTTCAAGTCTTTTTTTCCCCCTTATTTATGGCTCCTCTGCTAAGCAAAGCTTTTAGCAAAAGGTGCTAATGTGGAGCAATGTCTGTGTGTCACGGGACAAGAGCAGTGCAGAGCAGGTGTGAAATAAAGCCACTGGGCTGGAGTCCGTGGGAACTCCACCTGGAGCAGTGAACACTGGGGAGGAGGGAACAAAATTCCAAACCCCTGGACCTAACATTTATAGCAACTGAAAGCAGCAGAGCCCCTGCTGCTGCGGAGTAAGATATTTCTTTGAGGGGAACGAAGAAGTTTCCCATCCAACCATCCTGAGCAATCTGCTTCAGGAAATCCCATGGCTCCAAGGCTGGAGGGCACAATGGGCTGATGCTGCTCATGGCAGCCCATGGAATACAAAGAAGTTTGTCCACGTGATGTTTTATCCCAACTGCCACAAAATCTAAGATTTTCTGAATAAGAAAAATCTATTGGAGAAGCAGTGCTGGCCTCTGCCCAAGTCCTTTTGGCAGCAGACAGGTGGAACCATGTGCTCTTGTGCCCATATCCTTTGCAAGCCACCACATTTCTGAAAGAATAGAGTTCTTTATGTGCTCCAAATTTCATCCCAGGGTGCTGTTAGATGTCTCAGCCTCACTCAGATCTGGTCACTGTCCAGCAGATAAAGCTGTGAAATTGGGACAAGCAGCCTCACAGACGGTTGGACTTTGCTGCTCTCAGATTCTCCTTGCAGAGTGGCAAGTTTTGTTTTCCTGAGGGAATTTAGGAATGTCAGCTCTGGCTTTTTAATCAGCATTTGCAGACAAAAGAAAACAAGAAGCATTGTCAGCCTAAGCTGCTGGATTTTAAAGCAAACTCTCTAATCTCCTTCTATCTTTAGTTCATGGATCAGTTGAAATTAATGATTAGGCTCAAGATGCCAAGTCAAGATGCAACGTCTGGAACTGTTTCTATCCTAATCTTTATTTAGGGTTGGCTGCAAATCACAACTTGCTTTCAGTCCAAGCCTTTCATTTGGATTTTTCTGTAGTCCATAGCAGCACACAAAGCAAAAAATTCACCCTCAAATGGTTGAAACAAGTGGCAGTTCCTGTTGTTATTTTGGTGTAACACCTCCATGGCTCTGTAGCAGCGTCTCCTGCTGCAGGTGCTTTGAAACACTACAAAAAGGCAAAGCTCCAGAAGCACCAGCAATGCCCCATTTTTAAAATTATTCAGGGAGATGCATTAGCAGAGACACTCAGAGGGGACTAGATCTGCATTAGGCACCTCCAGGGATCCAAAGGAATTGGATATTGCAGGGAACACTGCAGGAAAAAACTGCATCATTCCCAAAGGTCCTGGCAGAGTCTAAGAGGTGGAAACTTTGGGTAATTTGGCCTTTCATGCTGAGGACTAATATAAATTAAAATACAGCCAATGAGATTTATCTCTATGTTTATTTTTAAAAACAATTTGTCTGGTTTCTTTTAATTTTAGCTCGTTCCTTTTCTTAATGAAGGTGCTTGCTTGTCCTCTTCTGAATTCAGAAGAATCTCCCAGTTCCTGCCATCCCTGCAGAGCCCCTGCCCTTGGCATGACGTAGATCACAAGCCACTTTTCCAATCAGTGGCACAGGTTCAAAAGCAGTCATTTTCTCTGAGAGGGTTTTTCATACAGCTCATCCAGGCATGCCTGTGGTTTGGCACTGCTCACATCTGCAGCTCAAATGATAAATATTTAATTAAGGATTTGTGTCACTGATTGAATTGTCTTATATAAAAGTTTTACAGATCATTGAGAGCCAAGGGATGGAAGTTATTTGTTGTTGCTACAGGGTATGTTTGGGCTCCCATTTACAACTTCTGCTTTTGCTGGGTCCCACAGATTTAGCACCCTCTAAAAAGGGAAAAATAGCGATTGGGAAACTACAGAGTCTAGTTTGGTCATGGGTGCTTCCAGGGACAGAAGCTGAATGAAGGACAGTAAGCTTCCTCCAGATAGGCTGCCTGGATCCATGTTGGAGATACACAGGGAAACCAGGACTTGAGAGACTTAATTTTCATCTGAGACCGAGTTTCAATGAGCTTTAAATTATTCAAATGGGGTCAGCACACCTCATGTCAGGTGGTGCCAACAGTGTTTAATACATCTTGAAATCGCTTTCCTAGCAGAATGTCGGTGTCTCCTGGAATTTCAATATGCACTGTTCAAAAAGCAATCAAAGATAATTACGTAAACAAGCAGTGCCTGGTAGTGTAACATCAGCATCTTATTATCTACTAAAATAAAACCAAGATCAAAAAAGGGCTCCCATATCCAATGCATGCCACATCTTTGATCACTTTGGAAGACATTTCCCCTAAGGAAAACACCATGTGTAGACCTTACACCATATGTTTCAGCCTACATTTCTCCCAAGCTGTCTCAGCATTCCAAATCCAAGTTATTAGGCTTATCACATTGTCCAGATGAAGGCTAGTGGTGAGTGGAAGTGCAAAAGGGAGAGTTCCTTGCTTTTATGAACTGAGTGAGCTGCCTCCAGCTGGTAGGAAGGCAGCACTGGTCAAAATACGAGCTACCAAGAGATCCTGCAATCAAAAGTTATTAATAGAATCATAGAATTAAGAGATTGGAATGGACCTTGGTTCCAAGACTCCTTGCCATGGACAGCGACAGCTCCCACTGTCCCAGATTGCTCAAGGCCTTATCCACCCTGGCCTTGGATGCTGCCCAGGTTGGGGCATCCACAACCTCCCCGGGCAACCTGTGCCAGGGCCTCCCCACCCTCACAGGGAAGAACTTCTTCCTGACATCCAGCCTAAATATTCCCTCTCTCACTTTGTTCCCTTTACTCCTTGTCCTGTCACTATTCTCCTTTCTCTCACCAAGATGTTGCAGTTGATATGATCAGAGATGGAATCAAAGTGAGATAACCCAGACTGGGAGATCCAGTGGAATTCTCCATCACTCCTCACTCCATTCTCTCCTGTTGTCCTCAAGGTCTTCATCCCAATCAATGCACTTGCAGGATTAATTCTTATCAATTACCTCTGCTGTGCTCATGGCCCAGGTCCGGGGTCAGGAGTTTCTCTGCATGTGGGAAGGGTCGTTTGGCCATTCATCAAGACATGACTCACTTCAGCTCCTCCAGCTGCTCCATTCAGCTCCTCCCAATGGAAATCACATCCATGATGGCACAACAATCCAATAATGTGCTTGAAATGAATACAGAAGATCACACAGTCCATCTTTTCTCTGGAGAGGGCTGTTGCTTTTGGTGTTGCCCCACAACATGAACAATAGAGACAAATAGAGGAACTGAAGCTCGTGCTCCCTTCCCTTGAGAGGTTGCACCCCTGTAAACAGGTACAGGAGCACTGGGCAAGTCATGGATGTGTTCAGGAAGCCTCAGTACCTTGTAATGTTTTGTGAAGACAAGCCTGCCCAGATGGAAAGACAAGCAAGTGAGAGTCAGGAGAGGTGCAGAGGCAGCAGTTCTGTAGCTTGGACACTGTGGGAAAGTGATACCACAGTTCCATCCATCTGTTTATTCAGAGGGATCTTGGGAGGTGGCAGGAGCCTGTTTTGAGGCCTTTGGCTAATGAGTGATGCCATGTGAGCTGAACTCTTAATTCCAAGGTTATTCCCAGTCTAATGACAGGCCAAAGACTGAACTAGGAAGGAAAAACCCAAATATAAAGCAGAAGTGATGCTGCTGACTATCTCCAACTTACATAACTCCAGGAAACACTCTCAGTGCTGTGATCTGGTCTTTGCACATCCAGGGAATTCACATGTGCTGTGGCTGAGCATCCCTGAACTTTGGAGGCCATTGGAGCCTATTTGCTGTGCTCAGGTGCCCCTTTAGGAAGTTGCCAGGATCTCAGCTCACAAGGGAGTAGAATAATTTTGGAAGCAGTCACATTTTGGCATCCTCTTGTCTGCTTTTATCCCAAAGATTTCTGCTGTGCTTGTTGTGCCCCCAAGTGCACAGCACATGATGGTGTTTCCAAATGGGGAAAACAAACTTCCAGGAAATATGCAGGAACGTTACGGACCATAAATCATACACAGATTCCTCGAGGGCTGGATATGGATCCAGCTTCCATTCAATCCACTCTGTTGAGACTTGATTACATTGTTTCCAAATTCATCATCCAGCCTTTAGATGCCAAAATGTGCAAGACAAGGGTTGTGAAGCCTGTTCCCTGCTGAGAAGGGAGAGTGGGAAGTTTACAGATCTTTCAGGTCTATCGACAGTAGGCTCAGTAACCTTTCAAACTACTTGAATTTTACCTGTGAGGCCTGGATTATTCAGATGCCAGGGCACTTTCCCAAACAATGTATTTTCTCCTTATTTATGGAGCACAGGAGGTGTTACTCAACAAAAAGCGCAACCTCTGCTCCTCTGAAAAAAACATTTACAGAGGCAAACGATGACTTTTTGGTTCATGTTGATGACTTTTGGCCAAGTTTTGTGCAGTTATACTCTGCTACTGGTCCCTTCAGAGCACTCTGCCTCTCCAAACAATGACAGTTGCCATGACACTTGAGTGGCCCTGAAGATGAGCAGCACTGAACACACAGTCAGGAAAGAAAACAAGGCCAAAAAGCTTCAAGGTCATTTTCCAAGGAAGTTTTACCTGTATGGATAGTACAGTTACAATACTCAGTTGGCAAATGCCAGTTCCACACCTGAGGTTGAACTGTAGGTTCTCATGGCTTTCTGCAGGAGCCAGGTACCCACAGCTCCCTCTGCACCAGCAAGGCCAAGGATTCCAAGGAAGGATGAGCAGGACTGACTTACTCCACGTGCATTCACTTTGTGCAGGATATTAGCAGCAGACTAATAGTTAATTCAATGTAACCTGTAAATGAGCTGGAACTTTTTCTACCACTGATCAAGACGTCATTTAAAGTCTCAAACTCATAAAATTTAGTTCTCTTCTGCCCTATTTTACCTTGGAGGAGTCCTGACTATATCACAAATGTAGAGGAGATGTTGTGATTGAAACCTCTAAAGAGACAGAGTGAGTCTCTAACAGGTTTCCAAACAAAACGTGTAGTAGGGAACTGCAACTTCTTTGCTTGAGCTCCTTTCGCTGTCAGACTCTGGGTAATCTCAAATGCTGAGCACTGATGGGAGTTGAATTCCCTGGACTGGGAAATAGGGACTAGGCCATCCTGAAACCTCCTTATTTCTCCCCCCAGGTGCCTCCCCCTACCCTGGAGTGCAGATAGATGAGGATTTCTGCCGGCGGCTCAAAGAAGGGACCCGGATGAGATCTCCAGAATACTCCACTCCAGAAGTGTAAGAGCTCCTGGGTTTGTGCTGGGAGCTGATATGTGTCATTTAAGTACTGCAAAATAGGATATATTTAAGAGTGGAGGGGAAAAGAAACCTCAGCTGTTGTATTTTGTATTTTGTTTTGACTAAATGCTGTGGTTATGCATATCTTGGGTGTCCTGATACCACAGATTAATGCTGGAGGCAGCCCAAGGCAGCCTGACCTTTGCCAACAAGAAGATGAACAGATCTCCCATGTAGTTCTTGGATCTCAGTTCAGGAGATTGACTTCTGATTCTGGGACAGAAACCCAGCATCCATAATTAGCAATATCAGCAGAGCCAGATTTTAAGTCAGATAAAGTAAATAAGAAGTTAGATAAATAAAAAACCAAAAAAAGCCTACAGGCTCAGCTGAGGCAGGAATATGGAAGCAAAAAACATCCCACGTGGAAACTAGAACAGAATTCCATCACATGGAGATCTGAGCCTGTGTTAATCCAAAACTATCCCAAGACTGACCAAGCAGTGGAAATGAAGCTCCTGTCTTTTTCCTTCCTTAATCCCTGGGGTTTTTCCATAGCTACCAGACAATGCTGGATTGTTGGCACGGAGTTCCTACAGAGAGGCCAACGTTCACTGAGCTTGTGGAGCGCCTGGGAGACCTTCTCCAGGCCAATGTGCAGCAGGTACAGCAGTGCCAGCCTTTTCCAACAAAATATCTGTGTGTGTGTGTGTGTGTGTGTGTGTGTGTGTGTGTGTGTGTGTCTTTGAGCACCAGGATTGGGTTTGACCTCATAACAGAGCCCATGAGGAAAATGGTTCTTGGGATGAGTAAGTGATAACTATTCCAAGGGATTCTATTTCAAAACTGGATGTCTGTCCATCTGTAACAGCAACTTAGATTAATTATAAAAAGGCCCAGAACAGTAGTGCTTTATCTCACAAACCATATTAATTAGGTTCCAGCACAGAGATCTCCCGTGGTGGGTTGGCCCTGGCTGGGGACTGGGTGCCCACCAAACCACCCCTTCACTGACCTTCTCAGCTGGGCAGGGGAAACAAGATACAACTGATCCCAAATCAAATCACAGAAGGATAATGAGAAATAAAATCAAATCTTATAATCACCTTCCTCCCAAATCCCTTCTTCCTGGGCTCAGCCTCACTCCTGATTTCCTCCACCTCCTGAACTTTCTCATTTTCCAAGTTTATATTCATCAGTGTTCTGAGGAGCTTTACAGTTATGCAGTTTAAAGTTCAGAGAGTCAGTTATATCATTATTAATTTCATAATAGTTAAATCAGTTGTTTTCTTCAGTAAAAACAACCAGAAATTTAATTGTCAGTTAAATTTAAGAAGAAATCAAACAGCTCCTTTCTGTCTGTAAACAAATGTGGAGGGGCTGAGTTGAAGAGAGCCATGTCTGCAATATGAAGAGCTTGTGAGTTTTTTTCTCTAACCAAAGTAAATTAAGGAGACATCAAAATCATGGTGAGGGAATAGAGCACATAACTGCTTCTCAAGATTAAAACAAACAAAAAAAACAAAACAAAACAAAAAACCAAAACAAAACAAAAAAAAAAAAAAAAAGGAAAGAGAAATTTGGACAAATAGTTCCAGTCCTCAAATGCAGGGTCGTTCCTGAGATGAATGCAGGGGTGATGACAATGATGCTCTTTATGTTATGCAGCATCAATTCCTTGTCAGGACAAGAAATAAAATCCTTTCAGGCTCCCATTTTAAGGACTGGCTGTTCCCAAGCTACAACTCCTGAAGCTGAACAAAACTCAAAATGTCCAAACACAGGCAATATGCTTTTACCAATTCCAAAATCTGTTGAAGTCATCTCAGCCACAGGGGGTTTGTGACTTCCTGCTGCTCCCTCCCTTCTTGGGCCTAAACTTGGGTTTAGATGTCCCTGAGGGTTGTCCCTTGGCATTCCCAAAGAGGCAATGACAGTCTAGAAGACTGCTTTCCTGCAGGGCACAGCTATGAAATTCTGTCCCCCTTCCCTGAGGCAGAACAGCCTCCCATCTGGAATGTGGGAATGAGCACAGAGGAGTTGCTGTAGACTCGTCCCAGATGTTGATGGGTGCTTTAGGCTGGGTCTGCATGTTCTGTCACCCTCATACAGCTGTCACCTCACTGTGCCACGTGAGAGGGACAAGCTTGAAAACTGCTATGAAGACCAGGGAAACAATAGCTCAGGCTGAGGTGCCTGGAAGGAAATGCACCCTAAATTCCAATCAGAATTGGAATATCAGAGACCATTCTCAGCCATTCTATGTCACAGCTTTCACGAAGTTTCCTCATTCAATGCCTCCTACACAGTAATGTTGGATAAAGTGTATATTCTGACTTCCATATGCTGTGAGGAACATCATAATCACTTTGAACAAACATTGTAAAGTGAAGAAACATCATTAAATTAAAATAAAATCTAGTCCTTTTCTAGAGTAAAGCTCTATACAATTCAACGACCTCTTATACCTGAGATGCAACACAAAATGAACTTTACCAGCTTTGTGTCCTTTTCTGTTATTAATTATACAGGATGGTAAAGACTATATCCCACTGAACATCACCTTGTGTCCAGATGGAGAACCCAACCCCAAAACTGGCCCTGTGGAAGAAAATGTGAACAACAGAGTTAATCGCTGGAGTGCAGTGGAGACTGGGTGAGAAAAGCAGATACAGGGCTGGCAGGGAAAGAAAGAATTCCAAGAGCTGAGCACTGTGTGGTGTCCTCTCTCGATATGACTGGTTAAAGAACCAGACAAACCTCTCAGGGTGTTGGTTATTCGTTACAAGAGGTGAAAAAAGGAAAGTGGTCCAGGAAACTGAGCTGTGTGAGGATGCAACTGAGCTGTATGAGGGTGTAACTGAGCTACCAACTGAGGCAGCTTCTGCTTGGGTTTTGTGCTGACCCCTCAACTCTCCTGCTTTCAGGAACAACAGCAAGAAGAGACCCCTGAGTGTGAAGACTTTTGATGAGGTGCCAGTGGAAAAGGAGAAAGTGATGCATGAGGTAAGTGAGGGGACTGCATCCTTCCCCACCACATTCACAGATCACTCTTCACCAGCCCCAGAAACACTTACTAGAGCTTTTGAAATCTGTTTGGGAAGAAAGAGCTTTAAATCAGGCAAACTTGGCCCTGGCATCTCACACACTGTGAGACAACAAAGAGGGATCTGCGTTTTGCAAATAATTTAAAGAGAATCTCCTGTGTGATTCCTCTGGCTTTCATCAGGCCAAGGGCCTTTTTATTACATATTTCAGTGTGGTTTTCTACCATAAGAAAGTGGCAGCTCATTGAAATGAGGCTTTTTGAAGGAAATGTGTCTGAAACATATCCTGGATGCTTGAGACAGCCAACAGCGTGGTGAGGGTGAGGATGGTCAGGTCTGGACAGACAAGATCAAGATTCAAGATCCTGTTCTGGATCACACAAACTCTGGATTTTTTTCCTCACCCCAAGTGAACACATGTATCACTAATTTAATGCTATTGCAGTGTGGGGGAGTGTGGAAGGGTTTAATTTTCACTGCAGGGGATTTTGTTATAGACTGATGGTTCTGCTTGTTGACTTCCTCTGAAAATACAGGTTGGAGGGAGTGTCTTTCTATTTTTGATTCCTTGTTTAAAAAAAACCAAAGAACAACTCATGAATTCCCTGTATAGCTCAGGAGTTCCCTGTGCTGTCCTCACCACCTGCCTCAGTGACACCTTCTGTGCCACTAAGGAGGGACCTTTGTACTCCAGGGGTGCTTCAAGTGGATCAAAGTTTAGGGGGGAAGCACAAATTCCTGAGGAAAGTTCCTGGCAGAGAAGGAGGGCAGGGATCAGAGGATGAGGAGCAGCTAAAGTAAAAATCCCTCTAGGACAGAGCCATTCCTCAGAGCAGCCCTCTGGGGAAGGGCCAAGCCTCCAGCTCCAGCTTGTCCTGGACATATTTCATGTCCTTGACTAATAATTCTTATTTGTTCCCTGCTTAGCACAAATTGAGGCCCATCATTCCCTAACATATTTCCAGTTGTAATATCTGTCTCTTTATACAGCTCAGGAATTAGAAGGTTTAGAAGTTTCTCAGGCTCCTGCATCTTCCCTCTTGCAGGATGAAAATTTGTTGCTCTGAATCACACAAAGACATTTAAAATATCAATCCAGTATCAGCAAGAGGTTATTGCTTCCAGCACCAGCATTATTTGCCTAAGTGCTCCCTGTTCAGAGCATTTGGAAGTCCTTCCATGAAGAGGCAAGTTTCAAAAAGGAGTAATAATCTACCATCAGATCAGAAGTAAATGTGTATTTCATTGAGGATCTTTTAAAGCAAAATTATGGTGTGTTCTGCTCGTGGACAAAGTAAGAGCACCTGAGTTGCTAAAATTATCTTAAATATCAAGATATTAATACTCATTAGGTCATTATTTCAAAGAGTTGCCCAGAATCTCTCCAAGTGCTCCACCACACCTTCCTGCAATTGTGCCACTTATCTGCAGTTTCTGTGGATATTCTTTTAACAGAGAAGTGTAAGAAAAATGCAGAGCAGCCCTTAAATAAACTGTTCTAGACCATGTGTTTCAAGGGGAAATAGCCCAGATAAAAACCAGAGACAAGCTTTGTTCTACTGAGGCAAACCTCATTCATTTAGGATTTTGCTTTATACTTGGAAACCCAGTTTCTAAACTGATCTTATTAAAAGCTGATACATGACAAAGCATTTATAAAACAGCTTTTGCTTGTTGAATATTGTCTGATGGGATTATTTTTTATATTTTTATCATTTTGGCTGGTAAAATAAGACTAACCAGAGTTTCACTTCTATGTTGGAGTCTTTTGCTGTCTTGGATTTGACAAACACACAGACATGCAACTGTCCAGCATCACAAAGTATTTCAATTGCAAAGGAACCCCCAGGACATTTAATATTTTAAATGGCTTAAAATGAGGCCTGTGATGTCTGTGAACTTGTGTAAGAAGTAGCACAATTAAAGCTTGATCTTAATTGCAACCTGGGGACTCAGCTTTCAGCTCACCTCAACTTGAACAGTGATCAAGTTTTGTTGGATGGCTCATAAAAAATCCATAACCAAAAGTCGTGATTTTATATCTTTGCAAAATGCCACTGAGCTTCCACTTCCTTCAAAATTCTGGGTTTCCAATAGTGTATTTCTAGAAAGTATTTAGGGAGTTGTTTCTTGGAGCTAGAGTTCCTGGATATATTCTTTAAAATTCAGTGTATTCATGGCTGAGCTATCCTGCTTATGTGGGATCCATATGCCATGATTAATATCAATTTCAGATTAGAAAAATATCAAATTATTTCTTGATATGTTCATTTTAGAGGTGCTCTTTTGAATAGCTGATCAAAAACTTCAACATCACAAACACAACTGGTCTCGTGCTCCAAAGCAGCATTTTAGGAACAGTTGGATAAAAAGTGGTAACACAGACCCTGATAGGGGAATATTCTGATGGATTGGCAGCTCCTACACCAGTCTCAGTGCACAGGTACGAGTTTAGCACTGATATTCCTCCCTTTTGCTCCTCAGGAGTCGGACAGTGGGATGGTGCTGACATCAGAGGAGATAAAAAGCCCCAAGAGGTTGCAAATCCGTTCCTGGCCCTATGGGATCATGGCTCTTGCGTGAGTACATGGAGGGGGGGGTTCTTCTTAAGCAACTCTTCCCTTCAGAAAAAAGTTTTTGAAATTTACAGTTTGGTTTTTGATTCCAAAAGGGAACATTCTGGACTATCCAAACGAGGTTACAGAAGGAATCCTGGACAGCACTAACAGGGAACACTCACATGCTCTGGATTTTGCTGGATAGGAGTGTGACTTCAGGGATCTTGTCCAGCAGCAGTTCTCGTGTCCCAGCACTGTCCCAGGGCTGCACCTGGGTGGGGATTGGCAGAGTTTTGGATCTGGATCCATGTTTTTCTCCTGTGCAGAGAATTCCTGCCAGCAGTAAATTCCTATGGAGACCAAATGGCACCAACTCCAAAACTCAAAAGCTCAAGTGTCAGGAGCTGCATCACTGGGATGCTTTTCCTGGATGCTTTACCTGCCTTTCCTGCATGATATCACGTTGACACAAATCCAACACACACACAAACAGCCTCCCTGGTAGGATTTATCCTTCCAAAGGTTTCTGTCAGTCACCTCTGACTGTGGTTTCCCGACTGCATTTCTCCCATTGGGAAAAAGAGTTGGCAAAGGAAAGTTCTCTCTCTGCCCCTTCTGAAAAGTCAACATCCAGCCAGATGTAGAAACACCAGAATTCCATAACAGCCTGTTCTTAAGAGATTTCCAGGAAAATCTGGACTATCAGACTCACTGGGAGTGAGGGTGAAGTACCATGTCCCTGTGGGGTCAGTGAATCCCTGCCTGACTCCCCTCCCAGCTGGGTTCTTCCCTTTTCCAGTCCACACTTCCAGAGGGATCCCATTCTCCAAGAGACACCTGATCTTTTCTGTGGCAGCCAGGCCTTGGGAGAACAGCAAACCCTGCACCAAGCTGTTCCCAGACCCTGACTCCCATGGGATGAATGGATGGACAGAGGTGTGGTTGTTCTTGGCTACATCCTTCACTGGGTGTTTGAGGTCCAGCTGGGGAAGAGATTTTTTCCAGTTTATTTTGTTCTTCAATCTTGCAGACTGTCATTGGCACAAATATGAGCTTTAACAGTGCAGAGTACCCCAGTGGCCTCTGATTTGAGGACATGACACCCCTGGGTGCTCCTGCACTGATAACTTGAAAAACAAGCCTCCAAAGCATTCGGAATAGTCTGGAGAGGTCAGAAGGGATGTGGGTTTAACAGGGGAGATAAAATCACCCTTGTTAATTGTGTATCTCCCTCTATCAAAAACATTTACCCTGGATCCTTTTCAAAGTCTTTCTTTTCTAAAACAAAACTGTTCAAAGGCTGAGCATGTTTTCTAAACCAGGGTGGCTGCATTTATTGTTTTTGCCAAAATCTTCCTGTTTATTTATCCTACTTTCATTCCTCTGTCGAGTTTAAAACCTGCCAACAGTCCACACCATGGAGTGTCAGTGTCAAGAGTTTAGTGAGGATAAATCTGATACTGTGGGCCTGGGACAACTGTTAGAGCACACTAAGCATTTCTGAACATTTTATGTGCTAAAGTAGAAAGTACCAGCAGCAGCTGTAATGAGAGACAAAGATTGACTGGGATAAGGACGCTGGAATCAGCATTCAGGGAAGCACAGTGAACAGAGGGATTTAATGTTGGGATGACTCTGCAGTCAGGTTTCATTAACAGGCTACTGCTTTAAAATTCTCCCAGAGACTCTATATCAATTGTTTGAAATTATGAAAAGTTTGATATCTGCTCAGTTGTCCTCCCCCCTCCCTCCCGCTTCTCCCCCAAACCCAGTTCCCCCAGTTGCTCTGACATCACTGGCCTGGTTCTGCTCAAGGCCCAGAACACCAGTGGACTGAGGCTCAGCTGATCACCCCTGGGCTCTGCATCCAGACCCCAGCATTGCCTTTGCCAAAGCCAAACTGGGCCTAAAGCAGGTCAATAATACTGAAACAGATGGGTTTTTCTCAGGAACATCAGGCATTCCTGGCCAAATGCAAGGTGCCCAACGAAAATTCAGCCTACCTTGGGCTGGAATCTTTTTGATTCTCAGAGAAATGAGACAGGAAAACGTGTTTGCTCCATGGCAGAACGTACTTCCAGATGATTTTTCTTCTGTCATGAGTGTGTTGAGATAATAAATACACTTATTGTGTCCTGTCCCTTGCACTGTGACCTGACTGAGCTCTCCAAAAGATAACTTTGAATGAGTAGCTACTCAGCAGTTATGTAAGCCACATTTTTTTCCCAGGATTATGCTTACAGTAGCAAGGACTTGGAGGAGAATTGTGCAAGGCTGTGCTCCCCAGGCTGAATTTGACTGGGATGTTTTCCATCTCACTGTCTTTGGGATGCTAGAGAGAGTGTCAGGGCCAGCTGAGCGGCCTGGCCACACATGAGGGGACACAAACTCCAGGAGTGTGTGGCTTTGGCCTGGGAAAACTTATATTACTTGTATTTTGTGTTTAGAAGTGTTGAAACCCATGAATTCCTGATCCCAACCTCTTGAGTTCTCTGCTTCAGCAGAATATAGATACCAGAGGGGAACCCAAGATGAAACTCCTGCTGCACAGCATTCAATCTAAAATGTATTAAAGCAAACTGTGAATCAGTCATAAGCGCCAGAAGGAAAAATAACCCTTTTATTTCTTTAATTGCAAAAAAATTAAAATTATAAAAAAAGAATCGCTGTGTGCCTCATTAAACACCTGTGAAAGCTCCTACAATGCCCTGGAGCTCCTACCAGTTATGAAGAGATGTGGTCATGAGACAAATGGCAAAAATCAGGCCAATTTGTCATCTAGCCCTGAACACACAGGCAGGATTCCTACATGGACATAAGAGTCTATTAAATTTTCCTAGTTAGAGCAAAATACTTGGGCTTATGGCAAAGCAGTAGGAGCTGCTACACAGCTTTGCAGGAAGTGTGGAGTCCCTCCTGCACAGGGGGATTTTATTGCAATCCTCTCTCTTGCTCCAGGCTCCTCTTCAAGTCATTGACCCCAAAATTTAGACTAATAGGAACTGGCTCCCTCTCACATAAAATAAACAGCTCCAGTAATGATTTCCCAGCTCTTTGATGCTTTCAGGATTTTTCTACCTCTGCTTCACCCAGTAGGAGGAAAAAGCCTCAGTAGGTCATTGAGGCCTTGTGGCTGCTGCAGGATTATCCTCTGTGGAACCTTCTAAACAACTTTGGCACTTTCAGAAAACTTTGTGAGACATTACTTAACATCAGCCTAACTTTTCCTCCAATTTCTACTATTTTCAGCTTCATCTGGCAGGAAATCTGACACAGGCCAGGAAAAGGGGAGCTTTTAATGGCAATTTTTGTGTTCTCACGTCCCCCTTTGCCCTGCCCCAGACAAGACACAAAATCGAGTTCTGCAAGGACAAACGAGTTCTCAGGGTGGTCACTGTGTCAAATGCAGTGAGTTTGGGTCAGTGGGCAGTTGTGTTCCAGCTGAATGGCACAGTATTTCCTAATCCCCAGTACTGGGCCATGGTGAGGACGTGGGCAGCCAGCCAGGTCTGGGCTGGGCCAGTCCCAACTCTGAGCAGATCTGTCAAAACTGAGCAGCTCTGATCACCTCCAGCAGCTGCAGAATTCAGGAGTCAGAGGCAAAACCCCTCTTTTTGCAGAGGCAAAAGCAGTAATGAAATACCTTTTGGGCAGTGCAGGAGAAGCACTGAGTACATAGTGGCTGGCTTAGCTTTTAATGAAATTATTTCATTACAAAGCCATTGCTAACTCCTGTAGCTGCATAATTGTGTGAGTAATCAAATCTAAGCAGTCAGAAATTGTTTGTTGGTCGGCTCAGGGAGGATTTCTGTCTTACACAGGGCACTGACCTGGCTCAGGACATCAAGGGGCTTTTGCTTTTCCCTGGAGCACCAGGCACTGCCCATTCTAAGGCTGAGCTCTGATGTGCTGCAACAATTTCCATGGAGCAAATGGGATCCCAGGGGCAGATGGAGGAGCAGGGATGCTCCCAAAACACAGCCCCAGCATATGCACATGCTCTGCTGCTGAACATAAGCAGGGCAGACACAAGTGTCAGTACCAGGAGCATTACTGGGCAAATACAAACCCCCTTGGACAGCTTTGATTAGGAAATGCTCTTAGATGAAAGGAACAGTTTTGGAAGTTAACTGTGTTTT
This sequence comes from Serilophus lunatus, assembly GCA_013399895.1. Lineage (NCBI taxonomy): Eukaryota > Metazoa > Chordata > Aves > Passeriformes > Eurylaimidae > Serilophus > Serilophus lunatus. The sequence goes on from VXBA01000657.1 coordinate 558,230, forward strand.
GGTCTGCTAAGACAAGAGTGACAAAACTTGCTTCTGACTTAACTCACCAGCTTTCTGTCTTTGGAGCAGATACTAGATATCAGCATTTAGAGGTCCTTCTTCAAACACCAGCCTGATTTCAGTGGTTGGCTATTCCCAAATATCCAATCTCCTGACCTATGAGGCAGAAACTCAACAAGAACAGCAAGGGACTGAACGTTTCCCATTGTGTGGCCAAACTAAACCCTAACAACTTTTCTTTCTCCCAGCACTCACATGTGCAGGCTAGGGGCCAAGTTAAACTTTCAAGCTTCTCTCAGTCTCCACTGCCAACTTCAATACCTGGCAAATTGGGAGCCAGAGCATCCCTGGAATTGTCTGATACAAGTCAACAGGACTGAGCAACCAAAACTAAGTTCCAGAAAGAAACAATGAGGCAAAATTGTGGGAAGAATTTGTCTCCAGAGAATCTGTGTGTGTACAGAAAGGGGTAGCTGCCCAAGGTATAGGATGCAGAAGATGTGTTTCTCTGGACAAAGAGGACAAGCTTAGATTGTGTGAGCAGAATGTGCTACAATTTTGTTGGGGTTCTCAATGTTAGTTTTTATTTTAGAATTTCTGCTTTGCCACTCCACAGGTTTGGTTTCAATGCCTTGTGAAGCCTAAAAACACATGAACAGTAGCTTTGCTCTGTAATTTCTGCCTTTGCTCTGCACAGAACTCCAGTTCATTCTAGCAGGCAAGACACATTGGGCTGGGTCTTACAACTCAGGGGTCCTGAATTCATTCTTAGAGACAAAGCTGGAGATGCAGACATTCCATGGAAAGCCACCAAGCAGCTGGCTCTCCCCCTCCAGCTGATCAGAGCTGCAGCTCTGTGTCGTGTGTGAATTGGGCTGCACATGTGAGCTCCTGCCTGGGAGAGCCTGGCTTCGCAACTCAGAAACATGGAGCGTCCTCTGCTCCACACACTCCCCCAAGGAAGGGAACTACAGGACAGAAAATTCACAGATGGAGCCTGGGCTGTGCACAGAACATAAACCAGTGTTCTACTCCAGACAAAGCACTGCACACCCAAGACCTTTCCAGGATCAGCAAAACCTTTGAGTGAAGATCCTGATGCTGGTTCTGTGGTTCTGCAGCTTGTGGAAAAGCTGAAGCTTTTGACAGCTTCCAGGTTCAGGGGTAACATAACACAGCTTCTAAAGCCCCAGCAGCAGAGCCCACCGGGGCAGATTTGCCCTTCCACAGCTGAGAGGGGCTGGGCCTGCTGTGTGGGACCATCCTGTCATGCCAAACACCTCTGTGTGCCATCAGCAAAACATGACAGCACACACAGTTCCTGTCTTGGATCTGATGTTTTCCTTGTCAGGGCTTTTGTCCCCCTCCCTCCAAATGTGTCTCTTGGTCGTTGGAGCAGGAACTGGCTTTTCCTTCTTTCTAAAGCCCCACAGTGAGTCTGTGACCAACTGCTGGGAGCTGCAAGCTCTGCAGCAGTGCCAATAAAACAAGGTAATGAATCCTACAATTATTTGATTCTTCTGATTTGGTTAAGTGTCGTTAAAATGTAGCTTTGTGCTACTTGAAACACATGTGAAATATCCACAGGAGATGCTTGGGCACTGCCTGGTTTTAAATTCTTCCAGGCACATTCAGTTCATTCTGAACCTCAGGGGCAGGTTGGATGGAGCTCTGAGCAGCCTGGGATAGTGGAAGGTGTCCCTGCCCAGGCCACGTGATGGAACTGGATGATCTTTAAGGTTCCTTTCCAGCCCAAACCATTCCATGATCCTATGAGACATGGGCAGTGCTGGGATGAGTCTGTGCGTGAGGCTTGTTCCAAAAAGCTGCTCCTTCAAGGGTCCTGAGCCAAGGGCAGAAGCTCAAAAACCATTCTTACATTGGGATCCTTTTGAAAACCAACCCTAAATTATCCAGACCTCTTCTCAGGAATTGCTCAGATGAAAGAAACCAAGGTTAACAGAATATTATTCTTAAGGCAGCTTATGACAGAAAGTGCCTTTTTTCTTCTCCACAACACTTGCTGTTCCTCAGGGTCACCTTGGGATACAAATTCTCTCTACAAATCAGTCACTGATGCTGCTCCATGTGCTAGAATTTGCTTCTCTCCTAGCACCTCCATGTCCTGTGATGAGGGAAGGCAGCAGGAATTGAAAGCTGCAGCAGGAATTGAAAGCTGCAGCAGTCACAGACCAACAGCTGGAGCCCTGCAAAGTGCTGCCCTTTGCCAGGGATTGTGAAGGGCTGGGAAATATAGGAGAGCTTTAGCCCTGCACTGTGTGCGTGTGTTCAACACACACTCTTCCTTTCAGTATCATTTTAAATTACAGTCTATCATAGATTACTCAGTATTTCATCCCTTATTATACTTTAAGAAAAGTCATAGCCTTTAGTTCTGCTTCCAGAAAACTCAGATTTTTACTGACCTGTGTCAGAACAATGAGGGAGAATATTGTTGTATGTATGGGGCAGTTGCCTTTATCACTAAGAGAACTGAAATGTGGGAAGATAAAACGACATGGCAACAGAGCTCCTGGATTTACTACTAAATCTACTTTTAAAACACTGAGTTATTCAAAATAGCTAATTCAGTTCCCTTTTCCAATTGAGTCACTGTCTTACAGGGTGCTGCAAAGGGAAATTGAGATGCTTTATATATTTTATCTTTTTTCTAAAAAATCCATTTTGACCATTAATTGAATATAGAGACCAAGCCTTATGGAGACAGGTGGATATATTCCCTTGTTTATTCCCCACAGGAGGAGAGCTGTCAGCAGGAGCAAGGAATCCATCCTATCTGACCACGAGGTTGTCAAGTACCAGCCAGCAGTGCAGGTAGAAGAGGACACCATGGACTTCCCACTGGAAGACTCTGTTCTGCTCCCTATGGATCCCACCCTGGAATGCCACAGCCCCCCCCCAGATTACAACTCTGTCATCCACTACTCAGCCCCTCCAGTGTAACCAGACCAACACTGGTTGCAACCCAGCCTTCTGGATCTCCTTGTGTCTCCAGACCTGGATAGAGCCTAAAATGGAAAGGAAATCTGGTTCTAATGGGAATAGAAACATTTTAAGAGCATCTTTCCATTATCTTTCAAGGCCTGTTGCAACACCTGCAGCAGGTGAACATTCTGTCCATCAGAATCATAGGTAGGAGCTGTAACCCTGAGCTGCTGCCACTCCTCCCTCCCTGCCTGGGGCTGTTCTTTGGCACTTGCAGATCCACAGGTTCCCTCATTCCCACTTCACTCCATAGGAGTCATGCCAAGCTAGTTGTGAACACAAGATTCAAGCTACCGGCCTGGGGCTTGGTTAGGCCAAGCTTGGAAGTGATCTGTTGAAAACAACACCCAAACCAATGCTTTGGGATTGCAGAAAAGCCAAAATGGGAATAACCATTCTTAACTTGGGATCTCACATCCTGTAAATAGTTCTGAAATGTTTTGAAATGTAAGATATTTTGGTTACAATTTGAATTTAATCATTTCAGCTGGGATACACTTCTAAAAATGGTGTGGCCAAGAGAAAGCAGAGAGCACTTGTGCACCAAGAGGCAGGATGGTCTTTTGTTTCATCAGTGGTTAAATCTGCTTCCCTGGCCTTTCTCCTTGTTCAAACAGGAGTTTAATTGGCATTCATGCAATAGGGAACCTTGCTGGAGATGCAACTGTAATGATTGTGAGGAAAATCACTGCCTTAAATAAGAACCTTCTTAGCCGTTAGCAGAATTTCTCAGCTCGCATGCACATGTTGGTGTGAATGCGCATAAAACACTCATTGAGAGCAGGAGGGTTGCACACAAACGCATACAACCCCCACTCCCGGCAGGGCAACAGCATTTTTAGGTTTTCTTTCTGCACACAGGCTATTTACTAAAAAGAGACAAAAAAACCCATTTCCTTTGGATTCTGTGGCAAATGCCCAGCAGTTTGATCCTGGGATTAGGAGCCCATGTTAAGCTACATCCTGTGTGACACATTTATCCCTGACTGTCTTGCCAAGCTAAACACTGGGTTGATATTGAGTGCCTTCTGCATCCGAACCCTTCCTGGGTTCATGGTAATCCAAGACTGGAGATGCAGCAGGACTGAAAGGCTCATAAATTCTCACATGGGAGGAATTCCCAGTGTTTCACCCTGTGGCAGGGGCTGTTGTTATGCAGGTCCCCTGTACAGCCTTTGCATGCTCACAGCAGCTTCAAAAACCAGCAAATAACCCTTATCATTTCAGCTGCTCTGTAACAATCAGAGCTGATTTTAAATATTTAGGAAGGGAAGAGTCTCTATGTTGCCAGTAGAAAAAGCAAAGATGAGAAGGATGTTTATTGACAGTCAGGACTGAAACCTCCTGAGTTACAAACCTGGTTGGAAATGCCTCCCTGGGCAGTTTCCTCCAAGATCTGCACAATTCTTCCCTTTTCTTCCTTGATTTGACTTCTTCAGTGAAAAAGACTTTTTCTTCACCATTCAAACTAGAGGAAATCCTTGGAAAGGATCATATTCCCTTGGTAAAGGCAGCTGAAGGGAGCTTTCCTGGGTGAGTGGTTACAGTGGCCACGCTGAAGGAATCACAACCAAGCCTCAGGTATTATCCAAGGGGAAAACAAGTGTCCAACCCCCACCCCACGTTAACTGTGAACACTCGGGCTCCTGAGGGATGGGCTCTGGGAACTGCTCTGCTCCTTCTCCTGGCCTTGGGAGTGGGTGCATTAAGGAAATCATCTGCAGCCCCTCAGGAGCCCCTGCTCGTAGTGCACCTGCCAGGTGGGTGAGGGCTGGACTTTCTTTGTGGTCATTTTGCACTGCTTTGTATTTTAGTACCTGTGTATTAAGTAGAGCTGGTCATGTAAGAGAAGAAACTACTGGGAAAGAATTCATGAGCCCCAGAAAGCTCAAACACTTATTATCTATAGCTCTGATCAAGTAATCAATCACTTCTTACAGAAATAATTTATTCAGGAGACAAAAGGAAAAGAAGGTGCAGAGTTTGTGTGGCTCTGCTGTCGGTGAGATGTTGGTTACTGTGCAGGGTAAGAACACGACAATGTTTAAACTTATAAACTCAAAATAAGTTCATGTAGGGCAAAACCCTGCACTTGTGCTCTGGATTTTGATGAAGACTGGGAAACACTGCTGGGAAGACTGCTGGGCACCTTCCCACTCTATGGAGGAGGAACTGTCGGGGTCTCTGGGAGCACAGGCACCAGGAGCTGTTTGGAGCCCCACAGACACCGATGGAGCACAGGGAGCAGGTCCCATTCTGGCTCTCAGCACCTCACATCAGCCTCTGCTGCTCCTGGGAGGGTGTGAAACAAAACACAGGCTCTTCTAAAACTCTGGCTGCACTGAGAGCCCCTGAAAACTGAGGGCTCCTCCACAGCACCAGAATCAAGGACACCTCCAGCAGCACCGACAGTCACCTCCCCTCCAAGCGCCCCAGAGATGGTAGGAACTGACTTTTGGGCAGCTGTTTCCAGGGTTTATTTCAAGTGGAAGATTTTTTTTTTCCTCCTTATAGTAAATGTAACAAGCAAAAGTATTGCCTGAAAAGTATTATTGAACATATGTCTTCTATTTTATTTACTAATATTTTGTTTGTCCTTTTTCTCTTCTCCCTTAATTTAATTATTGTTCTTTTCTTACAATGATGTATATAATGTACCCAGTAGCAACAAATATAGTGATTCATTTATATGGTAATATTTGTAACATTTTAGTCCAAAAAGAAAGAGCTCCCCAGACATAACAGAGTTAAGTATTGTTACTAAACATTTCACTAACGCTTGCAGGCCAGGCTCCAGTTTACAGTGCCCCCCTAGTGCCATTTCAGAGCACTTCCCTTGGCTGTGAGTGTCTCTGCCTCTCACTTTTTCTCCACATTGTTTAGTTTCAGTTAGGAAACAGGGATCTGGAGGAATTTGGCAGGTTTCTCTCATTCCTGGAAGGGTCATCAGGCAGCTCATGTTAAAGGCAAGGAGTTTTAATTGAAGGCTGGTGGATTGGCCAGAGGGTCAGAAGGGGCAAATTGCTTAAATGATGGGATGTTTATTATTTTTCAGACTTCTCAGGGATTTTCACTCTTGTGTGCCGCCTGCTTTATGTGACCTGGCTGAGCTCAGTGGTGTCTGTGTTAACATGGACCTTTGTTCCTTTGATGGTGCTCTCTCCTCCTGCCCTGGAGATTCAGGGCAAAGGAGCTCAGAGCTCACCACCAATTCTGTTGTCTCCTCTCCAGCAATCTCCTCCCACTTATGTATCCAAGGATAAGTGCCTTCACCTTCATGTTATTGTTCAGGTGGCTGTTTGGAACAGCCTGATTTCCTCTTCCCTCTTTTCTCTGCTTCTCATCTGTTCATATTTGCCCTCACAGTCCCTTTGAATTGCTGTGCTCCGCCTTTCACTGACACCAGGTATGGGATCGTTTCACTCTGCTGTTTCCTGTGCATCCTGTGCTTGCAGAGGCTGAGCTGGATACTCCAAAGTAAACTCTTTTTTTCAGTGTATAGCCAAGGAAAACTTGTTTATATGGGTTTGTCTGGAAGCCTCTCTTTGTCCTTCCCTGAATGGGAGAAACTTCATCTATTGATTTTTCAGTATTGGTGTCTGGAGCAAAAGGAAGGTCTGTGACCATGTGAATCTGATGGTTCTCTGAGTCATTTCCTCAAAGAATGAGGTTTCCTAAGGTCCTTCGAAGTTATCCTCACAAGAAGGGCTTCCTAAACAGGCTGCTGGGCCCACAGTATCTGCTTGGGGTATCAAGGAAGGTGAGATAAACCCCAAAGTCTCAGTAATGGTCCCAGATGAACCCCTTGAAAGCTGAAGGTGAACACATTTAGGACTAAACTGCTCTGCTTGATCCACTAACACAAACCCTGCCTGGCAAAAGCCAAGGATACCCCAGAGTGTCCAGGCATTTCTTTCCTTGTAGTCACCCCTTGTGCACTGCAGGAATGTCAGTGGCCAGGTGAGCCTGGAAGTGGCCGGTCCAGCTGATGACTGATCTCCTCAAGGATCCTTCCCTGGAGTGTTGTTACAGGGTGGATCTGGCCTATTCCAGCTGTGGGGATGTAAGGATTGTAGGGATGATGGTCCTCAGCTCCCACCGGCACCAGCTGGACACCACCAGGGGCTGTTTGCAGGGGAACATCTCCAGCCAGTAGCTACAGAACAAGATACGGCATTATTGGATTTTCCTGAACACAAGAGTCCCCCGGGATCAGAATCACACTCAGAGATCAGCCTGGAATGTTTTTCTTGCCACACAGCGAACAGAAAACACAGAAAGTAGCAGTAATTCTTTTGTCCCTCACTGCAGATGCAGTGGCCAAACCTGGGATCCATTTTCTGGGTTTCGACTACACAAAAAAGCAGAAAGAATTTTGCCAAAGTCATGACACAGGCACCATCTCCCACAAGTGAAAGTCAGGGAGGGGGTTGGGGTGAGAGACCATGTAAGTGTTGGGCCCAGGCACTGATTGGTTTGTTTGACATCTGTTGCTTCCATATTTTGTTAACACAGAACAGAAATCTCGCTGGACTGGGTCATTTGGGATATGAACTGATGCCACCAGGGTTGTGGTTTCAGAAGAACCAGTGTGTGATGCACTGAGCAATGTCCTGTTTTCCTGCCTAATCCTCCTGTGCCACAAGACCTGGCACATCCTCAGTTCTCAATTCATTTTTCCTTAGACCTTGAGTTGAGCTAAAAAAAAAAAAAACCCTGGGAAAAGCCAGTAACTCGGGACTGGCAGAGATAAACCACGTGCCACATAATACTCCAAACTCCAAGGGATGTTTGTCTGCCATGTTCCTGTCTGTCTGAAGAATGTATGCACTGAAAACAAGGCTTTCTTATGTAGTCAAAAATTGTACTGTATCTATTAACCAAAAAAATAAAAAAGATTCTATATTTATACAGCCCAGGGCTCCTTTGTGTCATCTCTTAGTTTGAAAAGCATTGTCCTTGAAGCAGAAAAAAAATAAATAATGCAACAGTTTTGAGAAATTTTTCCAAGGCATAGATCTCATTTGGATTTCCAAAGTTAGAACAGACTCTGCCATGCTCACTGCTCAGAGGGAACTACCCACTGTACTTGCTTAAAGGACTCCCAGGCCTCAGGAAACCATGGGCAATCTGCTGGAGAAATACAACAATCCGGAACAGTCCAGAAACACAGACACTGCTGTCTTGTTACTTTTAAAATAAATAAATAAATGGGGCTGAAAGAGAAGGTAGAATCAGAATTCTACATTCTAAAGGCAAGCCATGGTCACTAAAGCATGTAAGTACACAAGTCTGTGAAGATAATCTGCAGAACATGAGGGTATCTGGGGATTGTTCAGATTCAAAATTCCAGAAATAGTGTTGGATTTACCTTACCTTAATGTTCTAAAGGAACACAATTAAATATTTCCCAATCCACAACCACAACGGTGCTATTTATCGAATAAATTTTGCACTGCTGAAATACAGATTATTCCATGCTCCCCTTTTCTAGTGAAGGTTTAACATTTAAAATGCCAAGGGAAAAAAATCTCCCAACTCCAAGTGCAGCAGATCTGCTGCCATTCCCCTCACCAGCTGGTCTTTCTGGAACACTATTTCCCCTTCCTCTTTCCACTTTTGTGGCACAGTAGGTAACTCCCAGCAGGAAAAAAAAGTTTTTTGCAGATTTGTACAGACTGACAAACACCAGCTTCTACTCATGGCTTAAAATAAATACTGTTACTAGAAAAACAAAAAGTGTGTTGGACTTTTAGAGCCATTCTTCCATTACCAGCCTTAAAAGTTGTGTATTTTGTTAGTCATTAAAAACTATGAGGCACTCAAGTCACTTCAAACAGTTTAGTTTCTCTTCATTCCCTGTTCCAAATAGTCCTAGAAGTAAGTGTCTAAATTATACATGTCATTTGAAATGCAGCAATCTCCTTTCATCCCCATAATGAGCAAGAACATTCTTCTCTGTAAACTATGAGATGTTTTAGTTCCTTATATAAGGGATGAGTCACTGTGAGCTGCGAGTGTGGAGCCTCCTTTCTGGGCAAACTGATGTATTAAAGGGAGGAAGGAAAATATACAAAATTAACTCCAATTTGCTTTTAGCACAAAATGTGAATTATTAATCATGCAAAGCTTGAGTTCCACTGTTATGGAAAAGAATTTGAGGGGAAAAGTGTGGCACTGGGAATCCAAAAATGTAGGATTTCTCCTAGATCTCAGCCAAGGGGTGTAACTTCTCCATCTCTTACTTCTGCTATATGTCATGTAAAAGGTTTTTGCTTTTACAGCTGCAGCAAATAGAGAGACAAGATCAGAAAAGCTCATTCTAAAGTATTGAAAACTGGTGGTTTCAAGTGATAGAAATCCCAGAATAGGGACTAGCAAGGGAAAAATTTAGGAGTAAGATAAACAGATTTGGTGGTGGTGACATTAGAAAGGTGAGAAGAGAATCCAGTGATTTCCAGTCAGGTCCTTATTCCTTGCCCCCTAATCAGATCTGTGAGGATTTATAAAGTGCAAAGGCCTTGAAAGAGTGGAAACTGCTGAGGCCAGCTGGGTGCAGTGGCACACGGGATGTCCTGCTCTGACTGCCCTGGAATGAGCTGGCTCTGCATGGAGAGTACACAGAGCCCTACCAGAGCCATAAATCTAATGATTATTTCACCAGTCCTGGAGCCAGCTGGGATGAGTCCCAGTTGTTTTTTTCCAGCCTGAAGAGTTAAATTCATTAAAACTTTGAGAGGAGAAACTGCTCAGTTCAGACTTATACAGCACCTCAGGAACGGGAACACAGGGAATCAGAGTTATGGAAAATCACTTCACCTTTCTCCACCCACTGATACTGCTCCCTGCACTCTCAGTGAGGACTTACTCTATGTCTACACAAGTTTCTAAATACTCCCAACCCATAATCCCTTCCTTTCCCTTCCCAAACCTTCCTTGGCTGGTGCTTCCAAGAAATAACAAGACTGAAGGGCATTTCAAAACACAAGCTGTCAAAATACCAAATTCCAAATGTCAAGGTGATAAAGTAAATCAGGAGAGCCTGCCATACTCTTCCTTTGTTTTTGTCACTCCTGATATTTAGTCTGAGCTCATGATCTACACCCTGTATCTGAATCCAGCCTCTTCTTCACTGAGAAGAAGCAACACCCAGTAAAGAAGAAATGTTCCCTCTGAGCCCTTCACCTTCTGGGTCCAGAGGTTTTTCTTCAGAGGGTGTGTTGCCCACAGAGGAGAAAAGAGCTGGAGTTATTCCATCAGCCCTTCCCAGGCCTGTAAGCACATGGGGGTAGCTTTTGTTGAAATGAGAACTTACAACACTCTCTGAAAAATAAGGAATAGCAGTGACCCAAGGTGAGCAAACACAACTGTTTGTCCTCCTTTAATGCAGGTGATCAAAGTGGGTTTCTGCCCTGGAAAGAGGAGGAATAGATGTCTTCTCCGGTCTAAATTCATGGTGAGGATCCTAAAGGATTAAAGGATAATTTCTTGCACAGGGCAAACTGCAGCTGCACATGTGGTTTGCTCAGTTCAGTGGTTTCACTCAGAGCAGGGTCTGACCCATTCAAACCAAGGGGAAAAACCTTTTTCAAATACTGACATTAGGAACCTTAGGTACTTCATCAAGGACAAAACCTGCACTTGGGAAGGACTAAACCCTCAGTGTTGGGACCAACCTTGGGCTTCCCAGAGATCCAGACCCTGCTCTGAGCAGGAGGGTCTTGAGGTCCCTTCCAGCCTGAATTATCCATTGGTTCATCCTACTGTTTGCTCCTGCAGTGGAGTGACCAGGATAGCCTCCTATGTCACACAGGGCTGCCTTTCCAAATGCTGGGGATTTGGATTAGTGAGTGTTGGGGTCAGTGACTCACCTGGAGCCTCAGCACAGCTCTGGGAATCTTGTAAAGTCTGCTAATGGACAATGACCTTTTTGTTTGCATCAAAACAAAAGATCTCACCTACAAAAGTGAAACAAAACAAATCACATCATTCTCGTGTAAAAACAAACCCAAACTGGCTTTTCTAAGAAAACTCCCAGGCAATTTTATCTTATGATTTCATAGACACACTTCTGCCTTTGGCTTTTTGTTAATGCTGCTCTTCTTCACTTGTCAGACCATAAACAGTTCTCAGCATGCTCTCAAGACATCCATTTGTCTCACCTAAACACTGCTATTAGACATACCACACCTAAACAGTGGTATTAGACAGTAGCTAATCACATCCACTGTATTAATTGTGAGCTGCCCATTTCCCTGAATCTCTTCCAGAATCACATTCTTACCATAATCCTCTGGAAGGGCAAGTCTCCAAAATCAAATCAAATTTCTTAAATCATTACTGAAAGTTTTTAAAATACCTTAGAAAAGTCTTTTCCTCTGCAAACGAAGCAGGAATTTTATTTCTTCCAGGTCACATGGGGGAAAGAGAACCAAGCATCCACCAATAACGATTCAGACAGTTCCTTGTCTGAGTCACATCTGGTGAGTATTTCTCCTTTTTCCACAATTTTTTCTGTCCATAGTTGTTACTGTGAAAACTTTGTCATTTCCAGCTGTTCTCTCTTGTCTTTCTTTCTTCCCCTGTAACGTTGTAAAAGAAAAATTCAAGCCTGACAGCAGGTAGGATCAAAGAGACCAATAGCACAAGGAAGTCCTTGTTTTCCCACTGACCTAAAAAACATCAGTCCTGCAACTGCCCTGTGTAGCCTGTGCTTTCTGCCCTCCCAGGATCAGCAGTATTAGCATGACTTTCTAAAGCCAGGACTACACACCCACTGATCCTCAGGGCCAGCAGATTAAACTCAGCATCCCTGGACACTTTCCTTGGAGCAGCAGTTGCTTATTTTTAACCTGGACCATTGTCACAGTGAATTCCTCAAAATCCTAAAGGTTAATTTGTTTTTCATATCAAAAAAACCCAACCAACAAACAAACAACAAAAAAAAAACAACCACGAAAAAGACAGCCAAGAAGTTTATTGTTTTCTGGGAGAGTTTTGACCTTTTATTCATGTATATTTTTCCACTCCATCCTTCCACTGTTTATGCCCCAAGCCATGATGTCACAAGGGATCTCAGCAGGACTGCAAAGACCAGCAGGGGTAAGACAAGGAGAGCAGGTGGAAGGGGGTGAGAGTCGTGAATGTGGGGGGACCAAGGTCAGGGGCTTCCTTAATCTTGTCTCCTGAAATAGCTGAGCAGAACAAAATCCCTTTCCTCTGCTTCCCCAAAGCTTCTGAAACAAGGAACAAACCACCCTCACGACATGAGTCAAAAGGAAAGAGTAACACGACTTTAGAACCCCAGGAAAGGACAGGAGGGTGGAGTGGAGCCAAAACTTTCTCTCCCTGAGCACTGAGAGCGCTGGATCAAACTGTGAACGTCACAGACACCTCCTTGGCTGTGTGCTGGATTGTGTCTGAGCTCCAGGCTGCTCTGGAGGTGACAGCAGTGATTCTTCCTGTTGTCAGGATGACTCAGGGGCAGCTCAGCCCATTGCACTGACACCTCCTGACTCAGCATCCCTCCAATGAGATTTCCCTCAGTGCTGATGCAACACTGTTTGGCCTTGATGCCAATCTTCGACTTGGTGAGATCCCAGATGCCTCCAGGGTATTGTAATAAATGAGATGTGCCAACAGATTGCAAAGAAAAACCAAAGCTGCCTCCTTCTTCATTCTTTACATTTATACCATTATTCCCTTCGAGGAAGGAAATTGAGAAGAAAATACCTTCTGTTCTTCCAAGGATGTGCTGGAGCTGGCCATGAGGAATTGCTGCTCTCTGTTTTGGAAGTAAAGCACCCAGTTCTTCCTGCCAGGTCCTGCAGTGCTGCAGCAAATCTCCTCCAGGGAATTTCCCCTCAGAGCCTGCAGTTCTGTGTCTGAGAGCCAACACACATCCCAGCCAAGGGAAGAAAGAAAATCCTCAGTTGAGAAAGACAGAACAAAAACAGATTCCAGATGTACCCAAATTTTACCTATCTAAAATACAGGCAGAATTTTTCTGCAGACCTGAGGAGATCACAGCTCTTTAAGAAAAAATGTGATGCAATAGTGCCTAAATCATGGTAACTAATTCCCTCCTCCCAACATAATCCCAAGAGCTGTACAATTACCAATAATCTATTTTCCTCAGAGTTCATTTCATACACAGGTATCAGGGATTTTTTTATTTAAGCAAAACTAACTCCCATCCTGGCCTTTGGGAGAGGTACAAACCCAGTGACAAATCCTGTCACTTCTGATATACAAGGAAGTGAAAATGCCTTTGTGAGGGTTCTCCCAAAGCAACAAACCACCAAAAGAACCCTTTTAATCCAAAAGAGCCCCAAGCTGAGGAGACAGAAGGTGAAACCACATCTGGACAGTGCTGCTGTCCCAAAGCAAGAGGAGCAGAGCCAAGAGCCAAAGCAGAGCCCATCCACATTCCCATCTGCTTCCATGGCTTTTCCTGAGGCCATGAAAGGCCTCTGGCAAAATTTTAGGCCTTTCTGTAGCTGGTTAGTTCTTCTCCCCATCATCAAGGTGTGTTTGTGAAGCCACAGCAGAATGAAATTGGGAAGATGCTGCTGCAAGAAAATTGGAATCAGGTTGGCAAAACCAGTTCTTCTATTTAGAAATTAAAAGCTCTAAACTCGAATTTTAAGCATGGGATGGCAAAGCCATAAAGGAAAATGTGCTTTTCCCAGAGTGATTCTATACTTAGGAGGAAATGAGCATAAGATATATTCCAGATAAAGAAAAAAAACTCTCATAAAAGGAAAAGCTCCTTAGTGTTGTACTTTTATTTTAAAATCTGTGTCCCCAAAAGTGACACGAAGCATCAGATGAAATATTTCCAGCTTGAAGTTGATTGTTAGGGCTCTGTTTTAATGAGGGATGAAAGGGATTGCAAAGAGACTCCATGAAATTTTAACACAGCTTCAATATTTACATTTGCTGGTGAACAAAATTTGCTCACAGAGTGATTGAAAATGTAATAATGACACTTCATATTTCAATATTTTGGTTTGCCACACAGATAAAAATGTTGGCAAAATATTTTCTGCTGCTCACCTCTGGTTCAGGTGTCTCAGAGCTGAGAAAATGGGGAGAAATTGTGAAAATTGGTAAAACATCAAGTTTGATCAGTTCAGTGTAGACACTACTTGTATAAAGATGAGGAACTTCACAGGACAGAAAAAGCCACAGTACTTTTCTGGAAAACTTATGGATTATGTGTATGGATTTATGAAATTGCTACGACTTTTTAGTTTTTGAGATGAAAGAGCCTGTGGAGGGGAAGGTTTGTTCTGTATTAGTTGATGTCTGCAAAGAAAAAGTCCTTTAAAGATTTGCAGAAGGCAAATGAGTTTGGACTGGATTCTTTGAAAAAAAGACATTAAAATCTCAGTGTTTTTAAGACTGCAAATCTACAAAGAGAATTGAATAACTGACCTTTTCTTTTTTTAGGAATAAGTGAAAGGTTTCATCTTCACTGCACATCTAAAGGAAAAAACTGTCCCTTTGTGGCTCAGCTGAACTCTGCTCCTGACAAGAGACTCAAAAACCCACCCCGCAATAACTGGGGCCACTTCATTTGAAAGAGCTGAGGAATTCCCCTGACAGAGATGTGAGCCAGGGGAAAGGCTGGAGCACAATTCCCTGCCTGCTGGAGCCATTTGGGAGCTCATGTAAGGATTTGAAGGCATTAAAGAGCCCCGTCACCTTGTGTTGTGGCTTCTGCCACAGATGTTGAGAATTCCTCCCCAGATTTCCAGTTGGAACTGAAGAAGCCCATTCAGTTTGGGGTAAATTCACTCAGCTGATCCAGGAAAAGTCACCTTTCTGGAAGTTCTTCCCTTAAACTGATTTTCCTCAGATCCATTAACTTGCTTTTTAGTATTGGAGAAGAATTTGGTCATTTATAAACTCTTCTTATTGCAACAAGGCTGTGGCAGAGAATATTTCAGCATGCCACTAAGCCACCCCGATAATATACTGATTACAATTATTTTGTGTTAATTATAATAAAGAACCATGTGTCACTGTAGTTTTAGACATTTCATTCGTAACATTCAGATAACGAAGCAACGTTCATCCCATTTAACTTTTACTTCCATTCTTTCAGGCAGAGATCGTGGAATGCTCATATAACCAGGAAACCATTCACACTTGAGGAATAAAAGGAAATAAAATATCATTGTTCTCAATGGCACTTAAGAAAAAGGAGAGCTGGAATATCATAAATACCCATAAAAAGACCTGCCAAAATTCATCCCAAATTCAAGCCAAAGAAGAAATTTCCCTGCATCAACTTATTCCTAGTTTTGATACTGTTAAAACAGGATGCTGGAGGTTTGTCCAGTGTTACACCTGTGGTACAAACACAGGTCGAGTGGCTCAGAATATGAACCCCCTGTAAAAGTTCAGGGATTTTATTTAAGCAGATTTCTGTGACAGATCAATAGTGAGAATGTGCTTTCAGACCTCCCATGGGACACAGACCACAGGGAAGGAGCTGATCCAAAGATTCCAGGGAGATTTATTTTAGGGGGTGTTAAATACAGTTTAAGGTTGCAAAGCAGCACAGCAGGTACTGCAGCCTCAGGCTCCAGCTGTGGGACTGCATGGAATGAGGATCTTGGCAGCGTCACAGCTTTGGGGCTTCACTGACAGCTCTGAATTCCCTGATCCCAGATGGAGAAGTATTGGATTGGCAGGAACGGCTGAGAGAGCAGCATCTCATTGACTCCACATGAAGATGCTGCAAGTTCCTCCAGGACAGAGGCAGTGGATGCTCAGGTTCATCTGGGGGTTCCTCCATAAATCCCCAAGAACTGGTGTCTGTGGATCACAAGGAAACCAGGAGGAGTGATGGGAACACACTGATGTGGTGCCAAAGCTCAATACAGAAGTGGGTGAAAAACTTGGATAAAAAGCCTCTGCCAGGTCCAGATTGCACTTGGAATGGGAGAGGGAAGGCAGAAATAACTCACCTTTGCACTGCCCATCAGTGTAGACAAAGCTCTGAGTTCTGGCCTGCTCCTGAGCTCCCTAAGGCTCTTGGATCTTTACTCTGGAGCCAGAGGCCAGCAAGAGAAAATGCCCAGGAATGGCTGCAGGACACCCATCCTGACTTTCTCAGCATTCCCAAAATGCCAACAAGGTTAAGATGAGTCAGTGCTGGGGGATTCCAGGCTTTTAGAATGATCTTTTTGCAAAGAGAAAATCCCTTTAATTCAGGAGCTCAGAAGGCTGGTGTCCACTGCCATGGATGGAATGGGTGTGAGGGAATTCCACCCTTTCCTTTTGCTCCCACAGTACAGACACCAAAGCACAATGTTCTTGTTGCATCTCATTGCTGGCAATGCTTTTGTGAGGGTGCCCAGAGGCTTTTGTGCAGGAAAACAGCAGTTTGTCATTTCAGCATCAACTCCTGCCCTTGGACATTATTAAAATCCAGAACATCTTTGGAATGAGCACTGAAATGCGCTCTCCAGCAAACCCTAAAACTGCTCCTGTTGCTGGCAGCTATGTTCAAACAAGGGTGTTCAAATAAAAACCCTATTTAAAAAAAAAATTCAATTGAACTTTTCAACAGAATTAGGTTTTCCTGAAGTTTTATTAGCTGGCAGGTTCATAAACTACAACAGAAACAAAGAAGGAAAACCAAATCATTCTTTATGAGCTATAAAAAGGTAGCAAAAGGGACCAAAAAAAAGGGAGTCCTTTGAAATATTAAGTCTCCAAATGGTAGTTTTATCTTTCTGACAGTAAATGGCTTTTTGTTAAGGTTATAAACTCATAAAACACGGCGTAAAATGAGATCTCAGCTAAATTCCAAACAGCATTCCCAGCTCCATTCCCATAATTTGGGAGATTAACAACCCCCCCCCATCCATCCATACCCCTGGCATTGGCTTTTCTGGGATGCAGAGATCCCAGGGAATGGCAGTGAGCCCTGAAGGTCCCTCCTGGCCTTGCAGCTCCACAAATCAGCCACAAAATCCCGAGTGGCTTTATAGAACTTCTTTTTGCCCCTGGAAGGATCAAATCATAAGGGATTATTTTGCCTTCCCTCCTCCTGCATTTCTATTTAAACCATTTTCCTCACCTGCTCCCCTCCAACTGCCAGTGAGGGCAGCCCTCTTGAAGGGGCTGCATTCCAGAGCAGGGAAAATCCCCTGGTTTTCTCTAAGGAGTTTTGTAGAGGACAGTGCTGCAGTCTGAAAACCAGCAGGAAAATAGATTGTTTTCAAAGATTTAATAGAAACTCCTCTTGAAGAGCAATACCTAATTCACTGTCTCCCCCAATCCACACACTTCTGGTACCTCCAGGATCACAGGGGAGAAACTCTTCCAGTTGCTGCTCAGCAGGAGAAACCATTTGCTTGAAATCTTACAGGAATATACTAAATATATCCTGGATATCAGCCTGATTACGTGTCTCTGGACTTACTCAGCAAAATAATGCAAAGAGTGGCTTTTCCTTTGGGAACTGGTTGCCATAAACAGATGAAATTAAAGTCTGAGGTCAGACAGTCCTTTGACTGGGGCACAGGATTCAAATGTGTCTGAAAACACTCCCTGTCCCTAAAGAACCAAGAGCAGCTCTGAATCAATGTTTGAAATTAAGGGAGGGGAAGCTCTGGGTGATGAAAGAGGGTCACTGGTCATTCAGCAAGATTTACATCCTCTATCTATAGCCCCATATGGTACAAATAACATCACAGGCTCCTGCTCCCTCCCTGATGATGTCATTAATGCTAATACATTAATTCTTTTATGAAGCACCTGAGCAGGACAGTCTGATTGTGTTTGAAGAGTAGTTCCAAGCCAACCCCTGCTTTTCCCAGTTCCTGTGAAAGGCTCTGACCCTGCTTTAGCTGCACCCACATCTTTCCAGGAGCTCCTCTGGGGAAAGGAGAACTGGCAGGGCAGCAAGAGGCACAGACACTTCTCTGGTTGCTGTTCATACTGAGAAAATACATTTATCATCTCAGAAAATGACAAAATTGCATGGGAACCTGCAGCAGCTGCTTAAAGGAGTGCATGGAATGTTGATGTGCTGAAGCAAAGGGTCAGACTGTCCTAACTCCCCACATTTGTGCATATTCAGCAGTGACTCATGAAATTATGAGCCAGAGCTGGTGACCTGCAGGAATTCAGTAAGAGCCAAAAGAGAAATGAACATTTGTGTGGGCAATTAGAATGTCCACATTTAGAAGGGGTCAAAGAAATACAATATTAGGGGAGAAACAGAAGCCCCTTGGGATTCAATGTCAGAAAACATGAGGCAAACTTTCCCAAAAGTTGCTTATTACATTTTCATCCTCTTTGTAACTTTTTTGCACCTTTCTCTGAAACCTCTGGTAATAGAAAATGTTGTGAACTAAATGTAGCAGCAGCTGGAACATCAGAGGGGGTTTGGACAGGTTTGAACCCTGTGCTCTCATGTAACAAACAACTTCAAAATATTTACTGTGAAATGAGAACTGAAATCTGAATATCCTGGTACTGAACAAATAACTGCCTCAGAAGCAACTGTGTGTGCTTCACTCCATGTTCCAGCATGGAAAAATCCAGACACATCCCAGTCCCACTGACCTGGAATACTGAAGGAGCACTTGCAGAACTCCAGCACTGTGCTCTCCCTTTTCCCTGTCCCAGCACAGGGATAGACACAATTTTTTTAAGCTGCCTCAAATTCTCATTGCTAAGAGCCCTTAAAACTGGAGGCCACCACTTGGTCATGGAAGAACAAGAACACAGGATGATGTGATGCATCCTTGATGATATTTATCCCACCCTTAATGACAGTTTGGTTTTCTGAGCCAATCCTTTCTTCCATTGTGTTGAACTCATGACGCAAATGGAAGAGCTGAAGGAGAAAATCTCATCTACATGGTAAAGACTCAGCCTCACAAAGCTTTTAATATCACCTGCTCTGGGGCATTTCCAGGGCCTGGCTCCAGATCAGGACTATTTCTTTGGTTTACAGCTCAGGTGTGCTCTCAAAATGTAAGAATGGTTTGGGTTGGAAGGGCCTTTAAGATCATCCAGTTCCAACCCCCTGCCAAGGGCAGGGATGACACCCAAATCTAGACACAGTCCTGCTCTTTCAATATTCACCTACCTTTCCTAAAAACTGAGGCTTCCTCCTCAGGGATTTTCCTGCTAAAGCTGTTTTCCACATCCAAAGCCAAGCAGAGGAGGCAGGGTCTGGACATTTTGAGATCTCCCAGGAAGCTGAGGATAAATTTGGCAGCTCCCCAGGAATGTTGGTGCAGGAACTGCCACAACTGTGCACAACCCAAGTGCAGGGTCCTGCTGCCCAGGGCCTGCTCTACAAATCAGCTTCTTCATGGGGTTTGAGGTTTCATTGTTTCCCAAGCTGCCTTTCAGGGAATTGCTGTGTGTGTAATATCTGGTACACAGCGTGTTGAGGAAAGGCCAACACATGTCATTCAACAAATCTCTCTATTTGTTCCTCTTGAATTTGAATTTCCTGAACTACAAGGGACCCACAGGGCTCATCAGCTCAACTCCTGGCCCTGCACAGGCTCGTTCTCAACAATCCCACCATGTCCTGAGAGGATCATCCCAACCCTCCTGCAGCTCTGGCAGCCTTGGGGCTGTGCTCACTGCTCTGGGGAGCCTGGGCAGTGCCCAACCACCCTCTGGGGAAAAGGACTTTTCCTAATATCCAACCTAAAAGCTCCAATATTCCCTTGGATAAGGGAATGGCATGAGCAGCACCCATGGGGGGCTTTTCATACCACAGTGGAATAACTCAGTGTCCAAAAATTCTTATATTGCCTTCACTACAGAGTGATTCCCTGGGGGTTTTCCTACATCCAAAGCTTAAAATACCTTTGAATAGAACAAATTCACTGAGCTAAAATAGAGTTAATGGACTGTCTTAAGTTTATAAAGACTGCAGATTTCCTCTTACACCACTGTAAATCAGTGTGACCCAAGTAAATACGAAGCTCGGAGGAGCAGAGAGGAATCAGACCTTCATTTCAGGTTCTCGTGACCATTTGTTCCATGTGAACAACAATAAGACATAACCTGGTTTCAGGCATTCTAATCGACCAAGCTTTTTATTTTTATTTTAATTTATTCAGCACCCATAAAGTCTCCCTGTGGTTAATTAGGGAACTCACTGAAGCTTGTCTAAAGATTTTATAAATATGAACACATTATCTCTTATTGTATCTCCTTTTCCTGGCTATTAATTTCACAACAATTAAACTAAATGCTTCTTTAAAACAAAAAAGCTTCAAGGAAACTCTATGCTAAAAAGCAATAATTATTCCCAAGTTCATTCTTAGAGGAAATAGTAACACAAAAAGATATAAAACCAATCAAAAATGTGGGAGAAAGGGAAGGAATTTGGGAACAAGCTGCTCATTTTACACCAGTATAAGCCTTGCTGGAGGATGTGGTGTTACACCAGTAAGAACATTAACCTGAGTCTGGAAAGAGATGTGATCCCACCAGGAATAAAGGCCTTGACAGTCACACACGGAGCTCCCTTGACTTTGCTCTTTGTGTACCCAAGGTCTGCAGAGCAGAACAGATCCTGGGAAAACTGGAACAAAAATAATTTCTGGCTTTTTCTTGAGGTGAATACGATTCTCCAATAAAAATGAGAAAAAGGTCAAGTTCAAAGAGCTTTCAAAACTCAAAACAGAATAAAAAAGTCAAGGGAAATTTTTGGGTAGGTAAAAATCTCTGCTTGTCCTGCACTGGCAGAGAGACCTTCAAAGGAAATGCTCTTCAAAACAGATCAGTACTGATGGACCAAATCAATCCTGGCTAAAGCTGGGCCTGGGATGCTCCTGTATCTGTCAGGGCCCAGCACTAACAGCTGACAGGAACTGAAACACTTGTGAGAAATCAAGCTCCAGAAATCAGCACAGGGAATTCTGAAGGATGGTTCTCCACCAGCACATTTTAGCAAAGGCCACTGCAGGGTCTGGGGAGGTGTTTGAGGCAGGAACAGGAAGGATGAGAAAGACCCAGTGTTGATATTTACTTGCTGTGCTTCAGCACGAAGTAAATTTAGCTCTGAGAAGCCTGCAGAACTCCATGTCCCCAACAATATCGAGGGTCGAACTGTCTTAGGAATGAGGAACTGTTGTATCAGTGGAGAAAGACCAAAGATAACTCAAAGTTCAGCCTCTGCAACACAGTCACTCAGAGCTGGTGGATTATAAAACAGCCTCGCTGCTCAGCTGTGATTTTGCTGTTCAGAGATGGTTTTTCGGGGCCTCTGGCCCCGCCGTGCCAGGGTGGGACCCCCACCCCCTCAGGGCAGAGCTCCTGCTCTGGATCCCACGGGGCATCTCAGGCCCAATCCCTGGCACTGGGCCTAGATACTGCTCTGACCGAGGGCATTTAAAAACAAAACCCGTAAAAGTGAAAGGTACTCCAGAGAAATGGCCCTGGAAATCCCTGTTTGTGCCACTGTGAGTTGCTTTTGTAAAATTCCCTCATGATTTTCTGTGGAGACAGAATCTTTCATCATTCCATCACTGCTCAATAGTGGCACTGAGGGGGCTTTTCCAGGCCTTGCTGTGCTTTAATTGATCAACATCATTAAAAAGCCCAGCTCTTGCATAACTTCATCCAGAGAAGACTTCACCTCACTGGTGAAGTAACTTACTTGTTGAGGTGAAATTAGCACATTTACAATGAGGCCGTTGGAGAATGCAAAAAAAAAAAAGAGAAAAGGGAAACCCCATTTCTCTTCTAGATTTCTGTGGTGTGTTCCCCTTGTCTGGGCAGCAAAAAGCAGGAGCTGTTTGGCAAGGCAAGATCATTTTTCCCCAGTGCATAATGAAGTTTTCTATCCCACCAGTAGTCCTGTTACTTCTGGGAGCTCTGCTGGGTTCGATTTAAAGCCTTGGGAGAGAAAATGAGCTGCAGACACAATCCTGACAGCAAAATAACAATGGCTGAGTTTCTGTCTGTTCAGAGCCCACAGAATAAACACAGGCCTAATAATCTCATTAGGAACTAATTCCAGGAGGTGGCCATTCCAGTGATGACCTCACTGATAAACAATTCCAAGTATTTATTGCCTGCTTGGCCTGTACACTGGAAATATGAGATGAAAAAAGGAAAGAATAGGTTCAAATTTCAGTGGCATAAGTTCTACCACTGTAATCCTGCTTCTCTGCAATTTTTATAATCACAGGAGTGTTCTATTTCATTTTCCCCAAGGTGAATGGCACAAAGGAATCTGGAATAAAATGAATTCGCCTTCTTCTTTCCCTATTTTATCATTTCACTTCAACAGAACCATAATGCAAATATCTTATCTTCAGCACAGCAAATCTTTCTACCTTTTATTCTGCTTTACTGTGCATGTAGCCACATACACGGTCTCATACATACAAATTTAAACAGTGAGAACAGTATTTGAAGAACAGAAGAGCAAAATAAAATGAGGTGGGTTATGTAAAAATAGTCCTGATTACAAAGGCAAACAGCAACATTACCATAAGGGCAACACTCACTCAGAACGTGCATTTCTGTTAAATATTTTTAATAGATATTTCCTCCCATTTTCTTTCATTTCAGAAGCTGAATCTGAATTTGTTCTCTGTGTTTGCTCACAGAATAAAAATTTGTCAGAATTGTCACTCACTCTGTTCACACTCTGGAAAATAACTGGAGTCGTTACTGAACCGAGTGCTGACCTGGAACCAGAGGCTCGTTATTTAAATTTCCATATCCCTACTCACCTAATAGATGACTACAGGAACAAACACAGATTCCTAATATGCATATAAACAATTCAGCCAGGTTTGTTTCAGTGAGAACACAGTGAGTGCAAGGGAGGGATTGGGTTCAGCTCTGTTCCAAAATCTGTTACTGCAGCAACACCATTTACCTGACAGGACCCTGGGAGGGCTTAAATCCTTCTGAGAAGCGCGTCAGGAGTGAGAGGGCTGTGATCTCATGTCCAAAGGGAATATCTCCTTGTCCCAAAGCCCCTGTGCAGCCATCCTGGCATCCAGCAGCTGCTAGTGGCAACCAGCAGGAATTTCCAGAGGTTTCATCCCAGCTGTACAAGGATGTCTCAGAATGTCTCCAGAGCCAAAAGCATCACTTCCAGCTCCAGAGAACAAAGAAATCTCTGTAAAAAGTGATCTCTGATCATGGCCACAACCCTTTTTTCCTCCCTGATGAGCAAGTTCTGTTTCCTACACTCAGGGCAATCCTTGGAAGCAGAAAACAAACCAGGCAAACACCAGCTCCTGCTCAAAAAGTCTTTGAGTGCTATTTTCCAAATGGCCGCACCTGGCACTTGCAGCGTTCAGGGCTTTAAGTGGGCAAATGTTTTTTTCTTAAGCAAAGCAGCATTTCCCAAACAGAGGATCAAACGCTCTGCACCCACCCAGGATAAAATTTGGGGAACACTTGGGACAGGTGCCCTGCTTTCCTGAGCTCCCCCTTCGCTCAGGGGGACTTGGAATGTTCTTTGTCCTGGTCCGCTGGAGCTCCTCGGAGCTGTCCCGAGCTGCCACCGCTCCCGGGCTGCAGGAATGGCTCCGGAGCGGCTGAGGAACCCTGAGCGCCCAGGGCCATCTAATGGTGGGAAAGGGAGCGCTCCTGGTCCCGGGCAGGCTCCGGCTGGAACAGGGCGGGGGGAGCGGGGATGTGCGGACACAGCTCTCACTCCGGCACAATGCCAGAGATGTGCAAACCGCGCTTTATGGGATCATCGGGTTATGGGATCATATGGGATCATCGGTTGGGAGGCAAAAAACACACAAACAAACAAACAAACCCCACCCCAAAATAAAAAGTACAGAAGCATCTTTGAGGAGAGAGTTCCAGGTGCTCTGCCCAGCCTGAACATTCCTAGGAATGTCCTGTTCCCCCCACAGTCCTCCTACCCAAATTCCAGGGCTAGATGTGCCTGCTTAGTTTAATTTATGCTGTTTGCACCAGCCCTGTAGCTTTTTGAACAAGCGGTGACACACTTGTGGTGTGGTAACACACCCTCTCTGGGAGTTGTGTTCCACTGGGTCACTGCCCAGGGAAGGGATTCAAAGGGGACGGTTTTCTCTCTCTTCGTGAATCCAATGACCCAGACTTGAGATGAGTGTCTGCCAGTTCAAAAGGAATTGCTGACACAGGATGGCCCTTCCCGAGTGACAGAAATGCTTTAACTAAGCAAAGAAAAAGGTTGGGAAAGCAAGGAAAGACAAGAACTCCACCAGCTGATCAATTCTCCTTCTTTACAGTGCAGATCTATTCCAGATGCCTATTTCTAAAGGGAAAAGGTCAAAATTAATTAATTAATTAATTAATTAATTAATTAAATTGAAAGCAAGGCAGAACAAAGAATTTTAGCCTGAGATGAAGCAGCCCAAGCTCCAGCCCTGTCCCTTATTCCTCAGCCCTCATTCCCACATATTCCCAGGAGCTGTGCAGCTTCTCCTCCCACAGCCCTGGCAAACTGGGGCTGGACATGGGATTCCTGAAGGAGCTTTGTGACTGTTTCTTTCAGAGCTTCTGTGAAAACAAATAGGAATTAATTCATAGGTTTAGCAATACCTTATTTGCCATCTTTCTGCTGAACAATTCAGAAAGTCCAGCTCCCTTCCATCAGGAAAACCCCAGTTTTCCCGGGCCTGGAGTCTGGCTTTGCTTTGATCCTCCAGAGCTGTGTGTGGGTGGGTGTTCTGGGCATCACAAAATGTTTTATTACCCAGGTCAGCAGCTTTAATAATTCCTTTCTATCTATGACGAAATGTCCTCCTGCAACTTTGCAGGTGCTTCTGTCACGATGGACAAAGATTTGGAAAAGGCAACTTCATCCCTCAACTTTTGTAACCCCTAGGAATTCCCTGGGGAGAGGAAGAGAGGCAGGAAAGGTTTGAGCTTGGAGAAAATAACTTCTTAATTCAGATCTTCATGTTTAAGAAGCTGTTTCTTTCTTGTTATGAAGTATTATAAATATAATAAGCAATGGTTTTATTTTACATGTAACAAACAATCACAAAGTAATATAAATATAATAAACAATTATTGCATTTTATGAAATCAAGGTTAATGTGATCTGGGACCTACCCCATTATCTAATAATTAAGCAAATAATTTTTACTAGTTAATTTTAAAACATTAGCTCAAAATAAATCTGCAGCTGCAAAGAAAAATGATAACTTGAAACCTGTGGGAGCTGGTGAGGTCCAAAAAGGGCTGAATGCAAAAATTGACATGAAATCACACAGAAATAATTTTTTGAGGCCCTGAATTCACGAGGAACTTCAATTTGTTGGGGTTGGTTGTTTTTCAAAATTGTCTTCTGAATTGAAGAAAAGGGATGTGTAATATTTTATCTTCATGTTCTGGGATGGGATTTAAATGTGACCTGGGAATTTAAACTAATACAGTTTAATATAATTGTAGTCAAAGCAATGAAAATCATGTCCTGCCACCTGCCAAACTGGCTGAGGGCAAGTTCAGGTGGAAACTGCAGCATCTCTATTCACAATGGGCTTCTTTATTTAACTTTCTAAACTACTCTGTCCAGGACTTTGAAGTCTAAGCCTTAACAAAGCCTGTTAATTGAGTTCTAGGGATTTTGAAAAAACAAGCCATAAAGAGGTCTCTAAACTGACCTTATCAGAATGTGAGCCAGCGAAATGAAATGTAATTAAAGTAAAATGACCTGAAGAATATGGCTAATAATCTGTGCCTCTCCTCGGAGAACAGCTGGTGCTTTCTTTTAGCCCTTATTCCAGAATTTTCTGCAGTCCTAATCATCCAGCTCAGACATGACCTGCACTGGCAGGAGGTGAGATATCCCTTTGTATTTTGGGGCCACTCATGCAACAGGTAATGTTGTTGCAATGGAAGTTCATTGTGTTTAATCCCTGTGAAACTCAGTGGAGATTTTTCCTCAAAGATGGAAAGAATTAAAAAAAACATTGAGCAAAGCAGAGAAACTGGATTTCATTCAGATAAATCTGGGCCCATCTGGAATTTTGAGCTGCAATGGGCCTCAGAGGCTGGAAATGCAGCTCCTCCCTCTGGAGAGGACAATATGTCCATGGTCTCATCCACCACTGACTGGAGAGTTTAGTGATCTCTCGGGTCACTGGACAGTGCCAGAAATGGCTTTTAATTTCAGTCTAAGATGTGTCCAATTACTTCTGCAAACAGCAGGTTTTGCCATTCCTTCCTGGAAGACTCATTTCCCTGAAGGCCCCCTGGATCCATCCAAGCTGATATTATCTGGTTTAAAATAAAGCACAGGTTTTATTTTGGGCTAGGACTGAGCCCTGGAACTTCCACCCAAACCTTGTCCTGGGTTAGTACAGAGTGAGCTGCTTGTCCTGCCACATGGATCCCATTTGATGCTCCTCAGACATGAGGAGTCTTTAAACTGTTGGGGAGTGTGGCCTCGGTGCTAAGGGCACATATCTTGAGTCCTGGGAAAGGGGCCGTCTCAGCCCTGTTCACTCTCCTCCCCCCTTTACAATTCAAAGCACTTTAGTCTGTCCAGGTGGAAATATTCCTGACTTTGCCATTCAGTTTTCTTGGGCACAGACTAGAGAATGCTTGTCAAGTTTAGCCCTAATCTTCTGAGAAAAGCTGCCACAATCACCTCAGAGTAACTTTTGTGTTGCTGAGATGTGGAGTCGCATCTGAGCTGAGCTAAAAAAAGCCCAGCTGGGTTCGTTGTGCTGTTTAGGCTGGGAAATAAATCCCTGCTTAGCCCTTCTTCCCTAATTATGCAAAGGTACTTCACCTCCTGGGGTTCAGGTGTGTGCAAAGGCTGTGGCACTGTGACACCAGTGCTCTGGTTCTGTGCTGCTGACACTTTTGGGGCACTTCAAAATCAAGGGATCGGGAGTGAGCGAGTGATTTCATTTGATCCACTCACGATCCTGTGAACTCCACATGTCCCAAAGACACTTTGCAGCCCTTGCTGTCAGATGCCATACTTGGAATGTTCACAGTTTAAATGTCACTGTTTAATTACTTGATCACTTATCAGTATGTAATAAATTTTTTAAGTTGCCTTACTGGGAAAATTCTGCCTTCTTCACCGTGTTGCAACTCATTCCCTAATTATGTGGAGTCTGTCGCTGCTCCGTGCTGTGCCCTCCCGGGGCTTGGTACAATCTCACTGCAAGCAGGTAAAATAAACTGGAATTTTTGTGAGCTTTGATATATAGAATCTGCAAGCACTGCTTCTGATCTCTTTTGGTGGACAGCACAAGTGCATTGCAAACCACACACAAACCAGGGCTCAAAATTTGATATCTTGGTAGTTAATGAAAAATTGCAGCTTGGCTGTGAGAACTCATTGGCTACCAAAAACTGGAAAATAAGCTTGCCCACTGTATCTTTCAGTATTGAGTAACTTAAAAAGTATTTTAAGGTGTTTTCTTGGCAATTTGCAACTGGTATTAAAGTAATTACTTTCTCTTACCAAAGCAGGGATGGAATTAAGAAGAAATCAGCCCTTTCATCACAATATCTCACATAACATCAATGCCTCCTGGTGAAAGCAGAGGCTGATTGCCTGTGCTTAAACCCTCTGAACAAATTAGCTTAATGAAAGCCTTGAGATGCTGAGGATTTTCTGTCTGAAATTGGCCTCCTGTCATTTAACAAGCAACAAAACTAAGAAAGGTAACTTAAAACTTTGTGGAGTACAAAGACAAGATCTCTGTACAGGAATTGAAGTGTGTTTTGAGGCCCTGTGGATTCCAGCTCAGTGAGATGGGTTATCTCTCCTAGGTGAACATTCCAGGTGTGGCCGTAGAACTGGGATGCCATTGCAGTCTCCAGTGATTAATGCTCTGTACTTTGGCACCACTGCTGCGCTTGAGCCGATCCCACCTCCCCATTTAAATGCAAACGCCCTCTTTGGAAAAGCACTTCCACTGGCAGCAGTAAGTTTTTAGCAGGAGTTCCAGCTGCTCCCATTGTGAGGCCTCTTTATCAGGACAGTTCCTGCACAAAAGTGACAGACTGGGCAGCTCCTTCATCCTCTGGTGAAACCAAAATAAGTTAAAATAGCTCGTATAATTCCAGGTTTCCAGGCACCGAGTTCAACAAGGTGTTTGTGAATGATACAATTTATCCAGTTCTGCAGCTTCCCTAGTTCCAGATAAATGTGTTCCTTTCTCTGGAGGATTTTTACTATTACTCCCCTTAATGAACTGAATTACTTCTCCAGTTAAAAAGATGGGCATTTTAAGTGATCTGGGAGATTTCACATCCTACCAGTTCTTTCTTTGGCTCATTTTTCCCTCAGACTGAGCAAAGTGCACAGCAGTTATTATGTACTGGATAAAGGCCCTGTTCTGGGCTATGTCCACAAAGAAAGAGTGGTGAGGCACAATGGAGAAAAACTTAAACCTGGAGTATCAATTCCTACTTGTGATCCCAGGATATTTAAACTAAGTGACTTGACTAGCATCCCTTAGCTGTACTGCTAATTTTGTGTCCCTTTTGGTCCCCATATCCTTGAATTTCATCAGCACTTCAGAGTAGGGACTGTAAGTACAAAGGGGTCCTGACCCTACTGTAGCTCAAAATTAAATAAATACTGGCATATATGGTCAAATTTAGTAAGTATAAAAGAGATTTTCTTCTCCACCTATGTTCCCCAGTAGAAGATGTTGGAATTCTGCAGCAATTAAAAGGGAAGTGAGAGCAGACAAGAGAGTCAGATCAACATCAACATTGACCATGGCAAGGTTGTTAAATGAAATATAACAACTGAGGATGGTGGTAGAGAGGAAGAAAGGTCAGAATTTAACAAGACTTACTCAGCTCAGGAAGGAGCTAAAGAAACAAATGTCGTGCAAAGACTCAGTCCTCTCCCCTCCAGAATGATCCAGAGTCCTGCCAGTGCTTCCATTTGCTCTTCCACTGGTCCAGACCTGACATGCCATGAGATTTGCTGGGCCACTGGCTTAGGATTTTGTGCTTTGGGAATTCTTTGTTGTAGTCCCGTTCTTGCTATAGTTTCTAAATGAAGGTCATTAATGAAGTTCTTAGGCTGGAGAATTACATCAATTTTTTTAGTGCAAAGGAGAGCAAACACTCCAAATAACTCCACCTACAACATATCTGGCAGTTACTATTGTCAGCATTAACAAATGTTTCTCCAAAAGCCATTTTGGAGATAGCATTATGCAGAGAGATGCATAAATTAGTGACCAAAATTAGCTGCAAACCCAAGGAGCTGATAGAGAAGAATATTTCTTGCAGGCTGGGTCAGCATTTGACTGGGCTGAGTTCCAAAGAAGCTTAAGCAACTCATTTAATAGGAATAAGCAAATGCTAGAAAACAAACTGGTTGAGAAGTTTTGTTGTGCTGCACAGACACATCCAGCTCTGTGATTCCCACTGTAGCTCTGCTGTTTCTTGGACAATGATTGTGCCCATCTCCCAGGTGCAGTCAGCAAAGGAGCAGGTACAGACTTGACTGAAAACTATTGTCAGGAACTGGAAGAAATATTTCTCCAGATCGTACCTGTGTGACCCGTGTCTCAGTCGTGAAATGAAGATGTATCTGATATTCCAGGCAGGAGTTTTGCAGTGCTGATGCTTTTGTGCTAGAAAAAGAGATGGAATTTTGGCTTTGCTTTAAAAACCTCTTGAATGAGCTGAAATAAATCATCTTTCTCATTGCCTCAAGTGGTGGTTGTGACTTTGAGTGTTGTGGTTGCTTGTGTTCTCCTCAGAATTTGGGGTGGTTCAGGCTGTGAAGGAGTTCTGAACTCTGTAATGCCCAAACAATTCAGTGACTGGAACTTCCAAAGCAAGACTTGAAAGAGCAGAAAGAAAATAAAGTGTTTTACAAAAGGACCTGAATGCAGGGACTTGAGCAGGAGTGGGGGCTCTTTTCTGTGTACAAAGAGCAGCTCTATCATGAAAAATATAAAAGGGGAAATAAAAGGAAATGAGAAAAAACTTCCATGAGAGGGGAATGTCTCAAGTCCAGGATTTTCCTCATCCCAGCTCCAGACTGTGCCTGTGTTCTTGTCCCAGGCTGTCCAGGAGCTGCAGAAACAATGTCTCTGATTTTTCTGTGCTCTCTCCCTCCACCAACACCTGCTGACAAAGTGAAGCCAGACATGAACTAAATAATGGAAAATAATGTCTTTCTGAAAACCTGTCACTTATTTTCTCCCCGTTCCTTAATATCAAGCTAAAATAGAGAAAATTTATTCAAAATATACCCTGCTGAACTGCCATGTTCCCAGAAGTCAGTTGATTTTGTGAGCGTTGGGTTTTTGTGATTTGGGTTCTCTTGAGTTTTTTGGTTGGTTGGTTTGTGGAGTTGCATTTTTTGTTTTGGTGGGTTTTTTATTATTATTCTTTTTACCAACGAAGTAATAACGAAGTTCCTTCACACAGATATTGAAATTCCTTCCAAAGCCTTTCTCCTGTCACAGAACTCAGTCAACATTCAAAACCCACAGCAATGTCACATAGATGCCCTGTGAATATGACTGTAAATAAATGCTTAATGAAGGCATCTCTACCTACCTATGCTGAAAGCAGATTTTGCTTCTCAGACTTCTCTGCTCAGCTGAGTTACTCAGCCATGTGTAAGTGGTACCAGCAGACTGTTACCTGATTTAAATACAGGTATTCTGATTTGCTTCTCCTAATCTTGATCTTCAGTTTAAATGTCAAGTGGAAAAGTAACTTTGAGTCAAGTGGTATTTGAACAGTTTTAGCATTTTTATATTGCCTTGAAAGTATGAGGCAACACAGCCAGTCCTGGAGAGCTCTGGCACTCCTGGAGAGTGTGTGGAGTCAGTAAGACCCAGCCCCTGTTGGAAACTTTACCTTTATTTCCAAAACACCTTCATTTCCTCTCATGGGAACCAAAATTGACTCAACATTACTGTCTGAACCCAGCTGTTCCATCAGGCACAGTACTGGGACAGATGAGCACTGAGTCTACCCATTGTATCCTGGAGGAACACCTACAGCAAGAGGACATCTCCTGGAAGTCACAGGGGCACCCAGAGAGGCTTTCCTGTGTCCCCCACTGTTTGCCTGGGAACAACCCAGGGATGAGAATTCCCCGTGTGTTCCTGCCATCCTGCAGCCTGAGGACGTCCATGGGACACACACCCACTCAGATGCTCCTCAGGCCCCAGGATTCCTCCTGGGAGCCTCCCAGCAGCTTTGCTGCCACATCAGACCAGTTCCCCTGCCAGAAAGGGGCTGTGGCGTGTCCAGAGCCTCCCAAACACCTCCCCGGATGGGGAACAAAACACCTGCTGAACAAGGGCCTCCCTTCCAACCCTGCCCAGGGCAGAGGAAAGGCAGCTCTCCCTGGAAAGCCCTCCAAAAGGGAGTCTGGGCCTTGTCAAACTGTGTAAAGGTACGAGCTGTGAGCTCTTCAGGCACGGCGCTCTCGGCAATTCCCGTTTCCTCTCTCCCAGGGCTTCTCCAAGTGCTGCTGTACTGCTGTGACATCTGACTTGGAAGCAGCAGAGTCATGAGTGACACAGGTCCATACAGCCCCTGACATGGCCATTGTCATTATGTAACCTGGTGCCAGCCCACGTTTATTTTCACAAGCCTCTCTGTGCCCTCCATAAGCTCTTGGCAGCTCTTGGTGACACAAGCTCTGGGATTTGGGGACAGGAGACTGGAAAGGTGCATCCACAGGGTGCAGCCTCCTGTCTATAACCCTGTTAACAAGTTAATCAAGCTTTAATTTAAGATGAGGTGCAGAGTTTACCACCCCAGAGTTGTTTCAGGAGATGTGTCTCACTGTCTCCCTCGGTGAGCAGGTGAACACTCAGGCTCTTTCTCAGGAATCAGGGACTACAAGCAAAGCAGGGAAATGGTGTTGTCTCCTAAGAAAAGAATTTCCTAAATGGAAAAAACACCCTGCAAGTCTTTTTTTCCTGAGTCTCTGTATCTGTCTCAGTCATTTCAGCTCTACCCTGAAGAGTCAAAGTGTGTCTGTGCATGGAGTAGAGACATCAGACACTTGCACTGCTCAGTCCCTCACTGCTCTCTCTGCAGGCTTCCAAGAGATCCACGAGAGGAGGGGATTTGGGGGAATGACATCAAATCTTTGTTGGTAATGGTGCCAAAAGGTAACAAACACGAAGCAGATACTCCACAGCTTTTCTTTTTGTGCTGAAGATTCAGAACTGATCAGAACTATTTTGCATGAAAAATTGATTTACTGCTTTGTATCAATTTAATTAAAGGCGGACTTAAACACTTTGAAACATAAATTTTGAATAATTTCAAGTCTGAAAACTGAGGAGTTTTTTACTGTTATGTTTATTTTTACATTATTTTTTATATCAACAGGACTAGTGTTAAGAGTAACAGATGCAAAGTGGGAAGGTGTTTTAGTATGCAAGAAAAAAGCATCTTGCTATAGAGAAATAGAAAATATCCATCAAAATAAGTAGCAGACTTTGCTTAATCATTGTTATAGAACCTCTCAACTATAATGTTACTCAAAAAAGTAAAATTAAAAAATACCCAGCCAGCCCTTCAGCTTTAGTTGTGTGTTGATAAAAATCTCCAAATAAACTTAGCTTGTACATGGAGTCAGTGCTCAGGGTCTGATTTCTCTTTACCTGAGCTCCAAGATAGGCTGATGTAGGTAAGGACCAGCCTAGAGACTGCTCAGAGTCAGGGATCCCTCCTGATTTCAGCGCATTGGGCCACTTATGTTCACCAAGTCCAGACCCCTAGAACACACCAGACTGTGCAGGGTACACAGTCTGCACTGAGAGCAGAATTTGTTCTTCTACAAAAACAGTATTTCCTGCCCACATCTCTTCTGCCAGAAAACATGACTGCAGCTGTGTTCCCATGTTAGCTGGGAATAAAACCTGCTATTTCTCGTGTAGATGAACATTCATCTCCTCACATCCAAGTCTAGGGGGCTCAATGGGGGCATTACCTGCTGTCCTGGGGGAAGCACAACCCTTCAACCCAAAGGAAGGTTGAGATCAGCATTTAGAGGAGTGGCACCACTTTCACAAGGTTTATGGCACATGGGGGTGACAGGAGCCACATAAAGCAGCTCACAGCATTCAGTGACCATTTAGGAATAACTTTCCCTGTGGAGATTGGAGAGAGGTGGCAGGCTTTTCACATTTCAGTGAGATAACAAGCTCCACTCAGATAAAATCCCAGCGAGTCCTTACTGACCACAAGAGGTCAGAAATTCAACAGTACCTGTGATTCCAGAGGGGGGCTGGATATATTGGATTTTCTGTATCCTTAACCTTAAACAAATGATTGCTTCTCCTTCGATTTTCTTTGGAGATATAAGAGGATTTAATTTGAAATCTTTGAAGGGCTGAGCTGTGCCCTGGGCTGGCACCTTCTCTGTACCCCCTGACTGGTGATGTCCTTCCTGGCCAGCTTTAGGTGATGTTCTAACTCTGCTGCACTCCTAAGATGTGATATTCACTAAATTATGTTCTCTCCCAGTTTTTAACTCCCACTTTTTGGCTGCACTATCTATTAGTCTCTTTGGCAAAAGGAATTAAAGTTGCCAGAATAGCACTCTGAGATAAAAAGGGAAAAAAATATTTGTGATAACTCATCCAAAGATCAATTAATGTTAAGGCAGAAGACATTGAAGTGGGGATTTGAATCAGCCAAATTCTATAAAAACCCCTCTGAATTCCTGAGGACCCTTGTGGAAACTGCCAGTTGTCTGAGCTGCAACTGGAACTTTGTTAATGTCTCAGTGTGAAGGCTGAGCTGGTTCCTCTGTGGAAAGGCTGAGGGAGACACAAAAGTACAATTGGGAAACATTCCTTAAATCATTGCAGCCAATAATCTCCATAATTATGTGGTAAATGTTTAGCAGAACCTCTGCTCCACTGAACAAAATCTACAAACACTTCCCAGCGATCTACAGTGAGTTTAAGCCATAAAATTTGCAACTCCAAAGCCACAAGTCACAAATGTAAAAATTCCAGTTCCACAAGAGCACTAGATACAATATTAAAAGCTCTAATAGATAATCCAATCCAATCCAATATATGTGTCCTGCTGTTTGTCAGTGCAGAATGAGACACCTGAGCCCCCAGTTGCTGCACTTTCACTTGGTGCCAATGAGTTTGACTCAGTTTTGCATGTCCCAAACTGCCAAATCCTTGGACAAGAAGATGGTGATCAAACAGATCAACTATTGTTTTCCTGAGCTCAGCCAAGGGGTTGGGAGCAGGGGGTGCTGGGCACAGCATGGTTTGTATAATATTCCTTAACAACCTGCAGTGGAATAATGATGGCAGTTGATTAAAACAGATGTTTAAGTTTTCATAAAATAGTGATTTTCACCTAAGCCACACCCTGTCCATTTGGGCAAAAAAGAGAGGGAAGGAACAGCAGCATCCCTTTCTTTCCAAAGAGGCCTCAGCTGCCACAAGCACTGATCCCATCTGGGTGTGAAATCAAATCCTGAGGACTCAGAGCAAGATTGCAGCCTCTAAATCCTAGAAGAGGCAATCAGCTTTTCTGTGCTTGAACTATAGCTGGAAAAATGGAATTAAGCCTAATTGGTAAAGAACAGGTGAAGCTTGAGAAAGCTGACTTGCTGTAAAGAGTGGCAACTGCTCAGTACATAAAAAATAGGCTGGATTAATTTATTTGGTCTATAACTACTTGTGCAAGGTTCTGCCTTAGAAATGAACTTACTCCCTGTTCTTTGTTTGTGGAGACACAACTGGTAAAAATGAGCAAAACAATCCCAAATCTACCAGGAGAAACTGCTGCGCTCATTTACCCCTCTGGACACCCACAAGTATCCTCATTTCCTAGCAGAGGCTCTGGTAGCAGGAGGATTACAATGACATGATGTTATCCAGCATCAACTTCCCATTTTAGGAAAGTACCGCTGCCACTTCTGTCCCTCACCATCAGCAGGATCCCCACTGGCTACTCCTGACCCTTAAGGACGAGTCTGGGAGACACAAGGGGGGAAGTGAGGCCCAAAAACCTGCCAGGAGTGGGGGGTTACAGAGGTGACACAGCAGAGGAATCTGGTCCGATTTGATTTTTCACTAATTTGGCAATACTGTGGAATTCTGCTCTGTCGTGTTGCACTGTGGGGCTAAAGGCAGCCCTCTGTTTGTTGAGGGGTTGGAGTGACCAAAACCACTGCTAAAACACTGCTGCATGTTTTCCAGGGCATCCAACAGCAGGGGAAGGATGGGAGCCACCAAGCCCTGGGGAGGGAACTCCACTCCCCAGGGACACCACCGAGGGTGACATAGCAGGAGAGGAGCCTGGAGCCCTTCCTGCCCTCCCCTGTGAGAGGATGGCTGTGAGGATACAGACACAGAGCCTGCAGAAGCAGGGACAGGGCCTGGCTAATTCCAGCCATCTGCCTGTGGGTTATGGGAAAAGGAGGGGGAGGATATGGATGTGACTCAGCTCAGAAAAACAAGGAGCTCAGCAGAAGCTGAAATCCTACTGAGCTTAGAACACTCTTATTATGGTCCATTTCCATGATGTGAAAATACAACCTGAGAAACTCACTTTGACAGGAATTTGTTACAGGTAACACCTGCCCTCAAGCCCATTTCTTGGGCTTTGCAGTTTCTCCTTTAAATCCAGCACTGCTCTGAAGTCCAGCTCTCATTCCTGACTTGGAAGATGTCATAACTCAGAGATAACACCTTGCTCTCACCTGGACAGGTACCAGGTCTCCTTGTCACATATTTTCACACCCCCCCTGTCACCTCAGACAACCATGGGTGTGTTCCCTCCCCTCACATACATCTGAACCTGGTCAGGATCAGCTCCTGCCCATCAGAACCTGGTCAGGATGAATTCCTGCCCATCAGGCCTGTTCCCCACAGCACTTCATGGCAGCTGCACCAACAATCTAAAGCTCACACTTACACTTACTTTTCTGAACTACCGAATTGTCAGGAGAGTGACCCAAAAAAAACCCCACACAAACACAGCATGACTTGAAATATAACAGCAAATGATTTTTTGCCAGTGCAGCAGAACTATTTTAAGCACCAGTAGCTTGGTGTGGACTCCAGATACCTTGACAAAGCTTTTAAGAATTACCAGGCTCTGAACTAGAAGCTGTATTTTCTATGTCCTGGCTTGCAAGAAGGGACCTGCAAGAGCCATTCTGCTGCTGCTGGTTTCCTTACAGCAAAGGGAGCAAAAATATCTCCCATCTCCTCTATGACAGAGCAAATGTGCAGGGAAAGCAGTTCTGTTCTCTCTCCGTCCTGCAGGGTGGAAAAAGGGTTTTCTAAAGGGCATTAGAGTTTGCTAATTATTGTTAAATGAAAGCCAGTTCAAAATAATGGATTTTTTTTTCCTTTGCTAATGTTTACACCATGCCTGAGAGGAAAAAAAGGAGCAGAGTAGAAGAAAAAGCAAAAAGCATTCTGCAAAAGTTCCATTTTCTCTCTCATTCTCCCTCAGCAGCATTGGTATGAGCTGATATTAGAAAGGAATATCTTGAAAGTTCTTCCCCCCAATCTGTTTCTGAGCAGTTGCAGAGTGCAGGTGAGGTTGGGCTGGAGATACCACAGGGAGGACAACACCCACAGCTTCTGGAAACCAAACTTCTCTATATTTGAATTCCAATTTGCCTACAAACAGAAAAACACGGGGCAGCCACTTCCTGAGCTGTGCACTCAGGTTGTGTTTCAAAGCCTTAAAATCCCTTGGTTTGAAAAGGATCCCACCCAGTAGCTGTTTGTGCAGGACACCTGTCTCCTCACACCTCTCCACACCATTACTTCAGGATTTCAGCATACAAGTCATGGCCAAAGAAGCACCTCACACTGATTATTCTGAGACAAAGATGCAACAGTTCTAAAATTCACTACTACAAGCTCAAAAACCCTATTGCAAAACAGTGTTTGCTTAAACTGGAAGGAGCAGGAAGAAATACTCTGCTCTATGGACACTAAAACCCCCACAATTCCTTGTTTAAAAGCATCACAGCCTGATTGCTGGATTTATAATTATCTTCCAAACATTTAGAGTTAAGCAGAGATTCAGAGTTCCCTGGGCTCAAAGATTCCTACCCCTCTTCCAATATCCTCTGGTCTAATGCCTACGAGAGGAACCTTCTTTCCACCCTCCTGTGGCACATGGACATTTTATAGGATAATTAATAAATCAATCCTCTCTCTTGGTGTCTCAGTACATCACTGGCCATGCAGGACATGTAGAACCTCAGAGATCTTCTCTCATCTTGCAACATCCTCATTTTTAAGGTATTTTCATGTGCCACTATTCCTGGTAAATCTACACTCTTTACTATCTATTTTTCCTATTTCTGGTGGCATCCCAATGGAAGGAATATTACATTAACAAGTCCAGCAGGTCCTGTAAATATTGAAAGTCACTGAGGCTGCATCACCTGGCAAGAACAAACCTTCTCCATGGGGTTGGATCACAGCAGCCCCTGCAGCCTGGCCAGAATCCCAGTTGTCTCATAGCAACGGGAGCACTTGCTGGGAAAGCAGCACTGATCACCAGCTGGAACACTTGTTGTTGTGGCTCATTCATGAGGCAAAATCAGATGCATTTGGTGGGTCTGGAATATCCCTGTGAACCCAAATTTCGCCCCCTTAGCTCAGATTCATAACCCAGCAGTTACACACAGGGAAAGTGCAAACTCCCTCCTTGGTGGCGGCAGCAGTATTAGAAATACCTCCATTTCTATATCCAGGAATATTCATTTAAATGATCCACAGGTAGAAGATGCAGATTTTTATTAGGCTTTTCCAGGACCACTCAAGCCTACCAAAGCTTCTTTACTGCTTCCTTCCCAATAATTCCTGGAAGATCTCAAGGAAGATCTCATCACTCTGGCCTTGTGCTGCATCCTGTCCAGCAAGCAAAGCAGGCACTTTAAGAACTACAGAAAAGGGGGATCACAATCAGGCTGGTGGAGATATTTCTATCCCAGACCCTGTTTGGTTGGTTTTGTGAGGAGTTTTTTTGTAGTATCCAAGCCCAGATTTTACAAAGTGAAACATTTTGAATGCAATAGGAGAAAATCCTAGTTGTAGTAAACTTTTAAAAGATTTTTACATGGAGGGTTTCTTCACAAGATGAGGTTTGTGATGACAAACGAAAACCCAAATGGAGGCAGTGATAAATGGGAATAGTCTGAACATAAATTCACTAGAAACAAGGTTTCTGATAAAGATTCTCCTTATTCAAGGCCAGAAAGCAGACAAATGTGTGCAGCTGATGGTGCAGTGAGATCCCAGAGCTGTGCTGAGACATATTTGTGTACACAGGGCAAGAGAAGGATGTTTGCAGCTCACTCTGCAGCTCACTCTGCAGCTGTGGCAGGAGCCAATGGAAAAGGAACCACCTTATCAAATAGGATCCTTTCCTCTTTTTTGGTGAGACTGGAAATATCTGACAATGAAGGAATTTCTCCTCGAAGACTTTGACAATCTGCCCCTGTAACAGAGAGAAAAACTCCTGCTGATTCCACCCAACCAAACAAGGCCTAACCAGGCTGAGCTTTCCAATTGCTTTAAATGTTGAAAGTGTTGCTGCATTCTGAAAAGCCAGACCACTTTGATACAAAGGTAGCACTTTGAACATATTTAAGGAATAGCTCTGCTAAGGCAGAGGCTGCTATTTTTATATCTTGATTTACAGAACAAAACTGTTTCAGCAGATGGCTCATTAAATTTTTGCATTGTGACTGTAGTAGGAGAAGGAAAAAAGGAAGAAAAAGAACAAAAACAATCCCCAACACCACAAACACAGGAATAAGATGCATTGGCTGCTTGCTGTGCAATAAAAACCTTTTTTAGCTTTTATTCAGGCACTGATCAGCAGATTTAATATCTAAACCTGGTTTACAAGTGAATTCTCCTCATGTTTACAAGCCAGTCCCTATTTCAAGTGGCATTGTTTGTGGATGAGACATCTCTTTAGAGGAAAGACAGAAAAGAAATTCCATCTAACATTTCCTGCTATGATTTCTTTGCCTTAAAAACCTTCAAGAGGGGAGATTCGTGTTCATGGTCTGTCCACTTTCTGCTAAAATTTGAGTTCCAGGTTTGGAAAGCTCAGCAACAATCTTTATTACCATCTATTCCATGGCCTGCCCTTCCTGTTTTCCAAAAACAAAATCTTGTATTTATTTTGAAAATGGGATATCCTGTTGGAAGGCTTTGAGAAAAAAAGGAACATACTGGGCCTCGGCCCTTGGGTCGTCCTTCCGTTACCTTAAGAGAAATAAAGAAATAGTTCCTGTCAAGAAAAGGAAATATGGCAGGAAAAAACATTTGGGAGTTACAGTCAGAGCAATACTAGAGAAACAAATAGTCCAGAAATAATCAGAATTATATAAATGGTTCTTTTTTTCAGTGGATCCCCAGTTCCACTCAGTTCACTGCAAGGAAAGGAGACATGACGTGGCAGATGGGAAGGGATTCTCACTCAGCAGAAACAGACACAAGAGATCAGAAGCCTTCTCATTAAAACAATTACTGTTATGGAATTCTGTGAATTTGAGCTTTTAATGCATTCAGTTAAACCAAGGTGTTCCAATTGCTAAGACTCCACTTTAATGTACCTTTAAAATGTTGCTGGAGTCACATTGGGTTTGCAGCTTAAAAACTCAAGGATGTCCAGTATGTCAGAATGGGGGCATTAAGACTGTAAAAGACACGATCCTTGATGTTTATGAGAGAGCTTTTTTAATTTAGGAAAATATGAAAAAAAATGTTAGCTCAGATAATTGTTATCCATTTGTTCTAATTCTGAGCAATCCCTTTGTGCAAGGGCTTATATGGGACTAGAAAATATTTTCATTCCCATAGGAAGAAAACAAAAATCACTTTTTTTTTTTTTCCCAGTAATTGGAATCCCCTCCCAAAATCTTCACAGTAGCTGAGAAAACATGGATTGCTTGCAAAGGATGAGAACACAAGAACACCAACGATTCTGGTTTTTATTGCCTGTACCCTGAGACAGAAAGAGAATTAAAAGCTCCAAGGTTATTTATAATGTTAAAGGAAAAAGAGTTTTCTAAGCATGGCCCATTCCAGGTCTCAATCTATCCAGGATATCCAAGCCAGAAACATGCCCTAAGCAGCTCCCTGGTCCTAGTCCTAGTCCTGACTAGGTGTGAAGACCCAGGGTGCTGCTGCATGAGAAGGACAATTTGATATCTCATATACAACTACAAATATTCCAGCTACAATTTAGTGATTTCCTGAGCACTGCAAAATGAGGCTGCTGGGTGATATCCACAGGTGGGGCCTGAGGGCTTGGGAAGAACAACTGGGACATGACTGGGAGGGAAAAGGGTGAGTGTTTGAGAATTATGTGAATCTGAAAGGTTGCAGAGAGCAAATGATAAAGGGAAACAAGTTGCCAGTGTGCAGAGCAGAGTCCAAACTGCTGGGAAGGTTCCTGGATCATTCCAGGGTCACTTCCAGGGACCGGGGGGGTTCAGTTCCAGGCTCACTGTGTCAGCAGAGCTGAGCACCTCATTTTCCCTCATGGAAAATGAAATTCTTCTGATGCTTCTTCCAAAGGTCTTTGGAAGCTCTTGGGTTTAACACAGAGTGTTTAACCCTTTGGAGACAAGTACCACCCTCTTTATATCCATAAAGAGGTCAGAAATAATTGGACTTGCAGCACTACTTGAGCAGCTCCCTCCATCAGTTATTATCTATTTTACAGAGTTATATTTTTTATTATTAAGTATTTGCATATATTTTTAATATTTTTTTTTTCTTAATATGTATTATTACAGAGTCATTACCTCTGTGGAAGAGGGTTTGTCACCCTCCAAAGGCAGCCTCAAGTAAAGACAACCAGAGAAGCAAGCCAGGCACTTCCAGAACTTTTCCAGCCCTACAGCCTGTGCTGGTACAATTCCATAGTTGTGAGATTCCCTCTGGAATGGCTGTGGAGAACTGTGTGCCACAGCAAAGCACTGGGAGGTCCCACAGCACCCCTTGAATTCCTGCCATTGGCATCAGCCCTGTTTCTGGTATGGGGGTGCCTCTGCTTCCCTCCTTTCAGACTGCTCAGGCTTGTCGTTTCATTTTAAAGCCATTTGATGCAGGAAGGAATTAGTTCAGACATGCTAGAAAAGAAAGGACCTACTACAGAGTTCCTGGAGCTGTTAATAACAAACAGCATCTTCCAAACCCCAAACTCAGATGTCAGTCAACAACTACAGAGACTGAAAGGGCATGATAAAGGGAGGTCATTTCCACCTGAGCTGGATGAGTTTTGTCTTCTCCTCCTCAGCTCTGCACTCAAGTGTTCAAAGCCCTGAAGGGAAGATTTCTTTAGATTGGCTTCTAATTTTATTGCTTATTTCTCTTTTGGAGACTCACCACTTGTGCAGCCCAAGGAGTAATTA
Organism: Serilophus lunatus; assembly: GCA_013399895.1. NCBI lineage: Eukaryota > Metazoa > Chordata > Aves > Passeriformes > Eurylaimidae > Serilophus > Serilophus lunatus. The sequence goes on from VXBA01000657.1 coordinate 599,616, forward strand.
AAAACATTATCAAATATCTATCTATCTACCTATCTACCTATCTGTCTATTCCATCCATGTATCTCAGTTATTTTTCCAGAACCCATGTGCACATACTCACTGCACATGTGTCTCTTCAAAAGGATTACCTGCCCAATGGAATTGGGATGCAATGGAAGTGTTCTGTTTTGCTTTTTGTCCCCTCCCAGTTCTCCCAGTTCTGACGTCACTGACTTTGTCCCAGGCTTTCGTGCTTCATCCCATCATCCACACCAGGGCATGTGCTCAGAGATAATTTAATAGGCATAAAGGAGGAGAAGGAATGGATGTAAGAACTCTTCATTCTTCATTCAAATAAACATTGTTAGCAATGACTCTTTATTCTCTAAATGGCCTTACTTCATATGATTATTCCAAGTGATTTCTAAACAGTTCATAGATGTATCTTTTCAGATAATCATCTACCCCCAAACCCCCTCGTGCTCAGCTGAGCAGCCAGACAAGTCCCAGTGTAACAGATCTGATTTGAGCAAAACTATTTATCTGAGTGCTGGAAGTAAAAAAAAAAAAAAAAGAAAATATCTGCAAAATACTTGATTTCCATGAATATAAGGCATTGTAAAAAGTATGAAATTATGTTATCCAGCTGTAATAGTGGAAACAAGGATTGTTCTGCAAAATGGATGCATTTATTCAAGTACACTTCCTTTCAAATAATCAGAATTTAAACTGAGGTACTTCAGAGAAAACTTCAGTAAACCACACACTGCACAATCCTGGAAAACTCCCCTGACAATTTGTACCTTGAAGCACAAGAATTGATCCTTTAAACATTGTCTTGCCTGTGATTCATGTCATCCCATCTTTATCCATCTCCTCCTGAGCCCTTTGCTCTGAACAATATCTTGCAGCAGTGAATTGCACAGGTCATTTGTCCTCCTATGAAAACAAACGTCCCTCCCACTCAGCCCCTTCTGAGGGAAAGCAGAGGAACATCTCTGCATTTTCCAAAAGGGAAGATTTGCCACTGTATCTATTTGCTTTATGTTCCTCCCCTCAGGTTTGGAGGGACAGATCCGAGCAACAACCTCCCAGCTACAGATTCTTCAGCACTCACAGGTATGGCAGCTTCCCAAATAAACAGATTAAATGCCCACACATTTCTATTTTTAAGCCCCTCTGTTGCTGCAGCATTGCAGATGCACTTCAAGCAGCAGCTGTAAAGTTACAAACCTCCCACAGAAGAAACTTCAGAGCTTCTTTCAGGGTGGTGTTGAAAGTTCTGCTTTTAACACCAAACTCAAATGTTTCCACCTCAAGAGTTTATACTGGGATTTGCAGAAATCCACAGCTCACCAGTACAAGTGAACCAAAAGTATCCGATTTATTTTTAATAATCTCATCTGATTCATAATGAATTTTTAACAATGACAATTGCAAGCCTACTACTTAGAGTAGCTTCCCTCGGAAGGCCACAGTCAACATAAGTAGCTTAAAGGCTCTTTTTGAGTTTACTGAGTAATTTTTGAACCCTCTAAACCACTCAGAAGGCCATGTGCAGGCTTAATGCTCAAAACCACATATCTCAGCTGCTGAGCATGTACTTGTGTCCTTAACACAATGTTGGAAGAGAAGCAATTCAGTCCAGTTCTCTCAGTGACTTGAGACTGTTTAAAAGTCAAGGTGAAGAACAGGATTTTACTTTTGCAGCCCTGAACAGTTCAAGGTTCATTGCTCTAAACTAATTAGATTAAATAAAATGCCAAAACATCAAAACAGAACTTAATTTGAGCTTAAAATTGAACCCAGGTTTTCTCAGCTGCTCTCCAGTATCTTGATCATGTCTTCTCTCAGCAAACAGCTCGTTCAAAAATTTAGGATACCACTGATATGTGATGCCCTCTGAGCCCAAGTCAGTCAATACAACTCTATTAAGGACATAAATATTTAAATCCTTTTAATGCCTCTGTCCAGCCCTGTAGTTTTCACTTTGGGCAGTGAACATCATGGAATTTCACTGAGGGTCTTCTCCCCCTACAGGTCTTGACTGTAGATACAAGAGCTTCCAATTCACTCACCTCAAAACAGAGCAAGAATTCCTGTGTTTATTTCAATTATTTTCCTTGCAGCTCCTATGAAATTCCAAAATTGTGGGTACAAGAGCTGGAGAACAGAGTTTTGGTGTAACTAAATTCTAGACTGTGGAATTTTTTGGTCACCTGTCTCATACAGAGAGAGGGCATTGGGTAGATCCATTTTTGTAATTTTCTCCAAAATCAGAAATGAATTATTAACAAAGCTCAAACAACTCTTCTCTAAATACAAAATCTGATATTACCTATGCAGTTTTCCCTTTGCAACTTCCATTTTTCTCCATTTATTTCTTTGCTTGTTACTTCCATGGTCACTTATGGCCTATTTTATTTGTGCAAAATCCAAACTCCAGAACCACCCTAAGGAGAGCCTCGAATTGCAGTGGGAGTAGGGCTTGGTGGATCCATGTGGACACTTAAAACTGTAACACTTGCTTTGTTAAACAACAGAATTATATTAATTTCCAGAGAAAGAAAAGATTGGTTGGGTTGTTTGGAGGGGCTTTTGTGTGTTTTGGGTTCTTTGTTTGATTGGTGAGTCAGGTTTTTTGGGCTTGGTGGTTGGTGGTTTTTTTGGTTGGTTGGTGGGTTGGTGAGTGGGTAGGTGGGTTTTTTTGCTTGGTTAGTTAGTTAACTGGGAGAGTTTGGAGTTGGTTAGTTGGAGTTTGGTTGGTTGGTTGGTTGGTTTTTTGGTTTGGTTAGTTGGTTAATTGGGAGAGTTTGGGGTTGGTTATTTGGAATTTTTTTGGTTGGTTGGTTGGTTGGTTGGTTGGTTGGTTGGTTGGTTGGTTGGTTGGTGTGTTTTGTGGCAGGGAATTGGTGGGGCAGTGGAGAGAGCTGCATGCAGGGATTTGGAGAGGGAATAATTTCTGAGCTAATTCTCTCTCACACCGCGTTGGAGGTGGGGATTTAATCCATGTTGGTACTAAAGGAGCTGTGAAACTCGCTGCAGGCAGCAGCACATTGATCCTTTTCCAGCTTGGTCGATTCCTGAGCACAAATCCGAGCAGCAGTTCACAGGGACTCGATCAGGCTTCGTCTGTGCCGTGGATTCCAGGTGCCACCTAGTGGGAAATGGCACTTTGGAGGGGCCATTCTGGGGATTTTCATCCCTGAGTGACTCTCCAGCTGTAAGAAATGTAGCTGTGGATCATTCAATCGCCTACACCAAGACACGCTATCAGATCCAGGGATATTTTCCATACTAAAGAGGGGGACGGGGGGGGAGGAAGGAAAAAAAAATCAAAATCCTGGATGTTGGTTAAGAATTAGATTAAAATAACCACATACATGTGGTCAGCAGCCAACTGCCCAACAGCACCTACACTCCAGTGTTCACAGAGCTCTAAAAATCCTTACCTAAAGTAAAGAATTTCCCCAGACCTTTTAGCAGCCCTAATTTAGTTTTGCCATCTATTCAAAAATAACCAATCTTTCTTCTGAATTTCGAGGAGCTGCAGACAGGGGAGTTTCCAGCTGCAGGGGTGTGTTAAACACACACAGACACAAACCCCAAAACTGGAAAGTCAGAGCACATTTTGAACTCAGCTGGTCACAGCAACAAGCAGGAATTCACCTCAGGTTGGGGGTTTTGGCCAGAGACTGAAGCCTTCTGTGGTGCACCAGCTCTGGCCATGTCAGGTAGGGAGTGACTGAAGTGAGTATTTGCTCCTGGGTTGTTTTCCCTCTTGTTCCTATGGGAAAGAAAAACAAGCAGAAGGTGGACTTTGGCTCTGTCTGTACCTTCTTTTAGGAACCTTACTGAGCAGCTCCCTCTGGTCTCTTCCTCTTTGTGGTGCTGAATGACCAGGTCAGGCTCAGGAATGGCACTAATAAGTGACAGGACTTAAAGCCAAGGAGATCCAGCACTGCAAGGTGTTAAAAATTTGCAGCACAGAAAACTACAGTGAGGAAAAGAAAGGTTCTTTTTTTCAGAGTTGGCAACATTTTCAGTGCCCTTATGAGCCAGCTGGTTACTTTAACCATCCTAAAGGCTGAAGTGGCACCAACATGTGTTAGCTGGAAGGTGGGGTCACTCTTTCAAGAGCTTGTACACTGATTAACAAAGAAAATATATTCGAAGCACAGCTACTCCTTGAAGAATATAAGATTAAAAAACTACAGTCCTGCTCTTTGTCCTTCTCTGTCATCACCTCTAAGACACTTCTCTGGGATCATATGCCAGCACTGGGACTTGATGCCATGTTGGGTGACACGAGAGCACTGTCCCAGGGTAACACACAGGAAGCTCTAGTCACAGCTCAGCACATTTTAGACATTTGAGCACTCTCTTAAATGGAGAATGTCCTTAAAATTTAGTTTTTTAAAAGTCTGGCATATTCCTGTGAAAATCTGTGCTCACAGGACTTGATCTCACTCAGAACAGGGTCCTGGAGAGTGAGAGATGAGAAGGCTGGGCAACACTGTGATAACTGGATGTGTTCTGCAGTGTCTGGAGGAAGGAGAATCAAAGAAAATCTTCCTTTTATGAGAGCAATTTTTTCTATCTTAAAAAACAGAGCTGTAAAAGGTAGTAGAGCAGAGACCTATCTGGTTCATAATTGTGCCACTGGCCTTTGCAATCCTTCATTCCCTGGTTCTGCTATGAAATCTTTTTCTAGTTTATCTAACATGTTTTTTGGCAAGCTCTCCATCACAAACATTTGCAAACCCAGAGGTCCTTCCTGAGACAGATGTAGCAGGTACAGAACTGAGGTGCAGAGCTTGCTTCTGTTTGCATTGGCCACAATTATTTCTTTTCCAGTCAGTGCTGCTGGAGGGAGTGATGGATACACAGGCACGGGCTGGGCTTGTTGGGGTGTCCTGTGCAGGGCCAGGAGTTGGATCAATGATTCTTGTGGGTCCCTCCCACCTGAGGATACTCCACGATTCCAGAGAGCACTACTTCAGGTTTCCGATGCCACCATTAATCAAACAGCTGAGCAACAATTCTAAGCCAGGACTCTTCAGGACTTTGATTCCTGCAGCTGGGCATGTGGCACGCAGGACTCCGATTTGGAATAGAACAGAACAGTCCTAGAGCTTTGAAGCATAAGGGCAACTTTGCAGGCCTGCCGTGCCGCAGGTGACCAGCAGCTGTCCCCATTGCTTCACTGCAGAGAGCACCCGGCTGGGAGCGCCCCTCCGAAACCCTGCTGCCTTTGGGCACCGGAACAATTGCATTTCCCGGAGCTCCTGCAGTTTGTAAGTCTGGAAAGTGGGATGTGTTGGTGACCTGCATCCCAGGACAGCGGTGTGGGGACAGCCTGAGACACAGCAGCGTGGAAACATGAGGATGCGACCTGAGCGGACCCGGGGCTTTGGGACCTGACAAAGGAAAGCCCCGGAGATTCCTTCAGGGAGCAGAGTAGGAATAACCCAAGTGGAGCACTGCAGAGTCGCTGCCCGGACTCTGACACAGCTCTCATCCACATCTGATAAAACAAAAAGAGGTGTTTTCCCAACCAGTATCTCTGGTGGACACCACTTCCTAACTTTAGAAACCATTCAAACTTAGAACTGGACAAGTGCATCCCAGAGAGGCCAGAGGGTGAAGGTGGTTTAGGGTCATCTCAGAACAATGAAGTTCTTTTCTCTCTTGAGAATTCGGGACAATTTCTCATTCCCATTCGACTTTTGGCTTCTCAAGGTGAGCCCAGAACACAGAATTATCACTGTATTTATTAGATCTACAAGATGTTGAACTTGGTCTCTTCACAAATCAACTTGGAGAAATCACATTTTATATCGATAATGTTTGGGATTTATTATCATGTAATAGATGCTTTTAAGAAGGAAGAATAACATTTTACAAGGGAAATAATCCCACATTAATTGCTTTTTTAGCCATGATGTTGCTATTGACAAAAGAATGATGAAAGACTGTACATGTTTAATAAAATTTAGGTTATGGATTTGGATGCAAAGAGAAGGGTAGAAAAGGTTGAGATTGCTCTATCCTTTAAATTATAGGGAAAACACATCTGGAAAGAGAGATTCCTGTTGTGTTACTCCAGGTTTCTGCTCAGGAGGATCCTCTCTCCACTTGGCCACTTCATTCCTGCAGTTAAAGCAAAATGCTCCAAGCCAAAATCTTTGCACAGAGCTTTATCCAGGAAAGCAAAATGAAATTCAGGATTATCAACAAAATAATACAGAAAGTAAAATGCAAGTTCTACATTTCCCCAAGCTGGTATAAGGAAGAGTTCAGAAATCAATTTATATTGGCAATTTTCTTTAAAATGGGCTGAAATCCTGAAACAAAACTCCTCTCACCTTGAAAGCTATGATTTAGTGCCAAATTCTGAACTTTGCTCTGTGCAGAATCAATGCACAAACAAACATTGACTGTGTGAGGGCAACTGTGGGGGTTTCACTCATGAATGCACATATTGGTGCATTCTAAATACTTTAAGTTTTATTCATCAAAAAAGTAGCTGCAAAAACTGTACAAATATAGTCCTGTGTACAAACACTTTAGAGATGTAATAACAGACTGTAGAAGCTTCAGATTTTTGATAGATGGATGGATGGATGGATGGATAGACAGATAGACAGACAGATAGATAGATAGATAGATAGATAGATAGATAGATAGATAGATAGATAGATAGATAGATAGATAGATAGATAGATAGATAGATAGATAGAGATTACAGCTCTTACTAATAAATATTCTTTCTAGAGAGTATGAAGAGCAACCCAAATCCAAATTCCTTTTGTTTTTGTGTTTGAGAACCTGTGGAAATGTTTAGTTTGAAATTAAGTATATCAGCATGTGATTATTTTAAGTTCAATTTAAATGATATAAATTCTAAAAACTTGGACTGAGCAAACCCAGAACAAACAGTACCTGCTGGGGTCAGAGCAGCTTAGGGTACTGGGGAATCCAAAGGAAGCGTTTCCTGCTTAGTGGGCACAGCATGTGGCCAGAGGGGTAAAGCACCGTCACTTTAACCTTCAGAGGCTGTAAAGGACTTTCTTTAGGCAGCAAAGAAGAAGGAAAGCAGTTTCCTTCCATGTCATTATACACATGATTGGCTGAAAGCATCAAAAGTTATTTTTATGGCATTTTAATACTTATAATAAACTATTATTGTATAAAATATATAATATATATGAACATATATATAAATATAAATAATCCCTATTTGACTCCTCTCAGTGGCTTCATGAGCCAAGTTATATCACTGTGAAAACACAGACCAAAAGGTTTCTCACGTGTCAGTGGATAGAGAGTGAATCCATGGCTGTAGGCTGGTGTATCCCACATTCCTGAACACGGATCCAAAGCAGAGCTCTGTGCTGGGCTCCATCAGGCAGATGAAGCCTGCAGGGAAAGCTTAGTACAATAAATATAATTAGAACCTTTTGCACACAGCTACTGCAAAGCAGCAGTGCTGCCTGTTCCTCTGGCTGATTTATTGGGACACCTGCACCCAGGAGAGGCTCTGAAATGCCTCCAAGGATGAGTCTTCACCAGTTCTGAAGAGGAGGAAAGGAAATGAAATCAAGTTACAACAAAAAGCTGTAAGAATTTTTCTATGTAACCATTTCAAAACAGTCTAAAGCTGAGAGCTACTAAACAACCACAACTCGAAATGGGAGGAAACATTCTGCTTAAAAAAGCAAGTGCTCCATTCAAATCACACTGCCTTGGCAACTGCAGACATTTGTCTAGAGACACCTAATTAATTAATGACTGATTTATTTTGCCGGTACGGGAGAACTGAGCACTTGAGATCCATGATGTCCTGACCAGTGACATCCCTGGATTTGAAGAGTCCCAACCAGCAGCTCTGCTTGGCCGTTTTGAGTGGCCAGCTGTCACAGAAGTGTAAATTGCAACCCAAAAACTCACATATACAAGCAGAAGAACTAGTTTCTGCCAACTTCTCCCCACCTAATGATTTTTAAAATACCTTCCAGCAATTATGTCAGCAGAATTCGAGCCTCCAAAAACTCAAGAAGTAAAAGGCCAGAAAGAAAATCTTAAGTACTCTGAGCAGGAACTTGTGCTTTTGCAGCCAGCCCTGAAATCATGAGTGAGAAAATCTTCTTCCAGACTTCACGTTGTGAATGCAGCCCGAGAAACATCCTCTCACTAAAGGGAGCAGTGGTGCTCTCAGGTGTGCAAAGGGATTCTTTCCTCCTGAGAATCTCGGAGTTTAAATGGTGTTAAGGACTCTCAGAGAAAAAAATACACCTCTGAACAAAGAAAAAACTCATTAGACTTTGCACCTGTTTAAGGAAAAACTCCCTTTAACAACTTGGATCATTAATAAAGGTGCAATTAACTATCACATCGTTAAAGGAACAGGAATGAGAAGAAGGTGAACTCCCGCTAAGAGACAATGCTAAGGTATCTATCTCATTAAAAAACCCTCAAATTCACACTTTCTCTCCTTGCTCCTGGTTCCAGATGATCTCGTAGGGATTTGTTACAAACACAAGACTGCTCCTGAAAGTTAGAAAATGGCTTTTCTGAGTTAAAAGGCCCTCATTTGTTCCCATATTTCTAAGAAAAGATGTTACCTATTGTGAACAAGCACAGCAACGAGAACAGAAAAACCTTCAGGGAAAACTCCCACTCATTTCAATATCACAAACAAGACACGAGCACAGGGAAAGTGGCAAAGTTTGCATTCCCTCAATAACAGATTCTCTTTCTGTTAACGGTGGAAGTTGGAATAGGGAACTTCAATCAGTGGCAAACAGCTCATGAATAGGCTCGCTCACATCAACAGGACTACTGGGATGAACAAATGCTCAAAATGACTACGAGACTCCTTGTACAGCCTTTGTAATGTTAAAATCACCAGCATTACTGGTTTTAAGTGCTCTCCCACGCAGACTAAGAGCTGAAGTCAAGAGTGTTCATGTGAGAAACGGGGTAAGAGCCGCAGTTAAACACTGAGCTGGTCCTTTGGTTTTAGTCTAAAATAATAACATAGCACATTCTTAGGGAACTAGCGTTCAGTAACGATAACCTGGTGCCTAAAGTTAGCTCTGTCTCGCACTGCTCCAGGGAAATCCTGCCCGTACTGTGTGAGCAGTCCTGGATTACCACGGGCACAGCTCTGCCTGGAGACCACGGGACTTCAAACTGCATTCCCAAAGCCCCCCAAAGAACGGGGCTGGCAGTCCCTGAGGATCTGTGAGAAAGGAAGCCCTGGAACTAGCAGCAAGGTGGGGTTGCCGGCATGGTCAGCCCTTCATTTGAATGCAAATGTAATTTTGGGGCAGGCACAGTTATCTGTGACATCAGGCAGGGCTTTAGTAAACTGTTAGCACCAGCACCTGGTAAAACCATTGCTGATCGTGTAGTGAGGGGACATCAGGGCTCCAGTGAGTCATTTATAGAGCCAGGCTGGGCTAGAAAAGAGAAAGAAAGAAAGAGGAGGGGAAGGGAAGGGAAGGGAGATCAAACAAACCCTGCGAGGAGCAGGATGTCCCGGCTCTGAGCATCATGTACGTGAGTTACCTTTTGGATAAAGACAGCAGCATGTATCCAGGACCTGCAAGGTGCACCAGCAACAACGTGCCCGGGCAGAGCTTCGTGTGTGCCCCGGCCTACCCCGAGTACATGGGGTACCAGCCCGGGCCAGCCCTGGACCCTCCCGGGCAGGCGGCAGCCTGGGGGCCCCACTATGGCCCGCAGAGGGAGGACTGGAACTACGGGCCAGGCCCTTCGAGCACGGGCACTGCCCAGCTCGGCAGCTCCTACAGCTCTGCGGAGTTCAGCTCCCTGCAGCCCGGGGGGGCACCTGCACAGCCCCCCAGTGCCCAGCACAGCTCCCCCAGCAGCCACAGGCACAGCTCCTACGAGTGGATGAGGAAACCCGGGCAAGCCAACACCACAGGTACCAGGGCACCCAGGGCTGGTGTGAGGACACGTTCGGCCGGTTGGGGGTTTCGCCAGGTCGGCTGCGCAGGGGGAAGTGTGGCAGCTTAACAGGGAAGGAGCCCGACTGCTCGGAAGGATTCTCCTGCAGCAGTTAATATCGGGTCAATTGTTGGATGCTGGCTTTGATCAGTTGACTGTTTCTTTCTTCTTTCTTTTCTGGGAAATGAAAAGCAATATCCTTTCACTTTTCACTTCGGATATGTTTAGTAAGTTCGTGATATCAAATAATTGCTTTAATAGGAGTCCTATAGGTTGGAAAGAAAGGAATCATGATCAAAGTATTGTGCCTCACCACCACCTATACTTTGCTTACTTTCCTCAAGTTTTGGAGCACACGTGAAATGTCCAAGTAAAATATGAACAGTACGGGGGTGCTGTAATAATAAGCTTTATATTAGAATAATAAGAATAATTAGAAAAATAAGATTTTATACTAGAAACAGCCTCTATGAACCTCAGAGCAATGAAATTAAATCTGCCAGATCAAACAGTGGGTCCATGCTTTAAAATCAGGAATGATAAGGGAAGGCTTGCTTCACTTTGTAGCAGCAGCTCTCAGAATGTGCAGGAATACAAAGATCCATGGAAACAATCAGTTAATGAAGCCACAGATCAGTCTTTGATGTGTAACAGTCAATGAGTACAAAACAATTCTTCAATCGTATTTAACCAGTAAAAACAAGTCATAAATGTAAGGAAAAGGTTCTGTTTGATTGGGATGAGGAACAAGAGAAAAAGATATAAATATTAAGCATCCCTAGAACAAAAATCTGTACTTTGTAGGATATGAAAAAAAAAAACACGAAACAAGAAAGGGGAGAAGGAAAAGAAAAAGAGGGAAAACTGACTGGAAAGAACCAAGGTACAATCCGATGTATGAAAGTGTTTGATCCTCCGAGGTGCTGAGCAGCTTGGACATGCAGTGAGATCAGGAGAAATTAAGAGTGTTCAGTTCCTCCACTAAAGAGATGCTCCATATTCCAGTGCTCCATCCCAGGAAGGTCCCTTCCCTTTCAGCCTTCCCTCCCGCCCCAGCTCTTTTCCACATGTGCCTGTAAATAATGGTTTTCAAAGCAAGTACTGAATCAATCTCTGGTGGAAAAGAAACTAATTAAAACCTAAATTACAGAAGGGAAAACGACTGCATAGAAAAGCTGTGTGTATGAAAATAATTCATCTAATTAATATGGTCAGAGCCATCCTCACTCCTGCTGAACATAGCTGTAGTTCAGAGTCCACAGAAGTCAGCAGGACAATCAGAGTAGGTTGTTATCTCAGATGAATAAAATTTGGTGGTGGGGGGAAGCAAGTTAGTATTTTTAAATCATACTTGTTCTTCACTGAATATTATCCAAGACAAAAGAGGGTCTGTTTGGAAAAAAATTAGAGCCTACTCTTGAGCAGTCCTTGCAAGGGCAGTGAAATTGCTCATTAACTGTCTGATTTACAGAGGGCAGAAGGTTTGCTCCAAAGCCTCCTGCTCATCTCTTCTTTCTCTGCCTGTCCCATGCTCCTGCGGATTCCAACTGCAACCTCTGGGAGAAAGCCCTGATTTGTTCTGTGTGTCTGCCTTTGATAGTGGGGACACTGTGACTTAGTTTGGTATTTTATATATATATATATATATATATATATATATTATAGTCAGTACCACATTCTAACTGCCTGCTTAAGTAGCACACTTAAAACTTTTCAGATTTCCAGGGTCAGAGCACTCACAGGAGCTGAGAGTGTCTCCTTTCTGGAATAGTTTAATATGAACATCTTCATGTCAGGAAAAAGTGAAGAAATCAGCATCCCAGGGGAGCAAACCCTCCCAAATGCACATGGGCCAGTGGAAGGCCCTCTGAAGCTGGTGGGAGCCATTCATTTAATAGCTCCTGGGTCCTGCTTTAGGGGAGAAATCCACACTAGGAATTCTCCTGCTGCTCCTTTCCCTCGTATATATGTATTTTTCCTGCCAGGCCAGGAAGGCTCTGTGCCAACAGATTTGCTTCACTGGAGTTGGCTCCTTTTCTTCCTTCACTCCTTTTCCTCTGTTTAAAAGCAAGGGCATTCCAGCAAAATAAAATAATTGTAAAATATTTTCCCTCCCAGCAATGCCAGCTCTAGGAATGCAGCTGAGTTTGGTTCTGTGCATGCAGGTGTTGCAAGTGACTTCAGGTATGTGACCAGGCCAAGAGCAAGTACCCGTGTTGCTTTGCTGGATTATCTTGGATGGAATCTGTTGCTTTTCCCATCCTTAAAGCTGTGTGTGTGCACTGAGCATTATCCTCCTGTCTCTTTGGAAAATTCTAGGAATTTCACTGGAACAAATAAGCAAGAGTGAAGGAATCACCTCTTCTTTATTAGCTTTCCTTGTTCCCTGTGAAATACTTATGAACCACTGCTTTTAAAGATGAAAACACTGAAGCTCAGACTTACCTGAAGTGATCAAAACAAATTATTTAGACAATTTAGCTTTATTATTTATTCATTACAGTAGTTATCAATGAGAATATTATTCCACTATGGAAACAATAATTATTAAGGCAAGTGATTTTCACAAGATACTCTTGGAAGGGTGTAAGGAATGTTCCCATGATTTTATCTTTTAAGACTGGGAGAGATTCTTTCCAAAGGTTTACTTACTTCGAGTAGTCTGGCATTCCCACCTCCAGAGATTTCATGGGCAGCTTCTTTCACTGGTGTTTTGTGGCCTCATGTCCTGATAGATGATAAAGAAAACACTTTATTTCAATTTCTACCACAGCCCCGTGGCCTGCAGGTCCTTTGATACTCTGTTATCTACACAACTGACCTGGAATTGAGGGAGAAATTACTTCAAGTCTTGCTCTGTAACTTTAAAACCAACATCAAACATAGAGCTGTATCTTCAACTGGTGTAAAGGGAAGTTTATGAGGTTTTGCTACTGGAAATCTCTGGAAGGTCTCAGTATTTAATGTGGGATTATCATCCTGGTTTAGTGTCCTACGAAGGACAACTCCTGGGGCTTTCCTGCATCTTTCTCTCTGTGGCTGAAGGACATCTAAAGGTCTGTCCCTGCGCTTTGGAATTGGAGGGGTTGATCCTGAATGCAGTGCAGGGAGGATCCAGTGCCCTGTCACTGCACTGAGGGCATTCAGGACACAGCAGAAAGCAAATGTGTTTTGACTCAGAGCACCTGAAGGAGGAAACACTGACTAATTAGTATTTTCAAGCACAAACCCCTTCTCTAACCTCACACTGCTCCTGCCTCCTCTCCTCAGCCCCCCAAACACAGCCAAGACCACGAGCAGTGGTAGCTGAGAACAGAACAGAGCCACAACCAGAAATCTGAGGTGGCACACAACAGAATTACAGCAAATTCTTGGGTGGCAAGTAGAATAAAACCACCTTAGAACAAGTTCCAAATCTCCTCCTGTTGAGTCCAATATTTTATGGAGATGTGTCATCACTCCTGCAGGAGCAGACTTGACTTTATGGCTGTGTGAGGACACAACACACACCTGTGGTAAAAAGTGTGCCCAAAACACAGAGTTTGGGCAGAGAACTCCCAGGCAGTGCCAGCACAGGGAGGGTTTGCTCACGGACCTGAAAGTACACCTTAGGATCTGCACTTTTGTTACCATAAAACAGGGAGGGACAGGGTTTGAAACAGGTAAATAATTATGAGCTGAGCTTTTGCTGTAGATATGAACTCTCTTCTTCAATAAAAATAGTTCTGCTGCTGCTGAAGGTCCTGCTGAAGGAGAGCATCACGACCAAATGCACTGTAAATGTGCATTTAGTCCTTGCAGGAAGAAGTTATATTCCCTCAAACCTAAGGAAGAGGAACAAGCCCCCTAAGGAGTCATTCCTGCAAAGTGGAGTTGGACTCGATGATCCTTGTGGCTCAAATTCAAATTGGAAGGTTCCAATTTTTGCCTCCTATTCTGGTCTTTTCAGCATGAGTGACCCGAGCATGTAAAGCAAGAACAAAAGACCAACACATAGCAGAAAAATGCAAACAGAATTTCACCATGTCTCACAAAGCTTTATGCAGCTGCCTCTGAATGATCCATAGGACCAGGACACCCACTCACTACACCAAGATTTCTGGCAGGAATGTTACAGGATTATGTCACATTTTCTAATACTATGCCAATGTGTGCTGGTGTGAGTTTAGTTTTCTTTTAATTTAACTTTGCAGAACATCCTGTCCAGCACAATGTCCACCTTCAAATCTTATTTAAAATTACTTTTGCTTCACAACTTCACCTTGAGGCAGTGAAATTACACCAGGGAGGATCTGCCCTTTACTTTTCCTACATTTTTTAAGTACATAAATAGTTAGAGATAGTCCTAAACAAGACTCTCGGGCCTGTTCTCTGACAGTCTGTATCTTTATAAACTCAAAAATTAACATTAGTTTCTTAACACTAAACTACCAGGTCTGAACCGAGCCCATCCTCAGGCTGGAAAGCTGTTCCACATTTCCGGAGCATTTCAGGTAACTCCAGGCATCAAGTACAGGCATAAACCCCCTGTGCAGCCAAGCTAAACTCTGGAATCCAGGTTGCAGTGCCTTGTCAGGGACCCCACAGTAATCCCACAGTACTGTGTCCTGTGGCATCCGCAGGCAGCTCCTGGGTTTCATGGACAATTCCTGACTCAGTACGTGAAGAATATTCCTGTCAAGAGAGGAGGCTCTGAAAGAGGAGCCCGGGCTGGTTCTAATGCTAATTTATTTTGCTTTGTAAACTAGTTGTGAGGTCCGAAGTGGTTTTTTTTTCCTTTCCTGGCCTACATTGTCTGAGGTTTTGAGGCCTATCTGTCATATTGAGGCAGCAGACCCTTTTAACACTTCTCTTTGCTTTGATATGCAGCCCTGGCTCTTCCTTCTCCCTCTTTTCTTCAGGAGTTATATTGCCGGAAAGGGTGATGATTTTCACAGCAAATAAAGAGGCCTTTTCCAGCTTTATTGTCTTCAGAAGAAATGCTCTGTGAATTTTATGACCAATGGGAAAGCTGTTCCCTTCCCCCAACTCAAAACTTGGCCAGTCACAAAAATTGCCAGAGTGAATGTGATAGAACAGGATTGTTAAACTGCAGCTTATTAAAAGCTTCCTAAGTCTGAAATGCCTCATTCCTTGCTGGTCCAAAGGCGCTGCTCAGTAGTCACTTGGCAAAAGAGGTTTTGGACACAAGTCTCCTGAACCGGCTCTTTAAAGCCAGGAAATACACCCCCCCAAAACAAAGGCAGGCAAAGGTAGTTTCTTCAAAGCTGTTTTGTTTCATTTCTCTTCCACCCAACCACCAATAGTCTCTGCAACCACTCGCAATTCCACAGGATAACTGTCCATGGCTGTTATTTCCAATAGAACTGACACTGTATTGCAGATCATGATTTTAATCTGCCATTAACAAAAGATTAATTAATGTCCTACCATTTTAAATGTTGGCAGTGTCACCCACCTGAGTGAGAAAAATACACACCATATTCTTTATGACTAAAGAATTGGATTAATATATTAACTTTTGTAACTGCACCATTACATTCTGCTGAAGAAGTCTGAGAAGTGAAGAACATCCTTTGCTGTCTCTGGGGGGAATCCATTAGTCCCTCCTCAAATTTTACTCAGCTCCCTGAAATAAAAGCCATCATTGTGAATAAAACCAGTAGAAGGTCTGCAGGATTTGGCTCAGAATATAGTAGAGTGGTTCTACTCCATCTAACAGATGGAATTTCGAGGCTAAAGTCCCAAACTGTTCAGGGATGGGTTCTGGTGCTGCTGTTTGTTAACTTTGGTAAATAAAAGTGTACTTTGCCTTTGGAAGGAAATGCCAATTTCCAACCCAGCATCCAACAAAGGCATTAGGGAGACTCTCACTGACATAAGTCAGAGTAACAGACTAAAACATGGCTCTGCCAGAACGAAAAGTGTCTTCTCAGGAGACCCTGGCAGGTCTCTTGCCTATCACAGAGGGCATTACTCTACACACAAAAAAATCCAATTATTAAATACAAGATTAATGTGACGAATCAGAGAATTTTTCTCAGAACATTTCTCAGAATTTAATTCCTTTTGCTTTTCCATTTGTTTGAAATATTTTTCTTAACTTACTTTAAAGAAAAAAAAAGTCAAAGCTTCCAACCTTCGAAAAACAAACCAGATAGTATAATTTCTACTAAAAATACACCGAGAATTACTCATAAAAAATAAAACATTTTATGGGAGAAAGTTCTGGTTTTCCATGTACTTTTATTTTCTTCTTCAGTTTAAAACATCCAACAAAACAAACAACCCTCCCCTACTCAGATGATAGGGGCTTAAGCACTTAAAACCAGAAACAAGAAGGTTTATCTTGGTGTTTACCCCCTTGTTTTGGCAATAGAAGAACATTTGATATTTGTCTGTGGCTTCTGAATGAGAATAGAGGTCAAGATAAGATCACCTCGTTGCTCTTTTGTGTACTCCATCTTAACAACACAAAGGACACTAAGGAAACACGTTAAACATTTTGCCCCATAGAATGAGCCCAAATTCTCGTTTGAAGGAGGAAAAAAACCCGAACCAAACCACCAGCTAGAGATCAAAAGTTCAAAAATATCGAGTGAGGCATTAAAGCACCACGGGTGACCATATGTTAAACAAACAATTTACACTTGCAGTGAAGGAAAACAAATGTGCTGCTAGTTATGTGGACTGAACTGAGTAACTGCTGGGCCTCAGAGACTCTGAAATTCTTACTTTAATGTTGTAAAATTAGCAGCACTTTTCACTTGATTATCAGTGTAAAGGTGATTGGGCTAATTGTGCTTTCGCTGCACTTGTGCAAGCACAGAAATGCTGCTGAAATGAGAATGTCCTGTGTATCTTCCCCAGCCCAGCAGAACCTTCTCAGGGAAGGCAACAGATTGGGGTTACAGTGGTTTGGCTGCATGGATTGAGCTGAGCCTTCAGTGTAAGGAACAAACCCTCATTTACTTTTCTGTTCAGATATTCCAAGTAATCAGGCTGGTGGCCCGAAGAAGACTTGGGAAATGCCCATGGCGTTGTAACTCCCTTGTAATTGCACTATTAATGCCAAGAGCTCTCCCAGGGTTGGGCACCACAGAGCAAGGAAGCTCAAGGACCAAATCCTGATGTTCTTCAAGCCTGGGGAGAGTCCTAGAGAATCCCTGTCAGGAACCAGAACCATCCACAGCCAGGCTGGAACAGTATTTATTTACAGCATTGCACTGGCCAGGACTTCCCAGGGCTCCGGATCTGGGATCTGTACAAACAGTGCAAAGAGAATCAGAGCTTGAAGAACCTTCTGATACAAACAGGAGGCTGGGGAGCCAAAAATCCTTGTAAGTCAAAGTGACTCTCAAGTGCTGGAAGACAAAATGATCTGGGTCTCAAGCCCTGATCACACAGAGTGGAAGGCAGTGCTAATTCTAAATATATTCAGCCATTAAAACAAAGAAACATCACATTTCCCTCCACAGATGGCGGAAAAACTGTAACCCAAGTCAGATGATAAGGGATAATATGCTCCAAGATTCTGCTCTAGTTTGGACTCTGAATCCTGATCTTTGGGTGCTATTTAAATTTCACAAGTGAAGGGTGTGGGAAGGAGGGGCTGGGGAGGATGAGGCCTTTGGCACCACTGGGAAAGGTCCCCTCCAGCTCCTCTCTCCTGCCAGGGGAAGCTGCTTGCTCTGGGATGTGAAATTTTACCAGCTCAGTGCCTGAGAATCTGTTTCAGTCCTCTCTGTGCAAAATTAGCTGCTCTGATTACAGTGCAATCATTAGGAGTTAGAGGGTCCTGCTTTTGGGGGAGTTTGGAATCCATGGAACCTTTCAGAAAACAAACGTGAGCTGCTGTGTGGAGGCACCCAGTGTCTGCAGCAAGAGCACCTGGGTTCAGGCACAAAGCACAGAAAGGACACCTTGAGCTCTGAGCATCACCTGAGAGAACCTGAAGGGCTGTTCTACTGCAGTGACCACTGGGGTCACAAGTCACAGCCTAGAGCAGCAAACAAACACCAACTGCAAATACATTCCCTGGCCCAGACAACTCCCAGACTAAATATGTACATCTGAAGGAATGTCCTTATAGACACAGAAGCACCAAAAATTGGTAAGATTGGAGTTAGCAAAGATGGTGACACTGATCTGAACACAATGATCCCATCTGTCCAAACCACAGGCAAGGGCTCAGGCCTTGGCTTAAGCAGGGGCTGATCTCTGGTACATTGATGGCCTGATAAGAGCATTAAGCAAAGGAAAGATGAGTGAGAAAGGAAGTTTCAGCCTTTCCCATTGTCAGTTCTCTTTCACTACAGCCACACATGCTGTGCTCAGAAATCACTCTCTATGGAATCCATAAAATTTCAGGCCTTGCATCTGTGTCACTGCCTCGTGTCATCTGCCACCACCTTTAATGATGTGGCCCCTGCTGAGCCAGGGCTGCTCTGGGCAGCTGCACCCACAGCAGATGCTGCCCTTCCCTATCCATTGTGAAGTATTATGGCTTTCTTTTTCTCTTTTTTATTAACTGTCATCTACAAGATCTGTGTTACTGTTCCCTGTGGCATTAGAAGGTCATGGACAGGCTGTGCCAGACCTTAAGGGAAATCACAGCCTCCAAACTGCAGGAGCAATCCCAGTGTTGTGACTTTCCCTAGCAACAAGAAGTGAGGAGCTTTGGAAGCTCTCAGTATTTTCTGTGCAGCACAATGTCCCTCTGAAGGAGGTAGCAGTGGATGGGCTCCAGGGACAGGGAAACAAGGGCAATCCAACACTAGGCAGGAAGATTGGATGGGAGCTGGGAACACAACCCAGCTTTCCTGGCTCCTTGTTCTTAGCAAGAACACCTTCCCTTTCCCAAATGATATCACAGGGTGATAAAAGATACACAAAGCAGTTTCTCATCTATTTACTAAGGAGCAAACCTAATATCTGCTGGTATGAAGCTCTTGTGCTGTAAATCAAGACTGAGTCAAGGGATTTACTTGGGTAAGTGCACAGAGAATCAGGCCTGAAGGACCTAATGATGTTTTCAAATGTAAAGCCAGATATTTTGTGTTACTAAAGTTAAAAAAATCCAGCTTGAAGCAATGTGTTCTTCTTTCAAAACAGGTAAAACAAGAACAAGAGAGAAGTACCGAGTGGTTTACACAGATCATCAGAGATTAGAATTAGAGAAGGAATTTCATTACAACAGAT
Source organism: Serilophus lunatus (assembly GCA_013399895.1). Lineage (NCBI taxonomy): Eukaryota > Metazoa > Chordata > Aves > Passeriformes > Eurylaimidae > Serilophus > Serilophus lunatus. The sequence continues at coordinate 618,774 of VXBA01000657.1, forward strand.
ACATTACAATCAGGAGGAAGTCTGAACTTGCTGCAAACCTAAGACTGTCCGAGAGACAGGTAGAGTATGGATCCCCCATGCAGGATTTCCTTTGGATTTATTACAGCTGCTGAGGAGATGATGGTACTGCTCAGCAACACACAAATGCTAATGCCTTGAATAACTAAACAGTTCCAGGGGTTGCCTTTGCAGCAACTGCAAACACTAGCTTCACACACAGTCCTGGTCTGAGGAACAAGAGCTAAATCATACCAATAACATCCTGAATTTCTCTCTGGGCAGTGGGAGCAGGGAGGAATTTCTGCTGAAATTTCTAGAGCAGAAGTCCTGACTCTGCTGAACCCAGTGGGGATTCCACAATCAAACCCAGCAATACTCTTTGCAGGGAATGGAAGTGATGAGCTCAAGTATGTTCAGGACACTTGAAGGTATTGGTTTCTTTGGCTGCCTTACTACCCCTAGAGGAAGGTTTCCTAGAGACTTGCTACTCCTTTCTCCTGCCCCTTTTTCCTCCCACCCCCCTCCAGATTCCACTTTGGGTTCCCAGAAGATAAGTCAAAACACACTCCAGTGATTCACCATTGTTTTGTGGGCTCTGCTGAGCAGGGATAGTCCAAAATCCACTCAGTTGTATCACTGTCCATCCAACTTGGACCAGCTGGAAGAGCTCACAGAAACAGAGAAGCAAATATTCTCAATCTGCTGGTGAATGCAAGCATTGAATTATTGAAAATTACACTTATTTCAACTGAATATAAAAAATACACTGTGTGTCTTTTTGCTGGCTGTTAAAACATTAATAACTTGACTTCATGATGCTGAATTTGAAAATTATGCCCCAGCTTCTGTCAAGAGCCAGTGATGTTGACTTGAAACTTCTTAGTGCAGTGATAATTCCTGATAAACCTTTTGGTTGGTGTATTTGAAGAGGTGAAACAAAAACATGTGATATATTTCTTTGTCCTATTTTGGGGAAACACAGCAACAGTTTTTGCAACATTTGCTCTTCTTCATCAGCAATACATCATGAACAAAATTAATTCCAATGCATAAAACTCACATCTCTGATGTCACTTTTGAAAATGCAAGATTAAGAAATAAATATCTGATCTGTACTCCCATCACTACCTTTTAGCACAACTTAAATAACAGTGTCCTACCCCAGTTTCTAGTGAAATCCACCTAAAACCTAAACTGATTATCTGGAAAATCTTCTTTCCTTCCTATGTTGAAATTCCAGGACACTGGTAGGAATATCCCAGGACAAAAGGACCAAGAAGGATCATTCAAACAAGGAAGGAAAGATGCAGTAGCTAATTAAGGGGGGGGGGGGGTGGGGAGGCAAAATGAAGCATTGGTAATATAGGAAGGACACAGAAATAAAGGAGATGATGAGGATGAAAATGAAGAGGAAATTAGACTTCAGAGGAAGAGAAAACAAGAATACTGAAAGGAAGGAGGGCAACAAGGGAAGGAGAAGTCAGACAGATGCAACTGGCCATGTTGGATTTTAGTCTGACATTACACATCTGACCTTACTTGTAGTTATTTGCTAATTGGAATATGACCCCCAAGTGCCCACTAAAATTCTCTCTGGATCACTGCAGCTCTGCTTCTCTAGTTAACAACAAAGCAACAAACCCCTAAACTGCCAGGCAGGTGAGAACACTGCAGCCAGAGGGTAATTCATAAATGTTGGTTTAGTTTTTAGACTGTTCCCTCTTTTCATACATTTTGGCAAATGTATGAGAGGAACTGGATTATCTCAGCACAGTGACAATGCAGGAGCTCAGAGAGCACTTGAGGCAGGTTTAGTGGAACAATATTTGGTACTGAAATGATATTCCAGAACTAAGACAATTGAACCGCCAAACATCTCAGCTGACAGCCTGGGACTTGAGAGACCTGGTTCAAATTTACACAGGCTTTGCATGTAATTGAATCCTTCAGCTGGAAAGCAGAATAATAATAATTCCAGGAGCAGCACACTGAAATTGGTAGCCTCCTTAAGATGGCTTGTGGGACTTCCCCAGTGGTTTGTTTTAAAACACAACCTGGTCACAGTTGTTATCACTTTTTACTGTTTTACCTCCTTTCTGATCACCCTTCTCTTTCCCTTTTTGGATTCTAGCAAAGATCTAAACACAGCAGTATTTCTCAGCAAACCACTGTTTTTTCTTTAGGTTATAGTAACTCCAAAGAAAAAGAAAAGTGAGAAAAGTGTCTCCTTTGCCACATGAACAGCAACAGGAACATCCAGCCTCCCTGAATAAGGCAGCTTGATTGTTGCACTGACTAGACCTGGTACAGAGCCACTTCCAAGGCTCAATAGCTGCCTTTTACTGCTTTAAATCCAACACTGGAGATTCAGACCCAAAGGCATTTCACTTGCCACAGAACAGTCACTCTTTCAAACCTTAGCAAGTTCTGATGTATTTTCAATTGATTCATCAACTTCAACTCATTCCTCACCAAAATCCGTGTCCTCTTCAAAGTGTCCTTCATCTCTTCCTAAAGATAATCAGGGTAGAGCAATGGCTGTGGTGTAGGGTAGTGGACTGGGTGGGAAAAGCTTTGTTTCTCAGCTTGTAGGCCAGTAACAAATTTAGAGTTTTCAGTATAATGATACTCTTGGATCCTTCTGGCCATCACTGGGACACACAGGATTCTGTTCTGCTAGATTTTGGTTAAAAAATGAAAACAAATCAATGCTTGTTCCATAAAGAAATACCTCTAAACTAACAGGGGAAACCATTCCTTATCAAGCTATTAATGGATATTTTATTACCTGATAGGAAAGATTAGCTGTATAAAAACAAGCACACAGCTCTGGTGCCTCACTTGGCCTCTGCCTTTTCTCCCTGCTCCTCATGCCACTGATTTTTTCCTGTGATTCTGTCACTCAATACACAAAGGACCACGTTACATTCTACCAGCAACTGAAATGATTTTCCTCTGCTCCTCTGCAGGTGAAAATCTGGTTCCAGAACCGCCGAGCCAAAGAAAGGAAATTAATGAAGAAGAAAATGTCTCACTTTGATGGCAGCAATCTGGGCTCTCTGCAGAGTGACTCTGGCTCAGTGAGCCCCATGGCAGGCCCTGACCAACAGACTCACTCGGAAATGCCCAGTTCCTTATTCCCAGTGCCCCCTCCTCCTCCCCCTCCGCTTCCCATCCCTGCTTTGCAGCACAACGGGAGCCTGCAGCAGGTCCTGGCCTCACAGTGAGGCTGCCTGGAGAGCCAGGGCAGGAACTCTGGGAACTCCCAGGAGCACCAGGAGCTCCCAGTGCCTGGAGAGCCAGGGCAGGAACTCTGGGAACTCCCAGGAACACCAGGAACACCCAGGATAACCAGGAACTCCCAGGAACACCAGGAATTCCCAGTACCCGAAGCACTACAATGGGAATGGGGGCAGCTGGGGCAGGAGGCCCTGGCACAGTAATCCAAGAGCCAGGTCTGCAGGACAGCACGAGTTCCCAGGGGGCATGAAACTACCCTGGGCCAGGAGCCCCTGGAAGAGTCTGCCCAAAGCCACAAGGCAAGGAGCCTTCCCTTGGGGAGATACTGGGAGGGAGAGCTGAGGACCAGACACAGCCACTGGTCCCAGAGCACTGCAGGGAAAAGAGCCCAAAGCTTGTGCCACAAATCCCACCTCGCTGAGGCAGCTGGGCCCAATGACTGTCCCTCCCCCAGGGGAAGAGAAGATCCCTTCTCCTTTGAACTCCAGGTTCTGTGTGCTAATCTCACTCTGATGGACTTTACACATGGATCCTGAGCTTCTGTGTTTGGACCCACTTGATGGAAAGCCTGGATCCTGGAGGTTGCACTCACCACATGTTAATGGCAAAGGTTTTGACAGGTATGATTTCCAATGATCTGCACACTGGTAGAAAGGTGCACTCTTTCATCCGTGTTCTCAGACCATTCTGGATTTGGGAATCTTGGCCCAAGTTCACTTTTGGTTAAGGAAAATTCATGTCAGACTCATTTTGGATCCTAAAACAAAGAGCAAAGTGGGGCAGAAATCCTTTTAAAGAATGGAGGTATTTGCAAAGTGACTGCAGAGTCCATGGATAGAGATGCAATAATTGCATTCAAACAATTTGAAATTTGGTCCACTTTTATGAGTTGTTGTGACATTGAAAAAATCTGAGAGGCCAAATTATTGGAAGACAAAACAAGCAAAATATTTCACTTAAATATAAGCCCTCAATATTTTTTAAGAGGGTCTCAATCCTTGAATTCTTTCCATACTAAGCAGGATTTTGTAGGTAATCAGTATTTAATAATAACCCAAATAATTGCTTCCCATCATTATTCCCAATTGCATGTGCATAACTTTTGCCTGCAAAGGGAAAATTTTTAAAGCCCATGAGTGATTTAAGAATTTACTCCCTCATTGTCAAAAGCAGTTTAGAAATTTAGGGTGCCTCTCCTCACAAATTTCCATCCAGGTGTCCTCCAAAATGTCTCTGTCACAGTTGCAAAGAAGACTTAGGAGCATTAAGTCATTTAGGCACTACTTTCTTGTTTTCTTTTTTCCTTAATTATAACAAATAGTACTATTAGAGCATCGAAATGTTGGTAATGTGAAATTACTTTGTATATAAAGAACATTAAAATAAATTACTTTTTTCATAACCATTTCCCAATGTGGGAGCAAATGAACATGCAGCTTGTCATGATTAGTGTGTTATTGAATTGTAATATCAAATTTTAAAGGAGAGTGATGCTAAAAAAGCTTATAAAAATTTGAGGAGCATGGTAAGACCAGGAGGGCAGTTTTCACTGTTTCTTAGTTTTATTTATCATTTTATGGGTGCAAGAAGGACACTGCTAAATAAAAGGAGAGTTCAACTTCAAATGGGGACATTGTGAAATCCCCACTCGTTCCTACCCCTGTGGTGGGAGCAACCTGGAGCTTTGCACAGGCAACACAGGGGAGAGCAGGAAACTCTCCCCTGAACAAGTCAAAGTTCAGCAACAGAAAGACTCCACGTGGTGTGAAAAGAGGAACACAACAAACAGCACATGGGAATAAAAGGGATTTTTCCATCCATACCCAAACCAACCCTTTGGTCTCTCAGGAGAGATCTCCACTGGATATATCCAAAAGAGGAATCCTTTGGGAATACACAGAACAGCGAGTAAGTCTAAAGAGGTTTGACACACACACATTGAACTTAACAGACACTGGGAAAGGTCCAACAAGAAAACCATCCTCACACTGGCCAATTAAACAGAACTGTGCTGCAGACTAGAGAAAAAACAATCAAAATTTCCACATTTAGACTTCCAAAAGGTAAGAATACAGAGGAAAATATTCTCTTTTCTACTGATACACAATAATTTAGGACCTAGTTCTAGCAGAACTAACCCTGGCCCCAGAATCAACTGTTAGCTCCATATTATAATAACATTTCCATGATACAGCTTAACTTTGTAATGACATTTGTAAAAGGGAAAAAAAAAAGTACTTCAAGGAAGAACTTGAAGAAATATGTCTGAGCACAACTTCTTTCTCTTCAGAATGATTTGAACATCATTCAGAGCGAGTGGGATCTGGCAAAAGGAGCTGGTTTATCTTGTTTACATGTAGAAGGGTTATTGAGGAGATAAGTGACCACTTTGAAGATCTGCCTCATTTCTGCTCCAGTTTGCTGAAAGCAGCCTGGCCATAGGTTGCTATGTGTTTCCAATCAGAAGTTGTTAAGTACACAAAATAAGGCTGGATTTTATTTGCAGAAGCACATGTTCAAAGGTTACAATTTATTGCTCCAAAAGCAATATCAATAAACCAGGGCAATACCTTAGAGATTATTAACCTTCTAGTTATGTCAGTGGCTGTTTTAAATAGTTGGATTTTTATTTTTTTTTTTAAACTTACCAGCAATCTTTCCAGATAAATACCTTCAATGTGCTTTAATCCTTCAAACACTTTCCCACCAAAACCCAAAGAAAGCAATTTTTTTCTCAGAAGTTCGGGCACTGCTTTTGCTTAGATGATGTTCTGTGTATAATTAAGAATAGGAGAGACATAAAACTGGAGACACAGCAACTGCAATTATTTTGGTCCAGCATTGTGAGTGAAATACTGGGGCCAATCCTCAGGATAACACTTATTTTCTTCCTGACTTTGGGTATGTCATATGATTTATCACTTTTATCACATCAGAAAACTGGGGACTCCAAAGCAGAGTGCTGGGAAGATGGATTGGTTGTTAGCAAAGGGCCTTAAAGAAGAAAAGCATACCTTAGACTACATCACAAGAATATTTAAGCCCTTAAGCCCAATTGGGATTAAAGAATGATGAAGGAATACCCAACTTTCAGAGGAATTCACTAATCTTTAAACCCCATTTCCAAGTGAGAATTGTGATCTCTATGGTACAAAAAACTCCTGAGCAGCACAGCAAACAGGGCCTCCTAGAAAACCTTCAGGCAAGCAAGATATACAACTCCCAATGACATTTCTGAAACAACCCCTTCAATTACTGCTGTGGGCTTGTGTCATTATTAAGGTACATAGGAGGGAGCATCAAGTCTGTGCCACCTTCTTCCCAGGAGGCAGATTCCAAAGTACATTCATTCTGGATGTTCCTATAAAAATTAAAAAGCACCTCCCATTTTATCATCCTTCCTTGGTTTGGTGGTGAACCCCAGGTTTACACCCAGCACTTGTGCTGGAATGACAACAGCCCTGCAAAGGATTGACACTCCCATTTCAGATGGCTCTAGGTGCTGCTAGTTGGGCACAATATTGCCCAAAACTCACTCAGTAAAAGAATAGGCACAGGTTTTGTGATGAAAACTTTTGACAGCTGTTTTTATATTCAAAGAGCACAAATTCTTTTCCATTTCCTAAAAATAATTGTTCTAAGATGTCTCACAATAAATGGAGAGGACTAATTAAGGTACTTCGTAGATGCTCTTGGTCTTAGAAGACACAACAGACACACTCCCTCCAGCGCAGGACAGACTTTACCCAGGCAGTAATCTCTGCTCTGGGAGAAGGAAGAGTTAAATTTGGGGGACAGAACTGCCACTCTGGAGGGCCATAAACCTGCCCATGTCAGGCACAGCAAACAGGGGAGGCATCGATTCCTTTGTTACCTCCTGCAAGAAATGTCACCCAAAGAGCTCCTGAGTGAGCACTCACAGGTCTCATCTCAATACCCATGGGCAGGGAGGGAGAGCTCTGCACTGCTCAGCAAGGAACCCAAGGAAATGTCAGTAGAGGATTTGCTGATCACATCCGTGGTTCTGCTAAAAGAACTGATTTCCCCTGAGGTTCACAGGCAGCCTCTGTAACTCCTGCTGCATTCAGGGTGTTTGTGCAGCAGAAAGGCACTTATTCCTGCCAGCATTGATTTTGTAGCAGGTTTTAAATCATTCAGATTTCAGAACAGTAAGAGCCTTCTTTAGCTTCAAACCATTCCTTCCTGCAAAACACTGGTGCAGATCATGTATGAAATATATTGACACTGCTTTCAATAAAACATGTTTTAACACTTAGAAATTAAAGATAAGTCATTGTTAGCAGCAGTTAGGTGAGGGGATATATATAGAAGAGTGAATACAGTCAGCTTTCAGCCAGCCATTCTTTATTATTTTCCAAGAAGATTTGTTAAGAACCAAAATTTCAGAGCATGAAATTAAAAATTAAACAGCTGAGGAAGGCTTCACAGACAACTGACATCTTTATTTCTCCTCTTGCTCTCTTATGAAAAACAAACACACAGGAGGGATCAGAGACACTGAAATTAGTGATATATCCCTTTTTCCTTTTCCCCAGAGGATTCAGTCCAGCAAGTGAAAACAGCTCAGTCAGCATTGCTCTCTAGGCTAGGCCACATCTGCCATATGTGACTTGGCACATGCTTGCATTTCAGACCCTGAAAATGAGACCTAACTAAGGTGCTGGATATGAAACCAACCCATTGTAACAGGTAAATAAACATTTTGGAAGCTTTGTGTTTGTAGAAGTTCCAGTAAAAGCAGAAACAGTCTCTTTAACTCTGTTTTAAAATTTTCAAACCATCTGCCTCCCTTCTTCCCTTGCCACACCTTTTCCCAGCAGAACTGCCCTCAGCAAACCATGTAGTGACAGAGCTTTCCCCAAGATTCAACAGCTGAAGGGGCATTTTAGGAGGAATGAGTGTGCAGCAAAGCCCAGCTTGAACAGAGGGTCACCAACAGCTCCAAAATACTGCACTAGAGCTACCACAACACATCGTTCACTAACAAAGTCCTCAGGTAGACATTCCCTGGAAATTCCAAGCATGCAGTTAGAAAGGTACGGGCAAGAACATTCCTCAGCCTGGTGTTACTGAAGTGTTTTGGAGCGCTCATCTGAGGGCAAGAAAACAAACATCTGTTCCTATCACCTGAACCCCAATGGGCCACATGCTCTTTTTTTTATTCTAAGAAATGAGAAATTTCAAGTTTCAAGCTTCAAAGACAGATTAATTTCTTCTTATCTCCATAAAACGAAAAGTAACTTCATGAATAAGGGCTCCTAATAAAAACTATCACAGTTATAAACACCTTTAATGTAAGTTATTGCTGTACAGGCAGGTTTTAATCTACCAGTAGCCCTGGAATTGCAGTTATAATACTGTCATTAAAGCACCTAATTGCAGGTTTGTGATTATGTTGTTATAGCCTGGGCTGGAACTGCTCTCACATATAATCCAGAGCACCCTCTCCACTGCCTGTACAAACAAAACCTTGACAGCTCCCATATATGTCCCCCTGACCTATATATGCTTAGCACCACACATGGAATTATTGACAGGTTTTCAGCAATTGCTCTTAGAAAACTATAAGATTTTGTTCCCCAAAGATCTCAAAGTACATCTGATTTGACACACAGAAAACTTCAACAACCACTGAGGCAACTCCTGCTGGACACTGGGTTAGTAGACAAACTATAGCTGGCATTTGAAGAGGTGGAGGAGAACAATAACCCTGGGGTTCAGTGCTCCTGCCAACCCATGTCTCTGCAGCATTCCAAAGGGCAGAGCACCACAGGGATCTTCCCTCTTCTGCCACTTTCCCTCCACCCCAGAAAGTCGGGAGAGGTCCCATGTTCCCAAGCACTTTCCTCAGGCAGCACACTGAGCCCTCCCTCTCCACCAGAAGCTCATTGCCATCCCCACCCAGTGCCCCCGAGGCCAGTTCCCTTTTTTCCTTTGTTTTTTCATTTCCTGGCAGCCATGGCCACTGGAAATGTCCCTGGAACTGCAGGGTAAGTCACTGCCGTCCACTGAAGCTGCTGAGATGCTGGACCTGAGCAGGAAGGGCCGTGCACAGCCCAGAAATGATTTTTGGGAAGGCAGATTAACAGTCAATTAACTCTAAAGAACCGTTAACTCCAAAATTTTAGTAGCCTCATATTAGTAGACAACATGCAAAAGTTTCGTTCCTTAAAGGTTTTGTTCTGTTACACAAAATAGGAGACAGCAGAGTCAGGGTGCAGACTGTTGCCATTTTAGTTATCTTACTCTCACTTGGGTGTTAAAAATCTGCAGTCCCCCCCAGCAATCTTATCCTGCTATGTAAATCTTTTTAAACAAAATGCCTTAGTCAAAGCTTACTATTGTGAGCTGATATCAAATCAGTGCAGCAATTTGCCAGTGGAGTATCTTGATCTAATTATGTTCTGGAAAGAATTGAAATAGATCTAAAGAAAATTCAGATAATGGAACAGGCAAGACAAAAAAGGGAAAGGAGAAGCATAAACAAGAGATGAAAGAAGAACAGAGAATACAGGATAAAACTCTGAGATATAAAAAATAGGATTAGGTGATGCTGAAACGATGGGAGGTATGTACAGAGGCATCTCCAAAGAAAGAGGGATGCCAGGGATTAAAAATGTTACCAACATCTCAAGCAGTCTATGAAATTCCATATAAATCCTGGAGACTGGAAAATGGGGAGATCAGGAAATGTCAGACAACGGGGCTGTTCTGAAATCTATGAGCAACCAATGTCCACAGGCCACTGGATTCCAGATGTGGTTGATGGAGACAAAATTTCCCCTCCTCTGGATGTGCCTGGGACTGAAGGCTCTGGGAAACATCCAGCAGTACATGGAATTTGACTGCTGGCAGGATGCTCACAGACAGGCCAAGGATTCCAAGGACAATTCGGGGTTAATTTGGATGATGCTCAGTGGAGTTCTTTGTTCTTTTTAGTCCTCATGACTACTAAAATGTCTGTGGGCTCTCACAAATTGTGTTGCAATTGCTTTTTCAAGAAGAAGGGAACAAGAGTCTTAATTTATTTTCAGTGTCTATTTTTAGATGTTACAAAAGGTCTTGCTTGTTCCATGTCCTATCCCATGATGCAACTTCCCTCAACATTCTCGGGATCCTAATAATGCAGAATTCTGTAAATAAAGCAAAATTAAAGATTTTGCTACACTTCTCAGTAAAAATTCTTTCCTGGGGAAAAAAAAAAAAAAAAAAAAAGCCAACCCCAAACAGAAAAGGAAGATCTTTCCTGTCTTTGAGTACACACTTAGAATCCCTTAGTGCTGGAATTAGAAGGGATGTGTGAATAGGAGTAGTGTCAAAATACAAAGGATCTTGAATGAAAACCCACACCTTTGTAAAGGGAAACAACTCATTGTAATTTGCACCTCTTTTGCAAGTAGACCCCTTACAAATAGCTCCCTGCAAAGGAACCCATCGAAAATAAAAATGCAGCCAATTGCCTCCCCAAAGGACAGCTACACAACCCAGAGGCAAGTCTGAAGTCACAAGGTGGGGTTTAGTTCTTAATCCCAAACTCTAAAACCACCTTGAGGGTCAGTTTTCCCAGAGAACCCCCGTGTGTCAGGAGCTCCCCAGAGCAGCGCCGAGGCGGTTCTGACCCCCACACTTCCCAAGGCAGATGTGTGTCCTGCTGCTTTCCCTGCCCAGCTGAAAGCAGAGCACCGGCAGTAGCTTCAGAGGAAGGAACCAGCCTCCTTTCAGGCAGATAAAGGTTGTCTTCAAACAGAAGCCAACAATATTACTGGGCCAAATCAAAGTCTTTTTCCCCTACTTTTTACAGTCATTTTCTTTGTACTTCTGGCACCATCTTTGTTAGGAAGATTTATTGTCTGCTTTTTAAAGTTTAGAAGTTTGTAGTGACCACCAGCTGAAGGGATCTCTTTAAATCACTCTGTGTGGGGAGAGTGAGAACATGTGCCTTAGTCAGAGCTTGAAATCCTCCAGTGCTGGAAAACCACTTACAAACATCAACAATGAGAGGAACATTTCTGGGACTGTTACATTCAAGACATGCTGATTACAAGGTGCTCTGTATGTTGAGGTTATTGCTTTACAATTATTTGAATTGATTGTATTCCTTAAAAAGTAAAAGTGAGATTTCTTTTTAGTGTCTGAGAAATCAAGAGAGTAACAGATTTCCTTGTTGATAGATAACACTTCACAGAACAAAGCCTTCAGACAAAAATAATTTGAATGTTAAACATCGCTATTCTAGCTACCATTATGACTTCTTTTAAAAGGTCTTTCTTCAACTATCGAAGTTACGAATACAAGCAACTGTTGCATCATCTTGCAGGACTGGGATCGCTGCGGAGTATCAGGGAAGGGTAATGGGACAGATAAAAGTTCTGGAAAAGAAAAAGCCCCAGAAGCAGCAGAAAGGTGGGGTCGGGCAGCCCTTCATTTGAATGTAAATGTAATTATGAGCAGGCAGTTGGGCTGACGTCAGACAAGGTCTTGGTAAACCATTACCACCAGCACCTGGTAACACAGTTGATAATAAAAGAGGATGAAGTAGAAGATTCCAAGCAGAGTGGCATTATTAGAGAAAACCAAGCCCAAATCTCTTCAAGCAGCACAAGGCACTGGGGAAGAGCAGAGGATGTTGTGACAAGGAATTTACAGTGTGTGTGACACCATGTACGTGAGCCCGCTGCTGGACAAGGACAGCAGCATGTTCCCGGGACCTGCAAGGTGCACCAGCAACAACGTGCCCGGGCAGAGCTTCGTGTGTGCCCCGGCCTACCCCGAGTACATGGGGTACCAGCCCGGGCCAGCCCTGGACCCTCCCGGGCAGGCGGCAGCCTGGGGGCCCCACTATGGCCCGCAGAGGGAGGACTGGAACTACGGGCCAGGCCCTTCGAGCACGGGCACTGCCCAGCTCGGCAGCTCCTACAGCTCTGCGGAGTTCAGCTCCCTGCAGCCCGGGGGGGCACCTGCACAGCCCCCCAGTGCCCAGCACAGCTCCCCCAGCAGCCACAGGCACAGCTCCTACGAGTGGATGAGGAAACCCGGGCAAGCCAACACCACTGGTGAGTGTCTCTGCGAGGGATCTTCTGCCAGCACTGCTCTCAGAAATAATTAACTTTACTCGAGGCACTTGGGGCATTTATGACATTTATTTAACCTACTGCTGTTTAATGCAGTTTTGACTAAATTTGGGGTGGTTTCACTTTCTCCCCATAAAGGCTTTTCGTGGTTGCTGCAGTGGAATGGTTGGGGTGGTTGGATGTGGCTGCAGCTCCTGGGGGAACGTTCTGTAGAGCATTTTGCGTGAAAATCGTGATCATCTCCAAGGTGTTATAGAGCTTTTTGTGTGCAAAACATGGTAATCTTGAAGGTGCTACAGAGCAATGATTGCAGCAACATTTAAGACTTGCAGGTTAAAATGCTACAAAACTATTACGTGCTGCAAGGGAGAGATCAATGTAAAATCAGGTTGATCTTTTTAAACCTTACAGACTTTTCACTAATTTTAAAGAAAATTCTGTGCTCTGATCCAACTCTAGTGATGATGCAATTTTCTGCTGGTGTCCCTGTGCCTTTAATTTTTCTACCCACATTGATTAGGTGAGAAGGACGATTCCTAGAGAGGCAATTTGACTCAAACGACTGTTTTGTTGGCAGATCCTCTCCATTGAATTTCACGTGGGTTTTCCGTATTTTTTCCATGCCAGAATTTTGCAGCTGGTCACAATTCCACCATTAAAACTCACTTTCTTCATTGAAGTGCCTCCAGATGAACCTTCCCGTGTATGTTCCCAAGGTGTAAACTGGGTGCAGCAGGGTTTGCTAAATCTATTGTTAAGGTCAGAAGTAGTAAGTGTGTGTTAGGGAGCTTCAAAGAAAGTGCTCCAAAGAAAGCAGAGTAATTACAACTGGAACAATCTTAGTAGACACAGCAACCAGCACTGCTGCTTCAGACAGAAATCTCCTTCAAATGGTTATTATTCAGCAGCAAAATTAGGCTGGTAATTGGTTGCTAATTATAAAGCAGACACGGAGTGTTTTTCCTCTGTTACTAAGTATAAAGTGCTTGGTGAACGTGAGGAGCTCACAATGCCATCCTTCCACTTGGAGCCTCTACAAAGGCCTTCAAAGGCAGGCAGACACATAGTGTGTTCTCCCCCTTACGTATCCTCATGTAAATCACAAGAACTTCATTAACATCAGGGCACATTTCCAGGTGGAGGAGTGATGCAAGACTTGAGATCAAATTCAGCTGGATGGCAATGAGGCATTGCATTTTGGATGCACTGACATTCTTAAAGAATAGCACAGGCTTAACAATCCAAATCCTTGCTTATTGAATCCTTACTGAACAGACCTGAAAAACCCTGAAAGGTTTCTTAGGTGCTCGTTCAACTTTATAAAATATATTTGCAATTTAGAGAGACAGTTTGGGGCCTAAATTGGTCTCCTGAAAAGCTCTTACAAAGGATTTCCACATGTACTGAAATACTTTATGAACCACTGGGACAGGTGAAACAGGGCCATCCATAGATCCATGTCCTGAGGCTGTGCATTCCCTTCCTTTAAAGTGTTAAAACCAGCTCAGGACTCCACAGAAATGAGCTCAAGGCACCAACCCAGCTTAGAAAAAGGGATGGGGAGAGTAAAGCACAAATGTGCAAAACTGGAAAAGGACCAAATAGATTGGGCTTTTCACTGGTGATTTTAAAAACTGGACACATAACTGTTTTAAAAACTGACACATAAAAAATGGTGATAAATGGAAGAAAACTAAAAGAAAAGGCTAAAATTCTGCATGTAAGTGCTCAGTGTCACCTTAGCAACGTTTTCTCGAGAAGAAAACTGACCTGATGCCATTCTAACCACTCTGTTTTTCCTTATTGCCATCATATCACTCATGTTATCTAAGTATTTAGACTCTATTCAATACACTGCATTCTGATTCAATATTTGTATTCAGCATTTTATAAAAAATCAACTGCAGGAAAAGCAAAACGAAAATTTACCTGATCCAGTCAATGTGCAGGGTGTGTGTAAAAACATCACAAAAACAGAAGCACCACGTCCTTTCAACAGATAAAAGGTGGTTTGAAATTATTTGTCCTCTGACTAAAAGACTGCAAATGTATATTCAGAACCAAACCTTTCTTTATTTCAAACACACAGACATTGCAAATATATGAGGCAATAAGAAATTAAAAAAACCCACACATCAAAAGAGGGCTTGGGAAAGGTGTCCTCCCAGTCAGGCAATCAAAGTGAGGAAAAGAACATCTGAAGAATTCCTGACAGTCTGATCCTGGGTTTACTGAAAATGTAGGAGAAAATGCACCATCAGCTTCAGTTATGCAAGAGCAGAACTTCACATTAATTTCTAAACCCTGTGTAATCAACAGTGGAAAATGTGTATTTTCTGAGAGCAAGTGAGACTTCAAAGCATGGGATCTTCTGAAAAGGTGTAGGAAGGGCCTAGAAAACAAGTTTAAAAACTGCACATGAAGATTCCTCTGGGAGGGACCTTCTCAAAGAGAGAAGGGACTTTAGGGGACTAAACATAAGGACAACATTATTTTCATACATTGCAAGCTCAGCCTCAGCTTTTTATTTTCTTTTACCTACAGTCATTTTAAGTGTTTAAACAAGCAGTGATGTCCAAGGAATTCAGATCACATCCCAGCACAAACCCAGCCAGAAAACAAGACAGAAAAGCAGGAAAAAAAGGCCAGGCCCCTGCTCTAATGCTAATTTATTTGGCTTTGTAAACTAGTTGTGACATTATTTTGCAGTGGCCTACATTGTCTGAGGTTTTGAGGCCTATCTGTCATATTGAGGCAGCAGACCCTTTTAACACTTCTCTTTGCTTTGATATGCAGCCCTGGCTCTTCCTTCTCTCTCTTTTCTTCAGGAGTTATATTGCCGGAAAGGGTGATGATTTTCACAGCAAATAAAGAGGCCTTTTCCAGCTTTATTGTCTTCAGAAGAAATGCTCTGTGAATTTTATGACCAAGGGGAATGGAGAAAACTGCTCCTTTTCTCCACCCCCTCAAATCATGGTTATATTTGCTGATTAGAGTGAAGCCGGAATAACCTTGTTGAATTTTAACTTGTTTTCAAAGATTCTCCCTCAGCCTTCAGTTTACAAGGCACCTGAGTATCTCTCCTATTGTTGGCATTATAACTATCACTCAGGGCAAATATCTCCAAGCCAACAGTTTGTACCTTGAAAAAAAAGGAAACTAGGAAACTTGGTTTGATGATTGGTTTAGTCCTGCAAATTTAGGCAGGAAAATCTTGTATGCTGGAAGTCAAGCTGGCCTAGGATTTTGGGAAAATAGCTTAATTATGCATTTTTCAGCTATGTCTACCTGCAGCCTTCAGATAAAAATATCATAGTCTGTCCAAAGTCAGTCCAAAATTAAAGAGAACTGTGGAAAAATATTCCTTCATCTATTTCGGTCCCTTTTTCCTTTGCTAAGATGAAAGAGTCTGACATTTGTTTAGGGCTTGTAAATTCCAAACCAATTGGCTTGTGTTTCTGAATGTGAAAGGGGTTCTTGATAAGATCAGCTTGTCGCTCCTTTGTGTGGCGTGTGCTTCATCTTAACACCTCAATGGATTTTAGGGAACCACTTTAAAGGAGTCTTTGTCCCACAGTTTGTCCCAGAAAACTCACATCAAAAAAACCTGGGAAGATCAGAAGGAAAAGGGAAACCATCTAGTTGGCTGTTGAAAGTGCAAAGGAGAACAAATAAGTTGAAAACTGATCTCTCTGTATTATTATTACATGAAGAATTGTTTAAAAATTATATGAAATGAGAGATCTAAACATTCCCTAATGCTTCTCTTCATGGTATTTATCTAATGTACCTAAGAACAGCTCTTTTATATATTAGAGAAAGGCTGATCCTTAAATCCTTTTACAAGTATTTTATTGCCTCACCTTGCAAATTGCCAAGTGCCTCCAACTCCAGAGGGAAGTCCAGCACAGGAATACTTCTTCAGGATTGGACCTTTCTGGAAAAGTAAATTCAGATTATTACTGAATTTATGAGCACGCCCTACGGCCACACAAGAAAGCCCTAATCATTTGCAGTAGGAGAGTTCTTTGTGTTAGAGAAGGGATCTTTAAAAACTCAAAAGAATTATGCCACGGTACCACTAAAATTCTGACTGAAACCCTGTGTGTTTCTGCTCTCAGATACACAGAAGTCACTTCAATGAGTGCTGAAATTAAGCCCCTCTGAGATGAAAATAGCCAGCACCAATTATGTACTGCTATGAATTATTGAAGATGCTTCAAGATGTTTATCACTTACGAGCTTCACATTTAAATGTATGTTTACAGAGAGAGGGAGATAAAGACAGTTATTGTACAGAACATTCTCTTCCTTCCCCCTGCTCCTCATATTCCTTCTCTGTACCACAGAAAACAATCTCATGTGAGTACTCTGAAGTTTCATTAATGTCTGTGAAATGCGTGAGATGTCTAAAAGATATGGAAAAATCAAATAAATAATATTTCTTCTTATTAACAACATTTCTGTCCTAAACAGGTAAAACAAGAACAAAAGAAAAGTACCGAGTTGTTTACACCGATCATCAGAGATTAGAACTAGAGAAGGAATTCCACTGCAACAGATACATCACAATCAGGAGAAAGTCAGAGCTGGCAGCAAACCTGGGACTATCTGAAAGACAGGTACAGACGCCGCACACATCCAAACTAATTCCTTTGAAACCTCCAGTCAGAGGGAACTAAACATCAGGAATTCAGTTAGACAAGAAAAACTACTTACTCTAGCTACCCAGCTGGAATTGAAACGGCACAGCTTAACATTAGCTTAGCAATGTTCTCAAGTGTTGTGACATTCCCAATTTTATGTCTTCTTGAAACCACACAAAATAATGGCCAGAAAAAAACCCAGAGCATTGGATATATTTCACCTGTAAGGCAGGAAAATTAAAACTCATCATTCAAAGAGCAATCAAATGAGGTTTCTGTGGGGTTTTTTTGTTACAAACGTATTGCCACAGTTTCCACATCCCACATTCTCCTCAGATTTCAGCATATCCAAGGGGTTCTTACAGCCCTGGATTTTCAAGTCAGGATTTCTTTTTGCTACTGTTTCCACAGTTACTTCACCTACAGCCCAAGTTCAAACCTTCCATGCACAGGCAGCTTAGGCTGTAAAATATGGTGCCACAACTTCAGGCCTATTATACACAGAAATATCCCAAGACTCCCCAGCCAGGGAATGTCCAAGTGCTTCCTGAGATCCAGTACTTCCTTGGAAAGCAGCTGTGCACTCCTTCATATCCAGTACACATTTAATGTCTGAGTTGTGCCCTGAGCAGGGCCCAGCTATGTCAGCTGTGTTCCTACAAAGACTAGAGCAATGCTGGGTGGGAATTCCCTCAAATCCCTGTGGTAGGAGCACACCTGGTAGGTACAGCCCTGCTCTTGGACCCAACCCTCCAGAGCTGCAATGGTTGTGCTGCAGCTGGAGGAGAAGGTGATATTGAATAAGGCCTCTCATTTAGCAACCAGAGCATTGCCCTCAGGTAAAGCTGAGTTAGAGATCTTCCTTTTTAGCATCTTACAAGCTTTTGTTCTTTCTAAAGATACATATTCAGTCCTCTAAAATATTTTCCTCTGCTTCTGTTTCAGTCTGTGCAGGAGCATGGAATAGAGAGGGCCCAGTGGAGGCTGCAGGTGTAGGTGTGCCCAGATAAGCACTGGTACTGCAGGATCAAGCACTGGATTTTTAGAAACCTGTTTTAGTGCAGTGACATTCAATCCCAGAGCCAAGGAGGATACAGCTTGAACTCTGGCCCCAGTCAGTAACAATGAAAACCAGGTTTGTCACGGATGGACCAAAGTTTGTCATCCAGTGGGGTACAGCTGCTCTGGTAAACTGCCAGAGAAATACAATTAGGAAAGATTCAAACCTTCCACCTTCATGCTGTGCAAGTGGCTGATACAGAATAGTAACAGATTTTTAATACAAAGCAATGGCACAACTTTATCATCTCGTGTTCAACATACCTTCTATGCCATAACAAAACTATAGAGTATGAAAACAAATTTCTATTCATTCACACTTCACATAAGGAAACAAAATATAGATACTTACACTAAAAGGAGATTTTCAATAGATAGGAATCTTTCACCTGCACAAGGTGTCTGGGAGGTTGAGTGTCATGCTGATATATCTATTCATACAAATGAAAGTCCATATGTATCTGTACAATACAGATATAAATAGATAGATACAAATACAGAATGAAAACAATCAAAACTTTAAAAATACATAAGAATATATGCACACACCAAAATCACTCTCAACATAAAGGAAGAAGAATAACCCTCAAAGTTTGGCTTTGAATTAATCTGTTACAGAGATAATAAAGAAATCTTCCAAATGATTCCCTAATTGCATCTCCCAAAGTATGACAGTGGCAAAGCTGGGATGTTGAGTCTCAATGAATGTGTTGGGTCCTGTGTCCCTAAATATAACACCAGCCCCAAGAACAGAAAGTCATTTTCTACTGCTTATGATGCAGAAAGTGAGCACAGATTAACACCAAAACTTTTCAGTGCACAAATTCAGTGTTTTGGTTTTTTGGGTGTTTGTTTGGTGGGGAGGTGTGGGGGAGATTTTTTTCCTTTTTTCTTTTTGTGGTTTGGGGCCTTTTGTTTGCTTGCTTGCTTTGGATTTTGCCTTTTTTTTAAAATGTTTTTAACTTACCTTCATTTTCACTGCTGTAATTCCTGTCAAAGGCTGAGCAGTACCTTGCCTTCACCAGGTACCATTTCTAACACCACAGGTGAAGATCTGGTTCCAGAATCGCCGAGCAAAAGAAAGGAAAATGATCAAGAAGAAAATCTCGCAGTTTGATGGCAGTGGGGGCTCAGCCCAGAGTGACTCTGGGTCCCTCAGTCCCAATGAACTGTCCAGCTCCCTGTTCCCTCCCCCCCACGGCATGAATGGATTACAGCCCAGTGACATTCACCAGGTCATAGTTTCTGAATGAACAGAGGAACAAAAGCAGGACAAAAGCAAGAGGGGATTTCCTCAGCACTGCCACCCCACCTTTCCGAGTCAACTTGCAAAGGACTGTTCTCATTTCACTGCCTTCGCAGCTCGTTTCTGAGGACAGGAGCTGGGACTGTTATATTTTAAGCATTGCAGCAATCTCAGGGAACTGGTGCTGCTGAGATTCATCTCTCAGTAGCTTTGAAGAGCAGGTCATTTGCTTCAGACACTGACAGTAAAGTAAGTGTAGTTCTAGTCCAACAAAAAACTAAGTGACCTGATTATAAAATAGACTACTATTGCAGGAAATATAAGAAGCTGGGTGTGTTTGGTTTGTTACATTTATATAATTAGAGTAAGCAGTAGATGTTAATAAATATTTACACTTAAAGGTACTGGAAAGAATGTTACTTTTTGAAAACAACAAAAACATTTAAAAGACATTGAAACACCCAAGAAACTTCATAATGTTGCCATACCAACATATTGCATTTAATTAAATCACACAAATCCTCTTTGCCCTATATAATTGTATTCTAGGATACAATAATTATAGGTACAGAATATATCAAACCTGCCAAGATTTGTTCCATTGTAAGAAATGCAGGGATTTTTCATGCACATTAGTAAATCTCAAATAATTTGGAAGAGAAGTATTACTTCAATCTTCAATGGCTGCACATATTGCTCAAAATACATGAGCACAAACATAATGGGAACCCAACTGTTACTACCAGGAAACCCTCAGAAAGCAAATTAAGGATAAACTTGCTTTGATTATCAGTCTGTGCTGGCAGGGGAGAAAGAAGCAATGGGATCTAGAAGACAAGTCTGGAAAAAGCAGAAAGAAAACCCAAAGCACTAAAAATGTCCCCAACCCCTTCAGTAGTACTAGTCATTGGAATTTCATGATATGAGCATACAAGTTAAGTGCTCAGTTAGAAAAATGTAATATTATGAAAAGTTCATGGAGGAGCAAAGGTAATAAAAAGGGAAACAGCAGAAATCAAACAACAAACAGCATTATCTGGCATATGAAAAAGCAGTAATTCATTTATTTCAGCAATATCAAACTTGCTGTTAGAAAGAGCAGATCAAATTCTGCTTTTGTTGGTGTCAATGAGCACTGATGATGCACTGAACAACATGAGCAGAACTTGGCAAAGCTCTCATCATCTGAATTCAATACTTTGGATGACTTAAATTCCATGATGTGCCTCACTGTTTCCCAATTATTTAAAAATAACTCTGTTAGAGTAACACCATCAAAGCAATTCTATAGGGGTTACAAGAATAACCCTCTTCAAAAACAAATACTGAATTATATATTTGTAGACATAAATGTCTCAAACCAGGAAGGAATCCTGTAACACAGGATGAGAAGTTAGTCAATTGAACTTTTGTGGGTGCTTCCCCAATGGATTTCCTAATAACCTCCTATCACCTGGTTAAAATAAGTGGGTGGATCTTAATGCAAACAAACTGCAAACAGAAAATCTTGTGTCTAGAACTTGGCCTGGTGAGGATTTGAGACTGTTTACATGGCTTTAACTGAGGATCTTCCAGTGATGGCGGAGCAGCACATTGGAGCACACAGAGGGATTTGGTTCTGTTCAGACCCCCAGAAATGCTGCCCTTCTCTCCCTGAAGGATGTAGGAGGTGTCAAATCTCCCAAGAAACTCATCCTTCAGAGAGACAAGCAAAAAGGGACGATGATTTTGCTATGTAGATCTCAGCTCAGCAGAAGGCCTGTGGAGAGCAGGGGACTGAGGGTTATCACTGACACAGAAGTGGAGACATAGAGAAAATTTTCTTCTGGTTTTCAGATTTATTTTTTTCTCTGTGATCAGTTTTCATGTGAACGAGGAAATATGGCAAGTGAAGAGCTGTAACATACAACACATCATTCTTTGTATTTGCATACTAAAAATGCACCACCTCAGATTTCTCTTTCCTCCTCATTTATGGCAAAACAAGTAAAAACGTGGTTATTTCCCATGTTCATGTTGAACACACTCAGAATCATCACCGTGCAGAGTCTAAAGCAGCTGCAGTGTGTCTGTCTGTTTGGTCAGGAGACAGCCCTGCAGCCACTGTCCACCAAGGAATCCCTCCTGTTCAGATGGCAAACAACTGGAATGGGACACAAAGCACCTCCTGGGGCATGTTTAAAATCAGTCTTGTCAATAAAAAGTGTTTTCCTTTTTCATGATCTTCATCCTGATTTTTTTCCAATCCACATGTTGAAAAATATTCGGGAGGAACAGTCTCTTTCATGCACTAGATAACAATCTCTGAGCCTAAAAAGGGTATCAGAGTGTCTTCTCTGGCTATGACCAAGTCAGGTAAGAAGTTATTCCCCCTAATTTGCACTGTAGCTACTTCCTCTCTACATCATAACATCCCATCCAATCTGAGTGCAGCTGTTTCTCAAAATAATCCAAGGAAAACAATATTCAACCCGTTTAGACTGATCAGGATAATTTGCGGTCATAGTAGCAGGTCAGGAGGCTGGGAAGCCATAGAGGGGGGGGAATGGGAAGAGGCTGAAAGAAGAAAATCCTTACTCTGTCCCCTCAGGGCTTGGATCTTTGATCAGACTGGAACATACATCATGGTTTTTTCTGAGAAAATATCATCCCAAATCCAAATCCAGCCCAGCACTTCTTGTGGCCCAGGTCAGTGTCCCACCCAAGGTGACAGGAGAGCCTGACAGGAATCCACCCTGCACTTGTGTTCTGCCAACAGCAGCCTAGGAGCACACGGCTCAGGATGTGGAGGACACACAGCCAAAGCCCTCCCACTGCTCTCATTTGCTGTGTTTGACTCTTCAGCATTGCTTATGCAGAGGAGAAACTTCAGAAGATGTGCTCAGCCCTGGTATTTAATTTTTGTATTTGCATGGGTGAAACACTAAAGGCTGTAAAGAACATTTTTCAATATTTGTCTTCCCTCCTTTGAAGGCTTCTCCCAGGACTTTAGTGAGACTCTCTCTTAACACCATTAGGCAATTAAAATAATAATAAATCAAATGCTATCCTCCCCCAGTGGGTTTCCTCCCCGAGGAGTCTCCTGGGTTTTTCCCTTTGTGTAAATAGAAAACCATCCCACTGCTTGAATTCAGCTGGTTGATTGGTGTTGGAGTTTGCAGAGCAGCTGATACCCAAACACACACCTGCCTCATTCCACGGCCACCAAGTCCCTCTGGGACTGATCCCAAGCATCTCCATTCTTAGGAGAACAATGCAGAGGTGCCAAAGCCTTGGAACAACTGCCCTGCTCAGTTCCACTGTCCATAAAAACTCCAGCAGGGAGGAACACTTTGCCACAAACTGCTCATGTTGACACTCAGTGCAGCACCACAGTCATTTGGCTTCATTGACTAACTTCTAAATATTGATCTGTGGGAGGAAATAAAGGAAAATACAGATTTATCCAGAATTACAGTAATGACAGATAGTTTGGACCAGAAATTTGGAGAGGACTTCATTGTAAGATGTATGAAATATCAATTTACAGAGAAGAGAGCTCAAATTAAACACCTAATAACTTAAACATCCATAACTTAAATGCCCAAATATCTAAAGGTCAAGTAAAAATCTGGAGCAGAAACCTGGCAACCTCTTCAAACTTAAATTACTTTTGAAAATTGATCTGCATCAGGGATTTTCAGTATAAGCAGCACAGAGCTGCCTATCCCTGCACAAAATACTAAAACTATGTGTGTCACAAACCTCTCACATCACTCTTGACTTGCCTTCCTTCAATAAATGAAAGTATCCCAGTTTGCCTAATGAGTTCAAGATTTCTGTTTCCAAATATATTAATGGGAACTTGCAGTGAGATGCAACTCAACTTGGGAAAAAAAGAGTTTGTATTAATTGATCAAGAAACATGATGGTTTGTCCACCAGACTTAAAAGACATTCTCCAAACTCCAAGAGTTTATTCCCACTATCCAACAACCTTCCTTTGGTGAGACACAAGGGTCTGAAGTGAGTGAATTCTGGCAGCCAACATGACATCATTTGGATATTCTTCCCTCTGAAGAATGACTGTGTGGTGGTGATTTACATGGAATAAACCAGGAAAAAATACATTGGAAAACTCAGTATCTCTCAGGGCCATGTTAGGAGTCCATAGTAGGACTTCCTATGTTCTCTCAAGAGACGTTTTTTTAAATATTTAAAATATTAAATTATTAAATTAATCCTTTAAACTTTGTTTTAACTCCTCTCTTTCCTGCTCTCTTTTTTGTGTTTCATGCTCTATATAAGAATACTTTTGATTCCAAGAAAGGAAGTGATTTGAGTGGATAAACATTGCCAGAGCCACACTCTCTCCATGAATCATTCACTTTTTATGGCATAATAGTTTCATTGAATAAACAGCATTCCAAAAGAAGTACTGAAAATGAGGCTTCTAAATATTTCTTCCTGTGAAGCCACAAAGTTTGATAAATCATGCTGAAGAAATTGCCTGCAGTATTTCCCCCTCCAACCCAACGCTAAGCAGACATTCTTCAAATACAGACATGGGTTACAAAAGGTGTTTTTCTCAAATGGTTTCTTTTTACCCACACAGTCACCATTCCCACAGGAGAGAACACACAAACAGAAATAAAAGTCTATTGAAACATCAGCTGAACTTTGACTTCAACCTATCATTTAAAATGCACAAGCTGTTAAATATGAAGAAAAGCACCTTTTCCAATTAAAGAGTCTCCCTTTTGTGGTCTGCTAATACCTCAGACATTACAAAGAGGTCACTCATCATAAAGGTTGGGCCAAAACTCTACACTTGCTCTTTTTATGCTTCAATTCAACTGTTCTCAGTTTTACAAAAGCACACTAACACCCTTTATCAGACAGGGGCAGGAGCTCTCCACTCACGTGGTTACAGAGATGATGCTACAAGTGATCAAGAAATCTTCCCTATTTTTTTCAATGCTAAGAAATCCTTGCTACTCACAAATCCTTTAGTGGGAGCACTACAAAGCCAGTCCAGATGAAATAATGGTGATAAGTAAGAATTACAGACACCAATAGTTAGTTAAACACAGGAAAAAAAGGATACCAAATATCTTATAAACACCTTAATCTAATTATTTAAGGGAATGCATTTCAAGTGTAGCTGGGTAGGAGTCAAAACCCTACCTGTGGCCCTCTACTCCAATGATTCCTTTGAGGATGGAAACACTTGTGAAAACTCTTCTCTCATCAGGTTAAAATAGTCCAGCAAATGTCAATACACCAGCAGTCAGACAAAGCTCCAAGCAAACAAGCAACATTGTAGCACTGTGAAGAAGAAGCAGCGATTAATTCTCCTAATTTTATTTAGCATTCCGCAGGGACAGTGCTGGAAAACGCTTCCATAATAAACCAAGAACAACAGTTTTAATTTTTTCATGAATCACAGCCAGAGCTGCCTGAGTTCTGCTCAGCAACAGCTGCATTTCCCCCTTCCTGGTAGGAAATACTGGGATTCTACTGGAAATAGAACCACCTTTCTCCTGGGCATTTCACCAAAGCTGCCAAGATAATCTCGACTAAATATCCAAGCCTATAATGCACAGCATCAGAATTGTCATGTTCTCACTTCCAAGACTTACCTTTCTGGCTTTCCCATCAGTTAAAGCAGACATTTGGAATTTAGATTAAAATAAAGGCCAGGACCTTATTAATAACCTCAGACATAATTTTATTCCAGTGGTTTCAGGACTTTCTTTCCATGGATTATGAATGGCAATTATCTATTTAAAGATGAAGATGTGTGGGGAGAAAAATCAGATCCTCAAGTATAGAATATTTTCCTCTTTGCTTGACATGTTTCTAAACAGGAGGCATTTCCAATATTTGGTCAATGGCTTACTTTCCCTGCAATTTATTGACAACATCCATCACTAAACAGGAAAAAATTATTCTAACAAAAAAGGGAGAGCACAGAACATGCAATTTTATTTCATAACAACTTCATTTTTTCCTCAAGTCATTAGAGTGTGATTTACCTGCAGCCCCACAGAAGGTGGATAACATGCTGAAGTAAGAGCACAGAACACTGATAAAACTGTAGCTCATAAAATGTTGCTTTTGGAAGCAACAAAACTTTTCACAGTCGAGTCATCTGCATTTTGCTGCAGTCTGGGAACTCCTATAAAACAATAAAGGTGATTTATGAGAGAAGTATTTCCCTGAAAGCAGCAGGCAGGGATGGAGACCCGTTTTCCCTCGTGCAGGAGCAGGTGAGCTCCTGCCTTACAGTAGCTGGGGGTCAGGAATTCTCACTTGGATACCAGACCCAACACTTCGTGGGAGCTGCACTAATGCCAAAAATAGAACTAAACCAAACAAAAACCCCTCACACCAAAAGCCCCGCAGAACTTCATTTTTCATTCCCTTACTGCAATTACAAACACTAATATTTTTGGGGCTATTTTCCATTTGTAGTAGGTGTAGTTAAGTGCTTGTCCCCTCAGTAGTAATTCACACCTGTGCGCTGGAGCGGGACATTCTCCTCAACTATTCTGAGACTTTTCCCCCCCGTTTTGCTGTTCCTGTGTGGATTTTGTTCTCTCTCATCCCCCTGCACGGAATTCCCTTTCCAGCCGCACCGCCCGACCCCGGACAAACCCCTCAAACCTCCGGGACAACTCCAGAACCTCCCTCTGCGCCGGGGGGGTGGCGGGTTTGGGGAAAAAACGGGCCGGGAAGAAGGGAAAGCGCTACCCAGCTGCTTTTATTAAAACCAGGACAGAAAAACACCTGGAAAAGGGGAAAATATCGGTGTTTCGAGGCACCTGAAAGCTCCTGGGGGGCGGCTGTGGGAAAGGGCGCTCGCACCTGAGCGGGGACAGTCCTGACGCTACCGACCACACAGACACTCGGGCTTAAGGCTTATTTGAAAAAGAAGTTAAAATACAACAAGGTTATTGTGGTTTTCCTGTAACGAGCAAGTTTCAATTCCCCTCAGCAGCGCCTCGCGCGCCCCGCCCGCGGGCACCTGAGGCGGGGAGGGCAGAAATCCTGAGGAGGGCACAGAGACTGGGGAGCTCTGGGCACGGAGGGCTCACAGGGCACCTGCAAAGCAACAGCGGGAGGAGATAGACAAGTTACAGAAGTTATAGAAGCTGTAGATCCTGATGGCAGCACAGGGAGATGCGGTGACACCGCTCGGATACTCCTCGTCCACCGCAGGCTCAGAGGAGCCCCCGAGCCCCGAACTGCCCGGGGATAGGCTCCGCAAACACGGGGCCCTCGGCGGGGACCCCGAGCGGCGGCCACTGACACCGGCGGCAACGCGGGCTCGGGGACAGGGACACGGGAACAGTGACACAGGTACAGTCAGGCCGACACAGGTACACTCACACAGACACAGGCACAGCCCCTTCCCCCCCGCTGTCCCCGCGCCGGCCCGGCCGAGGCCCCGCCCCCGCGGTGTGCGCAGGCGCGGCGGGAGGCGGGGGGATGAGCGTGCTGCTGCCCAACATGGCGGACTTCGATACCATCTACGAGCTGGAGGAGGAGGACGAGGCGCCGGACGAGCCGCCGCCTGTGGTGCGCAGCCAGGACCTACCGCGGCCCCGCGACGCGCCCGACCCCGTGGCGGTGCGGGGC